>CACRXP010000013.1:2602106-2633238 GCA_902702965.1 Spirometra erinaceieuropaei
GAGTAGAATACGGTACTGCATGCATTCATGCATTTAATTTTTCCTGCATTGCACTTTACACATGTCGTAAAGCTGCCCATATGTCCAAAAGGATGGGGGAACGTGACATTTCCCGGCTTTTCCGGCTTACGAATAGGTTCCTTTAGTTGACGCCGATTAGCAAGCGAATGGCAAATCGTCTTTCCGAGTAATATGCATGGTGTCGGTGAGTCGAGTAAACTGTCTGCGTGGAACAGTCCTACCCTCTGCGCATGCAAGGGTGTTTTTGCATACACAAGAATTGTTATTAACCGAAGTACATCCTGTCATTCACGCCGACATAGACATGTCAGTTAGTTTGTCACGACCTCTCTCTCGCCCAGGCCGGTATGTTTTGAGACAGTTAACGTCGCATTAGCTAACGGCCTTGCTCCTGCAACACATTGCATTCCAAACCATTCTATTAGCATCTCTTGCTTATTTCTAGTTAAGAATGTGCATTAGCTTAAGCCTATATTTTTGAATGGTTATCATGCAAGTGATAAAATGACCTTCTAGCGGTCCCTTCTTTGTCGGTAAGCATTTATCTGGTAGTTTGGTGTTATCTATAATTCATAGTTCGTCGTGTTAGTCCGTAGCTCAGGTTGGCATCACTTCCCCTGTCTTAAACCGAAATCCCCTTGACAAATATATTCACATTTTACCCAACTGTGCACTAGAAGTTAGACAGGTTTACGTTTACAGGATATTCGTTCGAATTGCAACTATTGTTAACTGTGGATAGGGCGTTGTTCAGGGTTAACCGCAGTTTATTTATTTTACACACGTAGGAAATTGGTGGGAATTATTGCTCCCTCCCGTCCTTCATTCGCGTAATTGTGCATTTACTAAGACAGTCCCGTTTAATGCAGAGTAACTGTATTTTCCTCTAGTCGGGTTATAGTAAGTATGCCTGCTGCACATTATGGGATCTATTTGAAGGCAATTAATAGGCATACCTAAGGCTTTCTCACTGGGAAAAACTGTTTCCATAGGAAAATAATCTTAACGTGCAGCTTGGTTGCTGGCCCCTTAACATACTTCACAATGCGCATATTTAAAGTGGCTTCATATAGAGATACTGCTCCCCTCGTGAAAAGCAGACAACCACAGTGAAAGAAAAGCACAAATTAAATTACTGTCATAGAAGGGCGTGTAAGGATCGTCCGAGTCCTATGTATTTTCTATTTTCATTTAATTTATTTAACTTATTTTTTGTTTTATATTTTTATTCATTTTCATTTTTTTAGTTTACCTGAAAGGAAAATCAGGGAAACGTACCGACCTTAAAATTTTTGCTTAGATGTTGAAAAGCATTCTTTTGAACGTACCAGGTAATGGTTCTTACTTTCGAACGAAAAAGACATTTCGAATATTCAAGCCTTAACTGTGAAGTTTGTATGCGATTTGGAAAGTAGACGTTTAGTCTATACATAAAGTTTATTGAACATCGATTACTTTCATAACCAAAATACACTTTTCGACTTACGAAACTTTCAAGTCCCAATTCGCCTCCTGCTTTAGAAGCAGGAGGGTGCGAATACCACTGTCTAGCGTTTTATCCAAAGCCCATGCGTGCAAAACGCAGCAATTTGGGTCCATTACATAAAATTTCAAGCCAGTGTCTAGCTAATAATATAACCTACTAATTATATAATCAGTATGCTCCATCAAAAATACCGGTGCACATGTAGGCACATTTCAGAAGACGGAAGCAACGTGCGCCCCCCTCCGGTACAGGTGCATTGTTGCAGGGTATTTCATGTAGAAAACAACTCTTTGTTAAAAACGGAAGCGGGATGTTTAGAACAAGCCGTAGAAGTTAATTTGTTGTTTATAAAGATTCACATAGGAAAGTGGATGGTTTAGATTTTTCTCCCTGTTAGCAAAATACGGTTGTGAAAAGGCATAATCTCAATTCTATGGTTAAAGAACACATTTGGGTCTCTAACATCCAGAGAAAGTCAAAATGTTTCCAGAGGTTTAGATCTGCACTTTCTACTCTGATTATAATAGCCTCAGAGAAGCTCTTTGCCGGAAAAGATTTTAGTCATGACTGGATTATGTTTAAGACACCCTATCTGCTAGCTATCGAATGCCTGCTCGTTATTGTCTAGCATCAGTTATGGCAAATATTTATACGTTGCAAAGATCTCTTTTCGGTTAGATCGCAGTTGGTAGCCAGGAATGGGGAAGCAGACGCGACCTTAACCCTAACCTTAACCTTAAACGTTAACCTTAACGGCAACCCTAACCCTAACCGAAATCGTAGACGGAACCGTAGCCCTTAGACATAACCGTAATTGAGAAACCTAACCGTAATACTGAAACCTAATCGTACGCTCAAATCCTAACCGCAACCCGAAAACCTAAGCCTAAAGGCATATCCTTAACCCGAAAATTGGAGACCATTCACCGGTACCCTAATCCTAACCCCAAACGTAAAACGGAAGCCAAATGGGTCAGATGTGATTGCGGTACTTCACAAACATCCCAGCCACCTGTAATACGAGGCCCGGCTACCAACTGCGATCTAGCCCTCTTTTCGTCCATATTTCAGGTTTTATTGCTTGCGAAGGCTATAGGACGCTGGTGGGAGTCTCCGGCATTACAGGTAGCCTTGTGATAAATTCGGGGGGATAATGTTAGTGTTAGGAGGTTTGGGACTTGGCGTTGCGTTAAAAAAGTTCGGTCCAAGGTCAGGAATGTCATTGTTGGCGTGCGAATTAGAAGGATTGGAATTAGGATTATTGTTGGTGCTATAGGGGGTAAGAGTCAGGACCGAGGTCAAGAGGCTCAGGGCTAGCGCCATGATTAGAGTTGGGACTATAGTTAGGACAAGGAATACAGGATGTAGCGCAAGGCCACCTATAGTAAGGGGGAGGGCATGTTCTGTGTCCATCCGTTGTCAAGTCCCAGAAATCCATTAGCAGGCTTATCGTTTATTGTCAGTTCGGAGTGCAACGTTTAATTGATTAACATACAATGACGTAATCCGCTTATCATACGACCCTGCCTTGAACAAACTTAAAATGTTACTTAAGTGATAGCGTTTTGCCACAAAAACATTAATAAAAAACTCAAATATGCAGCCACTGAATCAACGAAAGAAGGTCAACACGGTTAACCAAACAATCTCGAGCAGTAAGAAAATCTAAAACCACCTGCAAATGCAATATTTTCGATTTCTGCTCCTGGCCGTTTTGTCGGTCATTAAATTAGCACATAAAAACTGTTGGAACGCAGACAACCTTGAACGAAAAAAAATGCCTGAACATTAGTGAATCTAATGAAGTTTTTGGCTCAAATATAGTTCATTTAGTGACTCAACAGCATGCGCCATTTTAATTATGCATGGCCATAATGCGTGAACACTTACGTGGACTATATTCAGTTTTAACTTGGTTGTTCATTACCCTAACTTATCCTTTAATAATTAATGGCAGACGAGTCCCATTTCAAATTGGGTATTTTTATTAGCAAACTAAACTACGGGATTCAGAGTTTGAGAAATCTCAGGGCAGTACGCACTCTAGTGGTGAGAGTCGACGTCAGAAGTGAGTGGGCCCCATTTCCTTAAAGACCACGTTTGGAACCAAGAGAATGCTGTAGAAAGAGGAATATTGGTTAATTAGAGAAGTACTCTTATTCCCGAGAGTTCAGTACTAGCGTAATATGCGATTTTAACTGGATGGAGCGGTAGTTCACACAATAAATGCTAAGGGGTAATTTCTCAGGCGGTTTTTTGACGGAAGAATAATTTTTCATTCTCCCGAAGTAACCCGGCAATTGTGTTTTCCAGGGCTATCTTCCTCTAATTCGATTCTGTCTGATCATTCCACATAAACGGTTTGCATACGCAAACAAGCCTAAACAGTCGAGGAGCAATGTTCGGCTCAAAATGAGAGCATCTAAAACCGGAAAACATCTTGAAAAAACCAATTTCGTGGAACAAAAACTGAGGTCATTTACGAGATCTCATTTTCTGAAATGGTGCAAACTTCATTTCCTATGTGTACTGCACGTGATACCATGGCATTGGAAATAAAAAACAAAATAATATATGTGATATTTCGCTCTCTAGAGCTACGGTTTTAACGAAATAAAATTAATATTTCCCCTCCTATGCATGCCGTTTTCAACTGTGTTTATGAGTTTATTTATAATGGCGGATGAAAGTACATTGGATGCACGCAAAAATAGCTTGCATCACGGTCGGCAGAATGCATGTCAAAGCAGCGTTTGGGAGCAGAAAACAAACTGCCCAGAAGTCCAGCTGTAGAGGCCTTACTGAGCACTGACCACGCTGTGGGTAGCTTTGTAACATTTACACTCCTTATGCGCGCAATCACGGCCTATTCCTACCTCTAATCTGGAACTTAAGAAATATGGAGAAAATCAAAGCTGTGCTATAACTGAAACGCATGATAAACCTTGCACTGCCTAAATATGGAACCTGTCCTAATTGGACTTCCTGCTTTTGCTCACAAAAAGCACTTTTGCGACACTGTTAAGTGATTCACATTCGTGCTGAGGTTACATCACACGCTATACTGCCTTGGTGTACAGTGTCCCTACTTGCGTAACAAGGCAGAAGTTCTCTGCGGTTGGAAGAGGCAGTCCGGACTTTGTTTAAATTAGCAGATTATGCTTCTTCACTTAGTGTTGCCTTGTAGAGATTTCTTCCCTGAAAATGCTGTATCTCAACGGGCCTTCATACACAATTTCCACCCAGTCGTTGTGATGTCTTCGCGTTTCCAGTTGTCTGCATTTTACATACCTTGACGGTGTGATTCGTGTGACTAAAAATAGCAGTAGTACGAGAACGTGGTTGACATTCTCATAAGTCTGTGCTGGTTGATCTTAATAATTTCAAATAACCTCGTAGTTTATGTTCTCCCGACTACCTGCAGTGGCAAGATAAACGTTAACCTAGACCGCTGAAATCCGTCTTTAAAATTTGATGTAGCTCGCATTCCGTTTTACAGGTGCCACGGAATCAGGCTATTTTTAACTAACGTAGGGCCATAATTCTTCTGTTAAGTTCTCGGAGAGATATCCTTGTGCTAGATAAGCCCAAATACGACCGTTCCAAAGCCCTGTAGCCCTTAAAGACGTTGAAAGGAAAACAAACGATGCGCGGGAAGTCTTCGCATCTGCAACCAGCAAACCTCTATGGCGTTCGTAGTTGCTGGCTTAGTTGCTGTGTCAGCGTATTTATTTTCATGAACAAATATGTCAATACTACTTTAGTGGCGTAGTTATACAGGTCAGCTCTTTATCTGTAATTTACATCTTCAGATTAGACTTCTACGAAGCTTCTGAAATGTCCCGCTTGGTTTTATTGCATCCCCTGATTTTTTAGAGTACTAGGGAGACACTGTCTCATGAAAACGTATTGCACTATGCAAATGATTAGATCATTAGACTGTACATATGCTAAACTCATTAGCTTTCAAAGCATGACTTTCCGTCTTCTGCGTATGCAAATAGAATGATATAACGAATGAAAGGGAATATGCGCATTCCAGTTTCTTGTTTAAAAGAAGATGAAGGCACAAGCACTGAGACGGTAGCTTTATTGGTCTTAGCTTTCGAACTCGAACAGTTCATCCTCAGCGATGTGCAAACATTTATACCGTTGTACAGTTGACTGCGCGTTATCACGCCCTCCGCCCACGCAGCCAGTTGGCGCAGCTCACATCGCCGCGAAGGACAAACGCCGTCACCGGACGGGGAGACTGTTGTGGGCCAGGCGGCCCGAACCAGACCTAACCACGGATCTAAACCCACTCTCACGGAACAACGGTTTAAATGTTCACACGTTACTGCACTCTAACAGTCTCTGATGATGAACTGCCGTTCGAGTTCGAAAGCCAAAATCAATAAAGCTACCGTCTCAGTGATCAGGCCTTCATCTAGTTTTAGAATGTGACAAGAACAGCCCGGTTCGTCGTTTAAGTGTGCCGTCTTTGTAATATCTTTTCTGCTAAAAACTTAGTCTGGCACTAGTGTGTTAACTTAGGCTAAAGGCCCTGAAACCCCGATTTTTTAAATTCGTTTTAAATTGACGCCCATATGAGTGTAATGCCGGTAACCACAGAATATGAAGTTCTAACAGAGGGATTCGTGATCGAAAGGCAATTAGTTCATTACGCAGCCCACTTAGGTGCTAACTACAGGCCGCATCAAATATATGACAAACTTCTGGGATTTCTCTGAGACAGATGATCATGACCCTTCCTGAAATTAATTTCTAGAAATTGACTTTCCAAAGTGGAATCCGTGGTGTCGTTTGAAATTATTCAGCGAAAATGGCGTCGTCGAAATCGGACTTACCAGATCCATTACATGTGTTAGTATGAAAGATGGCTTTTATTTATTAAAGAATTTTTATCAAATCGCCAAGTAAGAAGAAGAAACGTTTGCGATGATTTCCATGTAAATATTGAAGGGGTCAAGTTCGGCGAAAGCCCTTTTTCGACTTTTCATCCTCCGACCTACATAGTAGTATAAGTAAGTCATGGCAAAGCAACGAAAGTTGAAACGGCCACCGCACAGTAATCACGCAGAGAGGGTTGACTGCGTTCAGACACCGTCCAGTTCGGT
The DNA here is from genome assembly GCA_902702965.1 of Spirometra erinaceieuropaei. Classification (NCBI taxonomy): domain Eukaryota; kingdom Metazoa; phylum Platyhelminthes; class Cestoda; order Diphyllobothriidea; family Diphyllobothriidae; genus Spirometra; species Spirometra erinaceieuropaei. The sequence goes on from CACRXP010000013.1 coordinate 2,608,734, forward strand.
CAGAGGCATGGGGAGGGGTAAGGCGGAGAGACGCCTGACAGTGAGTTAAAGTAATTTATTTCCGTCATAGCACAAAGTGGCAGGACGCATGAACGAACATGCCAGGCCCTTCTTGGGCCAGGGGACCTTGAGAGCTTGTTTAAACGACTTCTGCAAGTCTGAGGTTCACGGGTGGCAAACCCTATCGCCACTGCTTTCGTCGTCGCCAGTGCCCGCTTGTTCAGGAGCCCAGATAACTTGGTATGCCTGATTGACGTCAAACCGATAGCAGCTGCCACAATTGCGCTGAAGATGGACTTTCCATGCCTTGGACACAGTCAATCCTCTCTGCACGATAACTGTGCATCGGCTGTTATAACTTTCGCTGCTGCACCGTAACCTACTTCTATTACTCTGTCGGTTTGACAATGCAAAATTAGAGAAGTACATTCGCCAAACTTGTCTTCTTCAGTTAAACCATCCGATTTCTTCACACTGAACCCATAAGATTTTACATGCTAACTCTTAGTATTTGTTCAAATGTTTCCTGACAGAAATGAAAGGGAATTTGGGACGTCCATAAATTTATATATGCGAGAACGTAAACATGCTCGAAAACAGGGAGTTACGTGCAACACCTGTTAAAGTACTGTGTAGGATTGTTGGGCTACATTAATGGTACTTTAGACAACTTATTTCGGAAACGTCGCCCTTTGCCTTCATGATTTTCATCTTCCAAAATAGTTACGTTGGCGAATTACAAGCACTTAAGGCCATTTGAAGAGCATACGTGTGCTTTCGACAAACTCTCATCGTTCATATTTTGGCAGATTTTGAATAATTCAAATTGACCCAACTGTGAAAAACTCGGCGCCTCGGTGGAATTCTAACCCAAGCAGTAAGGGGAAGGCTTTAGCGCAGCCAACGCTCTAACCACCTGAGCTACGAGGCCCCGCCGTACGACGCGCGTTTAATCACATTTGGGTCAAGTTACACGCCCAACCTACTGCAACGTCTGGAATCCACCAAATCTGATACAGTAAGTTGACTGCCCAAGCAGGATATGAATATGAAACTCTCATCGCGCCAGGGCATTTATATAGGAACTAGGTATAAAGTAAATCGTGTGAGTGAGAGAGAAATCGATTATGGTTCGTCTTTTCATACAAACTGCAAAAAATGTACGCTCCCTTAAGTCGAGCGTTTACTGTTGGCCAGATCGGATAGCAAATTTAAAATGATTAAGGGTACTAACATCATTGGTGTCAATTAAAAGCCCAAACGTGTTTCGCCGATGTGCCAAGGAGGATTCATGTCATCAACGGACTCCCCACTGAGCCCCATGCGCTTTCCACTAAGTACTCCTGTGTTTGATAATTTTTTGGTCTCTTCCAAAAAATCAGTGAAACGCTTGTCTGGGTTTTCAGCTAGTATCACATTGTGGTATGGTTAGCGATGAATACTTGTGTATAACAAACAGATCGTTGGCAGACTGTGAATATTACTTTCTTATTTAATTGTCGCTGATGATGGTCGGCTCAACCCATCATAGTAACATTCAGGTCGGACTTGAAAAGGTCTGTTCCAAAGCCCTTTTTCCGAATTCACGCATCATTGTCTACTAAACTTATCAAGTGTTTTAGGGGACTAGGTTCACAGATACATTCTACCAACAAAGGCTTTCGGACGCATCAGGCAATGTAAACTACCCGAAAGAGTGTGCTTCGGTCTAGGTTAGAGAAAAGCCTTTAAGGCTTTCGAGAGTTAACATACTGATTTTTTTCCCCAGATTTTGGGGGAAGATGCTTAACAGTACTGCTAGACTAGCTGGTTTCCTTTCAAACAGCTGACCGTAAAGTCTTCTGCATTTTTTGGGCTTAGTGGGTTGTTCGGCCAAGGCTACACTAAAGACGAAGCACATTATTAATCCATCTGAGATAAGCTTATTTGGACAGCTTACGTAACAGAAGGAAAGCATCAAACAGGTTGAATAGTAGGCGCATAAGTGAAACTAAATACATTGCGCTTAAGCAGATTAGGCTTCAGGAGTCGAAGAGGCAGTCGTTATCTTGCGCAGCATACATCGGGAACTCATTCGTTCTAGCCTGACAATGCATGGTCTCTTGAGAACAGGTTTAGACTCAAGCACCAGGCGTGCGATACTATCTACAGTCTCGTATATCGAGATGAAGGAAGGAAATATAGCAATCTAAAATCATACCGGAACTGGTTAATGGGATAAAAGCTTGATTTCGTCCCTACATTTACAGTTACGTGAACGTATTTCTGACATGAAAAATTTCATACTCAATATAACTTCCTGCCAAAATCTGCACAGTCTACCAACATTTTCGCAGAAAGTCGACTGTTTCTCGGATTCTTTTCATTGTCGTCCTAGAACGAAAATAGCTGCCTCACTTGGAAACGGTATACTCGTAGATGCGGCCGGAAAAGCAAAACGTAAGCAACTGTCTTTGGTAGCATGGATTCGAATCAGGTTTTTAAGCCGACTTGTCTAATGTCGTCTTTTGTGCACTTGGCAGCATTTTGACCCAGTAACTACTCTGCCCATGTGTGCGCAAGAGTTGCTAATGCGAGACCTTGGATTACCATACAATTTTAGGTATTCACTCCTCGAGTGAATAGCCGTATGTCAGTTCTCTGAGAAGCCGTGCTGGACGAAATGGTTAGGTAACATTGTCTCTGCCAAAATCGGGCTAGCAGGAGCAGCCCAATCTAAAGTAGCAAGCAGAATGGGTAAAGCTTATCCGATGGCCTGAAAAGGACTCAGAGGCCCATCCACCACAGTGCGCAGCAACAATTCTAGGCGGAAACTGTCGAAACGCCTCAAACGGCTCACTTTCATTTGTGAATTTCATAATGGTTATTAATGGATTTGTTCAATATGCTGGACGTCTAAGTTCATGTCTCACTGTTCTAGAAAGCCAAATCAATTTTCCTTGATTGTAAATACCCCATGCCAAATTGGGGCATACGTGCACAGTAGCCCCTGCCACTCATTAAAGTATAACGCAGGATCCTTTCGGAAGTTTCCTCTGCAGGTGGTTCACAACTTAGGTGTCCTATAAAACTATTCTGCCTATAAAGCCGGTCTGTTTGCAGGACCAATGTGTTGCAAGAATTGAGTGTGGGCTTCAAGCCTAAGTGAAAGGGTGGCAGCTGAGATTAATTTTCCGATAACGGGTGGATTATTAGGCAGCATAACCAATGATATCAAAATGTTGTGGCCTGTCCGATCGATATACAAAGCATCTCTCTGTCAGAAAGATTTAGGAAATAGATGTACGCACTGACAGCAAGTTCATTGGAACAGATATGAAAGCATAATCGTTACATAGGTTACAGGTAGGCCTATTGAGACCACCGTTGAGTAATACAGTATCTACTTTGCCTGGAATGAACAAATGGTAATTATTGCACACTCGTAGAGCCCGACCTTTGTGACGGTTTGAATGGAGACATAGACAATCACCCGCTGTTTTGCATCTATGACTTCATATGGGTTTGAAATATCGCAAATTGTCCCTTTAATAGTGCAGATTTTCTCACACTGTCTCCCTTTCTCAGATACTTAAACATAGTTTATTTTGCGTACATCTTATGCTTTCCTTGTGGTTATATGCCATATATTCTTCTACTACTTTTATAGTCGACGTATCGCACGGTGTGATAGGGGCAAAAGTGCAACACAATGTTTTTCTGGGCTAACTATGCAAGAATTCTCCTTGGCAATCGATAGGGGAATAAGATCGACTGTAGGCTACTTAGTTCCGTGTGTGGCGGCATTGGTGTAACCTCTGGTCAAAAGTAGTTATTCGGTAACTGGCAACCTGTTTTAAGTCACTTATACAGTTTTTGGCCGGTTTCTATAAAACCGAACTCCGTTAGTTGACTTAGAGAAAAATGGCAAAAAGTTAATCATTCCCTTGATTTAAAAAGTTTTCTTAACCAACTAGTTCCCAGACGGTTTTAGATCTCATGAATGATTCGACTCACTGTAATTAGTGCTTGTGAGTTCTGCCAAAGATAGTTCCTCTTCGACACATTATTGACAGTGCCTACGATCATTCTATCTCTTATAACGTTGAGTGCAAAAAAATCAGTTCAGTGCATGTTTTTGCTCTATATCTGTAGATTATCTACAAAAACTTTTAAAAGAGATTGATTTAACATGGTATATTTGGAAAAAATCAGCTAAAAAGACTGCCAGGGGTGTGTCCTCATTAGCTGGAACGCATAACATTCTAGTGCACTCTTCAATTCGTCTTCTAATAGTGCATGCGTACCATGGGGTCATTCCGGCTGTCCTTCTGTAAAAAATTAAAAGGCTCAAAGGGCATTTCCCTCCGTGGGTGGCCCATTCATGTAGTCTTATCTTTGTAAACTCGATTACTTGCTTCGACTTTATGATTTTTGCTGGAAATAAGACGCAGCGGTAAGGGTGCACTTACACTGCTCAGCTTGAGCACTTTGGCCTTTAGCTGCTTGTACACAAGTATTTAATATCGTTGTCTTATCACAAAGAGGGTTAGTTTCTATAAATATTGTAGCAACCTAAAATAAATTTTAAATCCCGATTGATAACACTCTTATTAAAAGATTGCTGAGTTGTAGGAAAAACGGACATCTGTGCCAGAACAGTGGTCGACCTAAAAGTCTTGATGTATTCATTGAAAATACAGTTATTTTAGTTACATCTCGATCTGTCCATTTGAAATTTTTACTAACCTTTCTGAAGCAGCTTTAAAGCAAACGTCCTAGTCTAGGAATATTTTTTCAAAGACTATTTTTTGAAAGACTTGATTTAGTGGTGTATGACTTGGGCCAGTTGGGTCGAAAAGCTCTGTTGTTTAAAGTTTATTAAGAAATATTTCCCAACATTTTAGTACGCTTTACCTTCGAAACCGAAAACGGAGACCTAAGATGGTCTGCCTGCTTGATGCCAGCGGCATTTAACTTTCGTGATTTTGTCAACAACATTAGACTGAATTTTTATTTTCATAAACATAATTGCAAAGAGCTGACTTGCCTTTGTATTGCTTATGGAGTCCAGATCCTCGTGTGAGGGCGATCCTAAAACTTCTAGGATCATTTTAAGCTGTTCGATGTCTTTAGGGTGAAAGTAAAGGAAAATCAGAATAAAGGGGCAAATAAACTTTGTCGGATGCATTTTAAGACTGCCTTAGTTTAACTTAAACAGCCTTCTGAATTTTAACTTATGTTATAGCGTTTTTGCTTTATTTTTCGAAGGAAAAACTACGATCGATGTTTTTAACAGGTTGACACTCTGTCAGGTAGAAAGGTGAAGTGCATGAACCTCGTTGTTGTCGCTTATGACAAATACTGCGGCTGGTTTTATTAACAGACTAAGCTTCTTAAGATTCGATGAAAAGGGCTGCATGGTTTCCACTAAAGTTAACTTGCATTAGAGTGTGCATGATGCGACTTCCATACAAACCGCTGACATACCTTCTAAGACTGATGAAGTCTCGCGTTGCACTGAACAAAATAGTCTGTCAGGCGACAGAATGTCGACCCCACCTTTTGCCACCTGTTGTTTTCATTATACCGAGAAATCAGATTATATGCTATGTCTGAATTAAAGTTTATATTACATTTGCCAATGAGCGTCTATTAATTGCGAAAAAGAGTTTGCTGCTTTAATGGAAAGATAGGTAGCAAAATAATACAAAAGTACGCAACTTTAACTTTCAAAGGATACAATGCTTTCCTGGGAAGAGAACACGGTTACTATACATTTCTGCCAGAATACATCCAACTGACCAGAGGTCAATGGCTTTTGTATAGACCTTTGAAGTGAGCATAATCTCAGACGCTCGGTACCATCGCGTGGCCACGTATTCTGTCAGAAGTCCCGCCTGGTCACACTCTGGGTCGGCGATCCTTGCAAGGCCAAAGTCGCAGATCTGTTATGAGAATACATTGACATAGTAGCGTTTTAAACATGAAAGAGCCTTTAATGTGATTACTTTTGCCGTGAACACAAATCCCGCAATGACAGTTTCATTGCGCTTGCCCATATCCAAAAAAACGTTTTTGATATAATTGAAAGCCGATGTTAACTTATCTTGTTTCGGAAATTTCCCCATTGTCATACATTACAGTTTGCTGAGCGGGACAGGACATTTAATAAAATTTAAAGACTTATGTAATATTCAACCTTCTTTCCAAAAACACCTGCTAGAAGGAGCTTCACTTGTTGTCGTTGCCATATTTCGAGGTTTTTTTACATAGGTTCCTCCTTCTATTGTTTTTCAGTTAATAATTCACTGAAGTAGCCCATTTTTGAGAATTAACCAAAAGTATTAGACTCCAAGATTACTTGTTCGCCGACAGTATATTATTCTTTCCTAACTGGTTTCTGTTGCGTACATATGGCAAGGCTAACTTGCAGGTTGTAAAGAGCTAAATTTCTGCATTATGTAGATAAAGTACTTAAAGATAATAAAAAGGAGCGGTTTTGTCCTTTACATGCATACGAAGTGACGTAATATTTTCTGTCGTAAGACTTTATGTATAAACCAAGACATTTATTTACTGATTTATCATAATTTTAAAGATTTATAAAAAGATAAAACTGTGAATTCATATAGATTGAATGTTTGGTAGAATACTGGAGCTGTTCGAAAGAAACGCCCTTTCTTGCATCTCAGAATTTGTGACAGAACACAGGCCTGTTGTTAATTGAAAAATGGCTTTCTGTTTCTGGTCTCGCAAGCCGTCATTCCCCACTGACAAGTCCTATTCGCTCGTTAATATTTTATCCAACGATTGGGATACTTTTAAGGCTTTCCTCCATAATCTATAGCTCTTGCGCAAAGCAGTTTAAGAGCATAGTTCTGACCGACTTAATAATGGAAATCTCGTTAATTTTGCAGTTACGGACAACACTTATTTCAATCCAATTCGGTAGGCTGGCTTTTATTACCATATATCAAACCGTATACTTGTAACGTAAATTGCTCATTCGTCATTCAGTTAACCCCACCGTACATAGTGGATTATAGCCTATGAATTGGAAGTAATTTACAGTTCTGACAAAAAAACATTGCGCACATTGCTGAGATCTTCCTTAAAATCAACCTAACGCCCTCTGATATATCATGTGCAAATTCGTTTTTCTGGAAGCACTTGATACGTGTTTGCGTCTTTTAATGACAGACTCAACAGGCCTCCATATTTTATGGCTCGAAAGTTATTAAAATTACGGTAGCTATTAATGCCGTAATGAAACTAGACAAATTTGGCTTAGTTCGGTCACTTACTATTTATATGAGATTGTATTTTATCATTGTTTCCATAGATTTTGGCTCCATGTGGTTTGGAGCTCGGTTATCTTAGTTCTGAATTCAAGCAGTAAGTTTCACATAGGCAAATGGGAATAACTTACACGAAGATCGCACATTCGGTTGAGAAGGATATTGCTGGGTTTCAAGTCACGATGAAGAACGTTGGCTGAATGAATATATTTAAGTCCTTTATACAAAATTAATCACTGGATTTTTCAAACCTCGTAGCATTTGATAAAGAAAATAGCAGATGTGGTCTGCGCTAAGTTTCTGCACCTTTAGTAATTTATACAAATCTGTTTCCATGAATTTTTCGACAATATACCTACAAATAAACGACAAAAAAGTATTACACTTCCTTCATATCCTCAAATGTTTCAGATGTAAATGCATCGTATAACGGGATTATCTAAAAATAGAAAACGCAAATTTGACTTCAAAAAGACTGTACGTTCTCATGATCAAGTTGACGAAGGATACGAATCTCTCTGTAGGTTCTTTGGCAGTATGTTTGATGCTCAAATGGCGTAATTTTCTTGATAGCGACCATCTCATTTCTTTGGTGATCAAAAGCTGACCTGATACGATGACAGCATGGGAAAAAACTCACACAACCATTCCATAAGATCCTTCGCCAATATAATTCAAGTCAGAAAATCTCGGACCGACGGAAAAGACTTGTCCCTTTAATGTATAAGCGTCGGGTCTGTTGACAGCCATATTCCACTAGAAGACCTTTCGCAGACTTTTTAGTACAGGCGCGCTTTCGTCGAAGGTCGTCAGGTTGCCTTCAAGGTAATATTTCACACATGTTTAACTTCCACTGTGCCCAATATGCTGACTAAACTGTTAGTCAGAGGCAAAGTGTATTATTTATTCATTGACCAAAGGCTTTTGAAGGTTTCTTCGTTCTTCTGCTGAGTTTTATGCGTGTGTGAAATTTAATGCGAGCGCTGGACTTCTCGCTGGTGCTAAATGACAAAACGGACAAAAAAACTACAGACAACCCTGCATTGGGTGCGTTATTGTGTAAACCGCAGAAATCACGGCAAACGGAGAATGGAATGCGGAGGAGCGGATGACAATGAAAATGATACTGAGAAAATCGTTTGGTGAAAACTGGCATAAAGCTGTGAAGGGCGACACGCATTATTCCATTTTCAAGAAGTCAAGTCCGGCAAACGTACGCATGCGATTATATATCATGAGGACTGTGCAGTAATATAAGGGAGGGCGGAATAGCAGAAGTTAAACAATCAATAACAGTTAGAGTGGTGGAGAGGTTGCGGGACCTTTAGAGTCCATGGGCCGTATTCAAGTTACAATTCAGCATATAAAAGGGAGATAGGCATAGACTTTGAAAACCCTATTTACAGACATAGGCTGAAAAATCGTATATATGCGTGCGTAGATATGCGGGTTCATCTTATCTGTCTATATTCTGCAAATACATGGCCATCATGGAAAATAACATTAAGTCTTCGTTTAAATGTCCAACGCTTCCCGCCAAAACAACAGAATGTAGAAGTTTGTTCCAATCCACAATCACCCAGTGGGAGAGCAAATTCGTCGTCGCTTCGAGCTTGCCGTACTTCCTCTTAAAGTTCTGTCTACGTTTTCAAGAGTGGGAGTGGGAATGTGACAGGCGAGTAGCTTTACGATTACTGTAGCGCGTCCTTCGAAGTTGAGTCGAAACCCCAGCTCTCCGAGTTTTCGTCGATTTTATTTGGTAATATAGGGCAGACTGAAGGTTGCGTGGAAATAAACTGCGAACCGAAAACGTGTCCTTTGGATTTGGATTACGAGTATACCAACCATTCCTACCATTGTTGGAATTTTCGGATCTCGACGCTATTTCCCACGGTATCAGGAGGAAGATTCTACCCGAATTCTCCGAGGAACAGAAGCACTGACTAGTTATCTCCTTCGCGGCGGTGAAGTATACCACGAATTCTCCATCGACAAATATTTGCGATCATTTGTACAAGACTCCCAACTTGGCAACTTTTCTTCGAGATCTACATCGAAAACTATAACCGGCTGAGTCGTTTTCTATTTAACTTCATAATTGGCAAAGTCTTTACCCTAAAAATTGTTGAAAACATCCTACACTACTCTAGCACTAATTGACGAGTTTGAAATCCATCAACAATGAGCCAATCAGTTATAAAAAACGCGTTCACAAAAGCTGAACAACCGGAATTTGAACTCGGTACCTGCGGATATGAAGGCCAGAGCGTTAACCACTGCCCTATCGATGAACGGTTTGAAGTTGGTCAGATATGTTTGTTAACTACATAAGAGCAGCTGAGAACGATCTTTACTTCATTAGCAGTCTCTTGCGATAAAATGCCACTGGGATTATAAGACTCCATGGAGATTATGCACAACAGGAAATAAGAACTGATGCACCGCCAAGAGGCCTCGGAAACTATATGACAGACGGGACGGATTCGGTGCTTGTCGGTCGCCATGTTGGCTGTGAGAAACTCGAAAAGCGAATCCAGGCTCTAGAAGAGAAGTAGGGCCTACTGACGGACGACATTATGGCTATTCTGAAGCACAGTAAAATAGAATTACCAAATAATCGGCCAAATTTCCGATCGATAAGCGACGTACATCCTACTAATAAATGCACTGGCGCGAAAAGCTCAAAGCCAGTCAGGAAGAGGAAGCGAGTTATATCTCCAGGGGAAACTCCAGACAAATCAGTTACGGTTGATAACGTGGCGGTCGACGCTAATGCATTATAATATAAGTCGGGTTTCATTACCTGCTATAGTAACTAAACCTGCCAAATCATCGAACACCAAAGTTGGGAAAGCCAGGGTAATCCTCAGAAGATCTGTTAGAAACTACAAGGACTCTCCGTTACTCGCTGTTACTCCACTTCATCACAAGGCTAACTCATCTGGAACGTGACCTAACCATTCCTTTTATGGAAAAGGACACGATAAGCGTTCGTGCAATGCATTGCGACAGGGTAATGATTTTAAGAGCTGCACTGCCGGAGCAAGTACGTCACATGAAAATCCATGCCCTATTCCCTCTTTGCCGGCCGAAAACCACTCAAATATCGGAGTGACAACATCCGTCGGGAATACTACAGTAGCATTATATCATCTTAGCACGGTCGGGACAGTAATGAGCTCTTACGTAAATCGTAAGCAAAATATTGTCATAAGGGGCGCCCCAGAGTCCACATCCTGCATTCCGAAGGAACGATTGACGCACGACCGAGATCTTCTTTATCAGTACGCCAATGCCGTCCTGAAGGATGGGGAAATATTCACCGTTAAAAAAGCTTTCCCACCAGGTAAAACGGACCCTAATCGTCACTTAAAAACATTCCCAAGACCCCTGAAAGTTATTTTGGAAAACGAAGCCCAAGCAGCGCTTTTGTTAGAAAGTAGAACGACCTTGCGCAACTCGCACAAGTAAGTGTTTTTCCAACCAGACTACGAACCGGAGGAAAGACTGAAAATGAGAGAACTCAGATCAGAATTGAAGGAGAGAACAGGCAGAGGAGAGAAAGGACTGAAAATCAAAAATAGACAAATAGTCTAGACAAAGGGGTCTTTCCTGTGGTCAGAACCCGTCACAATGAAGGTCAGGCCTTTCCAAAGAATCAGCCATTGAAAGTTATCTCCGCAAGTGTGCAAAGCCACTTTAACAAATTAGACGAACTAAGAGACTTAGTTGATGAAGTTAAGCCAGACATTATGACATTCACAGAAACGTGGCTTACAGAAGATATCGCAGATTCAGAAATATCACTTACAGGATATGAGCAATTCAGGAGAGACAGATAAAGCCGAGGAGGAGGAGTCATAATTTATGTCACTTATAAGCTGACTGCTATGGCCGATGCACATAGTCCGTTACGGGATGGAGAACGGCTAAGCGTTACCATATCTGCTAAGAATGTCCGATCGCTGACTCTTTCAGTGGTGTATCATTCACCTAACCACACTTCTGACCAAGATCTCATGCTCATAACTGAACTGTAAAAAGCTAGCGAGAAGAAAGATGTCCTTATCGTCGGGAACTTTAACGCTCCTTGCATTGATTGGATAACGTGGACTGCACAAGGGCCGCAAGACAGCTTTAATTACAAATACTACAATGGGCAACAAACAAGTTTCTTTGCCAGAATGCTACCTTTGGAACACAAGTTAAGGAATGACAGCAGTCAAACTGCCTTGATCTTATTTTTACCGGAGAGAAGGGTTAGACCTGCAGGACCGACCGTCATTAGGGTTAAGCAACAACATCACGCTCCACCTTGAGTACTCACTATTTTCCAAATCCGTTCAACCCGATAGGTGGGAGAGGAACATTTGGAAAGTGGACTATTCTCTCATGAGTAGGAAGCGGCAGCTGTATCATAGGAGACTGAACCTCATGGTTGGCAAACGACAACTGGAATACTTTCAGTTCCTTATTGAAAGAGGTTGTTTATTCCAATTGTCCTCTCAGAAGAAAGGCAATAACAAACCGCCCAAAATGGATAAACCCAGAATTAAGGGCCTCTTTCTGTAAATGCAATTGCTATTTGGAATAAACTACCCATGAGTGTGAAAAATCTGCAAAATTATCCTTTATTTAAGAGAACTATTATTCGATTTTTGCATTCAGAAAAGCTCTCACAAATTTTGGATGCTGAATCCACTGATCGACTCTATCGTAGCGATGACGTTTTTGGTCTCTGAACACTATGGCCTGTCTCACCATGGACAATTTCGTTGGCCAACAGCGACAGCTGTTCCTCAACGCCTCTACTTTGACTATACCCCACGTCATGAAAGGAATTGACGTCCGATAATCTCCGATAACGTGCAACCCCCCCCCCCCACCCTTCTTGACGGTCGAATGTATGCAGCCAGCAGTTTTTTCTCCTGAACCATCCAAAACATAAACACCCCCATCAGCTATATTTGTGTTTAACGCTTCCCTTGACAATGCCTGTTAACTGGCATTAAATAAAATTAGCGAATTATCAAATAAAATTATCATTTCAGTAGAAGGAATTGCATATGGAGGCGTTACAGACTAACGGGCTCCAAAGAACACTTACGGGAATATAAGCGGCAACGGAACATTTGTAAAAGTGAGGTCTCAAAGCTGCGAAGGAAGTTTGAAATGAACATACTTTGACATTCGTTGGAGCATCCGAAAATACTATATGGTTATATACGAAGTACTAAAAGGACTCAGGAGCCGATCCCTGCCCTTAGGTCTGCAGACGGAAAAGTGGAGACTGCTGACCAGGTTAAAGCGTCCCTCCTTTCCGACTTCTTTCAGTCCGTCTTCACCCGAGGAACCACTCTTTTCATCAGCCATAGTTAGGGCCGAGCTACTCCGACCGAAACCCGCCAAATCGCCTGGCTTAGATAGAATTCCCGCACTAGCACTTCGTGAACTTGCTAATAAACTGTGCAAACCGCTATCCGCCACATTTCAAAAGTCGTTTGAAGACGGCGAGCTCCCGGAAGAATGGAAGTGCGCACTCATTACTCCGATCCATGACGGAGGCTCAAGACTTGACTGCGGGAATTATCGTCCCGTCAGTCTTACTTGTATCGCGTGTTAAACAATGGGACGCATTATCAAAAGATACTTGATGAAATACATAGAAAAAAAACAAAAACTTGTGTGATGCCCAACATGGCTTTCTTCAAGGGCGCTCCTGTCTAACGAGTGTTCTTTATTCGCCCGAGAAATGGACACGAGCTACCGATAAGGGTTTTCCGGTGGATGTCATATTTTTTGACTTCAAGAAGGCCTTTGACAGTGTCCCACACAGGCTTCTTTTACAGAAGATCTTGGGTGTAGGAATTCAAGGAAGAATGCTTAAATTGATCAGGAGTTTTCTGTCCTCCAGAATACAAAGAATCGTCGTTAGCAACTCTACCTCGGGATGGGCAAAGGTGGAAAGTGGTATCCCAAAGAGTTCTGTTTTAGGCCCAGTACTCTTCCTGATTTATGTTAATGACTGCATCAGCGAAGTGAATTGCGAGGCTCTCATATTCGCGGATGACATAAAAATATGGAGTGAAGTCAAATGTGATGATGACGCAAAGAAGTTGTACTCGAAAATCGACAAACTGCGTGTTTGCTCAGAAAAATAGCTTTTAAAGTTTAACGTGTCCAAATGCGTGGTCTTTGACCTGAACACCGGCCGAAATGTAGAAACTGTAGAAAAACACAGAGATCTGGTCGTGTGGACGACCAAAAATCTAATGCCATCAGAACACTGTAGAAAGATGGTCCAGAAGGCAACTAGTACTTTACATTAAATAAGACGTGCATTAAAAATATTTCCTCCCGAACTCTTCGAAAGACTTTTTGGCGTTTTTGGAAGACCCCATCTGGAGTATGGAATGCCAGCGGCTTCACCATGGATGAGGAAGGATATCGACTTACTCGAACAGGTGCAACACAGATGAACGAAGATGGTCGACGGTCTAAAGCATTTGTCTGACTAGGAAAGGCTGAATGTGCTTGGCTTATTCCCTCTACCTTTAAGACAACTAAACTGCAATCTACTCTAGACATCCTGGATTGTCTGCGGCCAAGGTTACTCATTAAGGACGGAGGACTTCTTCGAATTCGCCCAAGTAGGCCAATTGCGCGGTCATGCTTTAAAGGTTAAGCATGAACGCACGCGGCTAGATCGTAGGGGGTTTTCACTCCGCCAGCGGGTTGTCCGACTGTGAAACTCGCTTCCAAGCGAGATGATGACGGCTGACACAATTTGCATGTTGAAAAAAACCTGCTCGCCTAATTTTCGACGGAAATCGTCGTTTACAGCATGACTACCAATAGCCAGTTCTGTAAAACGCTGTCATATACAATACCTCCGCACTAACCTACAATGATCTGAGGCACTTCCTTATGATAACGATTGTACTGTGACCCGATCACATTGTAAATGCCAGCAATTTTATTTTGAGTGCGAATCTGCGAAGGCACTGCACGTAAATAGGGTCATCAAGGGCTCTGCATCTAACCCTCGAAATATATACACATGTAACAGTTATGCTGGCGATTCATGACCCGCAGTTAGCGCGGGTCGTACGCGACAACGGTATATGATCCGTATACTGGCTGATTACTGGTAATATAATAGAACTTTCGAAGGAATTATCAAATCATAAAGAGAAGTCCTTACGGGCCTTACGGTAGACCAGATAATGAAGCACATGCAATTTGTGCTCCGAAACGGACAAAACGATTAAGGCGGAATAATTTCGTTAAAAAATCAAAAAATGGATTAAAATTAACAACCAGGTCGCAGCTTAGGATCCTGAACTGATATGGTTGGGAATATTCGGTCCCTTTGGCATCTCAGAATATTAAATTCACCACCTGCTCTATAAACCACTAGAATTATCGCCTTCTAGGACACGCCTAGCACCTTTCTGCTCTGTATCGTCAATTTTATTTCGGGGTAGTTCTACTGATAAACCTTCGTAACCGCCTACATGGGGACAAGATGCAGACTGTAACCGTCAGCACTGTAAACTCAGTATCAACTTATCCCCCTCGTAATCAGTCAGCTCCCTCGTGCATGGGGTCTGACGTGCACCGAGAGACCTGTTAGAAACTTTTTGTGGGAACAGCATCCGGAGTCCTAGACCCAGACCAGTCACATGCCCACTTCTTGCTCACACCGCACCCAAACATTGGGCCATCACATTGACATTTGTAATCGTTGAAGGAATATTTCCCCGGAATGAATTTAAAGCAAGCAAAGACAGCAGAATTTAATGGTACCACAAAATTTCGCGACGGCTTCTCAACTGCTGCAGGTCGTTGCATAACAGAAATAACAAGTGAGAAAGGTACAAAGGTTTGAATTTCGACAGAGAAAATCGATGTAAAACAGCAAGGTCAACGTGTACTGCGCGTAGAGTAATCGATAAAATGGTAACTTCAAAATGCAACATAAGAATGAAAATGGGGAACTAGGCATGCCGAGGGATTTCGAAACTCAAAAGGGGTTCGGGTCTAAGAGGGCAAGCTGAGGTTGACCACGTGGTCTAACTATTTACATAGGTCGGGTTTCTCCCGCCGTATATAGGCTGCCTCCAGGTAGCGCAATAACCGAGTAGTTCGTGCTCGAACTAATACTCTAAAAGACGTCTTAGGGTCAACCGAATGGCCACTATCAAGGAGACGTTTTGTAATGGAAGACCGTGGAGTCTTGTTCTCCTGCTTTAGAAGCCATTTAGGCAGGTGCTCAACTGCTCTGGCTGCCAGTTGCCTTTGCGTTCGCCCAATGTACTTGCATCCACAAGTACGTGTAAATTCGTAAACACAATTTGACGTGGCGTGCAATGGCAAGGCATCCTTTGCCCGTGGAACTTCGATAGCCTTAGTAGAACTGTAGAAGATGACTTCAGCTGCGTTGTAAGTTCTTTCAATAGTGCATCTCAATCGCCGCTTGATGGTATTAGAGATGTTGTCGCCCTAAAGAGTAAGGATATTATAACGGGCTTTTTCGGAACAGATTGCTCCGTCAATTTTGGCCGCAAAGTGTTGCTGTACTTTTCGATGAATCGTGTTGGATATCCCCGTTTAAACAGGGCTGTTTTAGGCAAGAAATTTCATCATCCAGCGTTTCAATGGAGCAAAGCTTTCTTGCTCTTTGGAATAGAGTGTAAACCAAATTTCGCTTTCGTTATATCGGCACAAAGCTCAAGAAGTGTAGGTATTGGCCT
The DNA here is from genome assembly GCA_902702965.1 of Spirometra erinaceieuropaei. Lineage (NCBI taxonomy): Eukaryota > Metazoa > Platyhelminthes > Cestoda > Diphyllobothriidea > Diphyllobothriidae > Spirometra > Spirometra erinaceieuropaei. The sequence goes on from CACRXP010000013.1 coordinate 2,624,770, forward strand.
ATCCATGTGTTTTTGTGGAAAACAGATCGCCGTATTGAACCATCTTCCTGTCTAGTCATGAGGACATCCAGGAAAGAGAGCTTGTTGCACTGCTCCTTCTCCATTGTGAATCTGATCTTAGGATGGAGACTGTTCATGGCAACAAGTAAATCTTCGGCTTCATCGTCGTTATCAACAATAGCAAAAATGTCGTCTACATATCTTTTGTACAGTGTTTTCCTATTCAATTTTTCTGAGAACTTTTCTTCTAGGTGACCCATAAAAATGTCGGCAAGGGTTTGACCAAGTGGACTTCCCATTGCCACTCCATCAATTTGTCTGTGTATCTGTCCATTGAACAGAAATTGAACGTTTTTCGTGCATAGTTTCAACAGGTCACGTAATATTTCGGGTGACAGGCGGGTTTCAGACGCATGGTCGCATATGATATCGATAGTCTCATCCAGCGGTACATTTGTAAATAGTGATGCAACGTCCAAAGATATCATAGTTTTGTTGGAAATGTTCTGATGCTTTATTTCTTCAATAAACTGGAAACTGTCTTTTATTGTGTAAGTTGAAAATAGGTGTCGTATTGGATCTATTTCCTTGACAAGCCACTGTGCTAGTCTGTGTTGGGGTGAATTAGACATAGACAGAATTGGTCGTAGAGGTATGTCCTCTTTATGCGTCTTTGGCAATCCATATAGTCTGGGGATATATGTTTCCCTCGGTTTCAAGGATAGAGAGGTTTTTTCATCAATCAGAGTTTTGTCCAACAATTGTTTAATTATTTTCCAGGCAGATTCTTCCACTGCCTTGGTTTCATCTTTCACTTGCGTTTCGAGACGAAACTTACTAGGATCGACAGAGAAAATCGATGTAAAGCAGCAAGGTCTACGTGAACTGCGCGTAGACTAATCGATAAAATGCTGTTTTACATCGATTTTCTCTTTAGAAATTCAAACCTTTGTACCTTTCTCCCTTGTTATTTCTGTTATGCAACGACCGGCAGCAGTTGAGAAGCCGTCGCGAAATTTTGTGGTACCATTAAATTCTGCTGTACTTGCTTGCTTTAAATTTGTAATCGTATCCGCATGGATAAAAGTAATCATTAAATATGTGGCCTGGAATTAGTCCAAAGCGGGTTTTTCTGTTATAAACGCTAACAATAGGGTCACTAATTTTGAACATCAACCTTAAAGTAATACTTGTTAACAACGGTAATGACAGACAAATTATTATATTCGCACGTAAGCGCAGCGATAAAACGAACAGCAGAGGAACTATGCCGCGAGAGTCACTGCGATCATTCCTGTGGGAAGTCAGTCGTTAGGCCTGGATTAACCATTGCTGCATGATAAATGGGAGGGAGACTAGGTAAAATCGATTACATGCTATACTTCACTGTAGCAAAGGGCTAATTTTCGTTTGCAATAAATGTGATCTGAAACGATGGCTTTGGAATTTGTCTACTGAGCGGACAACTCGAAGATCAGGGCACAGCAGCTCCGCCATAATGTGACCGCAGGGATCCCGCCCCCACGACTGGTTGAGGGAGATCATTCAATTTCTTCCCTACTCTTTGTGTAAAAAGTTCAGCGCGAAGATTCAGCCTGGGCATTTTTGTGTGTAGCTTCACCTAGTGGCCACAAAGACTGGACGAGTGGTGCCACTGAAAAGTGTAATCAAAGCTAAGTCCATGCTCAAGGCCATGTATTATCTTGTAAACCAGGGTGAGATCACCTATTTGATGACTGTAACACGGAGCGAATGAATGAAAGCAGTTCAGCCTTTCAGTGCAATATTGTTTTTTGAACCCTTTAATACCTTTGCTGCACGGCGTTGTGCTTTTCAGAGGCATGCTTGGTCCATTGCTGCCATAGCCGCCACGCCTGAATGGCATATTCTAAATGAGACTGAACAAAGGTGTCCTAAAGTCTCTCAAAAAGGTGCTTTTCAAAGGTTACGAACGCACCTGTGATCGCATGGAGTACTCCCATGCCCTTATTCGCAGCCTTGGTGAACTGTAGTGCTGGTTTTATGTTGTTCTGTGTCCAAGCACCTAGATCATCTGCGAGAAGTCTGCGGGAAGATTAGTGTCCTTCAGGTGATATGCCCTCACACTCTCATTTGAATGGCAGTTGGTTGGACGCAGATAAAGGACGGCAAAAGTCTGCGCGTTGAAGTCCAGAAGCCATTAATTGAACACAGATCAGATCAGATCCGCAGTTTGAGATCATCGGCAAACATTATGCGTTTGCAGTCTAGGCAGTTGTTCACATATATTAAGAACATAATTGGACCCAGAACGCTACCCTGCGGAACACCACTGTGAACGGATGCCCATTCTGATTTAGCGTTCCCAATACACATACGCTGAGATCTGCCCGCAAGAAAATCGGCTAACCATTTCAGCAGATTTCTATTCACGCACATTTGACGTAGTTCATGTAAAAGTCGTCTGTGTGCAACACTATCAACAATCTTCCTGAAGACAATGTACACGGCATCGACTTAAAAACTCCTTTCGATGGATATCGTCCGGCTCTCCATGGATACTAGCAGGTTAGTAAGACAGGATCTACCCGTTCGAAATCCATGTTGATGCAAACTGAGCAAGTTGTTTTCCACCAGATGCCGCATCAGCTCCCTTTTTATTGCCTTTTGCATCACTTTGCAACGGATGCTTGTGAAATTCACTGGTCTGAAACTATTTGGGACTGTTCTCTCGCCACTTTTACAGATGGGGCTACTAGTTGCTTTCTTCTAGTTGGTGGGAAGAGCCCCGGCCTCCATCGAAGTTCTGAAGATGGCGTTGTGGTCTCTGATCTCTATGGCCGGTCTCACCAGCTGCAATTTCTTTAGCTAACAGCGACAGCTCTTCTTCGGCGCCTGTGTTTGGACCAGCCCTAATTTCATGAAAGGAATTGGCGACTGATAATATCCGATACAGTGCAACCATTTCCTTCTTGATTGTCAGCATTTTGTGGTCAGCAGTTTTTTTTCTCCTGAGCCCTTTACGCCAGAAAAACCAACATCAACTTTATTTTTACTCTTTTTTGACAGGAGTTTTTTTCACTGCTGACCGGATTTGTATTTAACACTTACCTGACAATGCCTGTAAACTGGGATTAAATACATATTATTATTAATATTATCCTTAGTATTATTATTAAGAGCTTGGATTTCGGAGAGGCCAGTTGGTCTGAGAGTTCATTCAGAACTTTGCGAGCATGTCGTCTCGACCAAGCGATTTAGTGGGCGATGGCTGACTCAACGTTTTCCTTACCTTGTCTGTTGCGAAGGCCACCGTGCTAATTGTATTTATTGATTTGTCAATAAGGGGGTAACCTCTATCGTCAAAAACCGGCTCATTGGTATACATAGGCGTGAAGAACTCGGACAACGGGTTCGCCTCATCGGAATTATCAGATAACGTATTTCCTTGCTGATCTTTAAGGCAGGGAATGCAGTTCCGGTTACGTTTTGCCTTATTCACGTATCAAAAGAATTTTTTGGAATTTTGCGCGATATTTTGAGCAGTTTTGACTCATATTTTGTCACTTCCTACCTCAAAAGATGCCGACATATATTTCCCTGTTATTTAAAATCAGTAAAATTCTCTGATTGTTGACATCTGGCATACTTTTTTAAGGTCTCTTTTTCAATCTAAGGTTCGGCGATTTTTCTGACGTCACTCACATTGGTCGGGAAGTGATCCTTTTCCTGTTCAGTGAACAACAGCTCTCTACCAAGTGATGCATTACGTCTTTGAAGAAAAGCCAATCGCTTTCTGGGTCCGGTGCTTGTGCAACATTCCAGGTCACCTTCTGCAGCAGACTATTCATTCCGGGATGATCTCCTTTCCATAGAATTCTTTCCTCAGCAGCTCGAATTTTGGATGCGGAAAAAATGACTATACTACCAAAAAATGGTGCAGTAGTTACTTCGAACAACAATAATAATAACATAAAATCCGCGTCCATGAAATACTCATTATACTTGGCCTGGAATACGGTTGGTTATTAGCCTCCGGCGCACCGCTGGACTAACGGAGATAGAAGCGGTCAGACATTTTTTGCCATAAGGATTTCAACAGCGGAAAACCGAAATTTGACTCAAAAAGGACGTAGCTCGCTCGCCAGGTTTGATCATCTGTGGTTTCATCAATTAAAAGAGGAACTCTGCAGGCTTTAAGCTTCTGAACAGTCCTTCCACAATACCGATTACTACTTTGAAGTATCTTGGTCACTGTCGTCGCAACAGTCATCGCGAGTTCTTTTTGTCTCTCCCAAGGCATGTACTGTCTGGTATTGTCAGTTCTTCTATGTTGAAACAAATGAGTCTAAAGAAGGATACCCAGGAAAATAGCACATGTAGAGAATAATCCTTTGTTGAAATGAGCTACAATCTGCCGTCTACATTCAAGACATCGGCAAATTTTGAGCGCCAAATCCGTCGAATTTGGCCTATATAATAACGGCCTCACGGTCTTAAATGCCTCCTAATGGTCTCATTTTGAGGAGAGGTGTTGACTGCAAACTCCGTAACCTAACGAGTAAATCCTTCAGTCGAGTGGCCATCTGATCAACCATGCACCTTTGTCTGATGCCGAGTCCCAATAACATGAAAAATAATGGAGACTGCCAAATTCCGCTATATTCGTTCCAATTATTTCGGTGCTATGTTACCGTCATTTTGCGGATTGCGGTTTCAATTTTTTCAAGTTTGTTTGGTAAGGATAGTAGGTAAAGCCTTCGAAAACCCTATGGATTACAGGTCAACTCGTTAGAACTAACTATACACTAACAACGAAAATATCCGCTATCAAAGCGGTACATTATTCATTTGAGTAGCATTGTCTCATAAAAAAATATTTCCGCGGTCGTGGGGTATTTAGCCCAGATTCAGACTCTCGAGTGAAAACAGGGGACACAAATAATCATCCAAGCGTTTCTTGAAGAGTTGCAGGGACGTCGCTTCCCCGACCGACTGAGGGAGATCATTCCATTTCTCCACTATCCTCTGCGTGAATAATTCAGAACGAATATTTAACCTGGACATTTTTGTCCGTAACTTCATCGAGTGACCATGAAGATTGGGTGAAAGGTGCCGCCGAAACATGTCCTCAAAGCTAAGTCCATGTTCAAGGCCGTGTATTATCTTGTAGACGAGGGTAAGATCACCTCTTTGCTGCCTGTAACACAGAGGAAATAAAGTAAGGCAATCCAGTCGGTCTGAGTAGGATTGGTCTTTTAGACCGTTTACCAGTTTTGTTGCACGGCGTTGTATCCTTTCGAGGCATGATTGGCCCTTTACTAGCCATGGCCACCACGTTTATATGCCATATTCTAAGTGGGGCCGAACAAAGGTGCCGTAAACTCTTCTAAAACGGTCTTGGTCAAAGGTTACAAACGCCCTTTTGATTACATGGAACACTCCCATGGCGTTTTTTGCGGCCTTGTTGCATTGCAGTGCTGGTTTCATGTCGCTCTGTATCCAAGTACCGAGATCCTTCTGTAGAGATTCTGTGGAAAGTCTTATATCTTTCAGGTGACATGTCTTCAGGCCCACATTGGAATGAGAGTTGGTTGGACGCAGATGCAGAACGGCACACTTCTGCACATTTAAATTAAGAAGCCATTTCTTCGACCACGCTTTCAGTCGATGGAGATTGTTTCGAAGGTTTCTGTGGTCGTAAGGACTCTTTATGACTTGCCAGAGCTTAACGTCGTCGGCAAACATTATTTTGCCACAGTCGAGTTCCCGAAGGCCGTCATTAACATAAAGAATGAAAAGCGATGGTCCCAGAAGTGAGCCTTGAGGCACACCGATGGTCACATTCACCCATTCTGACATATCATCTCCGATACAGACAGGTTGTGTCCGACCAACCAGAAACACCCTTATCCGGCTCAGAAGATCTCCCGGATGCCGATGGCGCTCAATTTTTGAAGATGGCGTTGGTGTGGGACAGTGTCGAAAGCTTTGCAGAAATCGATGTACATGACATCGACCTCAAAACCCTCTTCTAAATCCCTGGTCTGGATCTCCAGACAAGCTAGCAGATTTGAGAGGCAGGAAAGCCCTGTCCGGAAGCCATGTTGAAAATCCTGCAACATGCAATTTTCTTCGCAAAATTTTTGTATAGCACTCTTTACTAGAGTTTCCATCGTTTTGCATGAGAGGCAAGTTAAGCTAATAAGCCTGAAGCTGCTTGCTGTCATCCTGCTACCTCCCTCATGTAAGGGAACGAGGTTAGCTGTCTTCCACTGTGATGGCAGCCTTCCTGTTCTCATTGACAGATCAAAGAGAGTTGAAAGAGGCGTTGAAAGTTCCGTTGGTAACTCCTTAAGTATCAGCCCAGGAATTCCGTCGGGTCCAGGAGACTTATCTGATTTTATTTGATTGAGGACACGTCGTACTTCTTCGACGAAAAAGACAACGGCTTCAATGACGGCAATATCTTGGCGCATTTGAATCTCCCGGCTGTCTCGGCCCATTTCAAACTCCTGATTTTCATCTGAGGACTCCACCGTAAAAATCGATTGAAAAATTGAGATAGTAATTGCACTTTCTGTGGCCCTTCAACTAATAAGTTTCCGAGGCTGTCTTTTAGACACGCAAATTCGTCCTATGTTTTATCCTACTGCGGATATACCCCAAAAACTTATTGGGACATGTAATGCATTCTGCTATCAGTCGGCGCTCGAAAGAAGTTCTACCAATCCGTATTTGTTTGCGACATTTATTGCTCTGCTCCTTATATTCAACGAATGACATTTGATCTCGATGATGCAAATGCTTTTTCCACAACCTCTGTTTTTTTTCATGGTCGTTTTTGTCATCGGAGTGACCCAGGGTGGTCGTGCGCATGGTCTTGATATTTTTATTGGACAATGTGAGCCAATTTGGCGCTCTATAATCCAGCAAAAGTACTGCCAGAATTCTTCTGAGTCTTCCATGTTGACCAACCAGGTTTCCTTCAAAAGAGTACGTCTCATTGCGTTAAAGTCACCTTTCCAAATATTTCTGCGCCTCTGGATTTTTGGCAGTTGGTTCGATAGGAGAGAGCTCACACAGGTAAAAGCAATATGATCGCTTAGACCTAGTGGAGGTGGTGAAGCCACTTCTGTTATAACTACTTATTTCTTACTGAAAACGATACCTAAACAGATAGGTCGTTGTCCTTCTGTCATTCTTGTTCCGAGTTTTATGTGTTGAATGAGGTATTCATTCAGACAGAGTTGTAGTAGCTTGTGGTAAAATGACGTGGACGGGGCGTTTGTTAAGGGAGTTTTCCAGTCGATTCCTGGTGGGTTAAAATCACTCAGAAGTAATAGGTACTCCTGCTTGCACAACAACTCCTGGGCACTAAGTAATTCCATATCCGTGATATCATTCGAGCTGGGAGACCGATAGGCAACATATAGGTTAATTGTCGGTAATTGTTTGATGCATATGTTGCAGGAAATCATTTTAAAACTTCGCGGCTCCCCATCGGCTCCTTCTTGTCTTTATTTTTTCGCGTCTTCTAATTAGCCTCATTCGCCGAATGCTGAGGAAGTGCACAGGATATCTCGGTTCGAATTCGTTATCGACCCTTAATGTTCAACAGGCGCTACTAATTGATATATGCTGTATGTGCCTTATGGCATGACGTTCGTAGTTGACAGTGGCAGGCTGGTGGGCGGACGAAATCAGATCGGCCCTGATCCTAGACATGACGGTGTGGACGTCAAGCGTATTTAATACATTTAAGCATTCTTCCTCTAAGACTGTGAATTTCCATCTTTTGTCGTTCAGCATTAAAGTTGCGACTTTAATTGGCTTACGACATTACGTAGAAGGCTTTAGATTGTCTGTAATCCAGATGCCGATTGGTATTGCCGACAAAGGTGAGGGAGGCTGAAATGGCTAGTCCTGGCTTATTGGCCGTCGTCAGCCGGTCATGCCCAACTCTGAAGTGTGCAACACCCGGGGCTCGATCCCGCCACCTATTAGTTGGAAGTCCAACGCCTCTGGCCCCTGGCTCGTTGTCCTGTCGGTTTCGATCGGGAATATGCAATGGTTGTGGGGCGCTCACTGATCGTTTCTAAGCGACTCGGTCGTCCCGTTGTGCCTTACGGGCTCTATCTCAAGCCCAATCAGAAGTTGCACACCGACGCATAAAATTGTCGATTTTCAGGCATGTTTAAATTTTATCTGTCTTGCACGTTTGCTTCACGACTGATAACGACTTGGGAAACAAAGTCGAAAATGTACCAAAATTGTGTTATCATTTCCAAAGAACTTAATTCTTCTGGAATAAACGCGTATTAAATAAGCTTGACGTCCACACCGTTATGTCTAGGATCAGGGCCGATCTGATTTCGTCCGCCCACCAGCCTGCCACTGTCAACTACGAACGTCATGCCATAAGGCACATACAGCATATATCAATTAGTAGCGCCTGTTGAACATTAAGGGTCGATAACGAATTCGAAC
>CACRXP010000013.1:2634249-2669266 GCA_902702965.1 Spirometra erinaceieuropaei
CGTTTCAGATCACATTTATTGCAAACGAAAATTAGCCCTTTGCTACAGTGAAGTATAGCATGTAATCGATTTTACCTAGTCTCCCTCCCATTTATCATGCAGCAATGGTTAATCCAGGCCTAACGACTGACTTCCCACAGGATTGTACACAGTGATCTCAAACTGAGGAAATCAATTGAGAATCCGGAATACTGTCTATAGCTACATAATCGCTTGCAGCAATGCTATGATGAGTGGTGTCTTAACCTCAACCTTAGGAATTGCCAGGGGATCCGATTACAAATCAGCAACAGGTGGCCATTGATATTTGAATCTCAGTACTTTATAGGAGGTCACCAACTCGTTTCAGTCGATCGGTTGTGTAACCTTTGTGTGTGTGGATTACGTCAACTCTCATACCATCGTCTCACTGCGTTAACATATCAAATAAACATATGGGTACCCTTCCTTTATTTTGTCGAGGATCTATTCGGCCGAGTATTAGGAGTATTTGTTCGACCAGGGTCGGAATACTGCGTTCAGGCATGGGGAATCAGGACGAAACAAGATTACACCCTACTGGAGGGAGTGCCTGTTATAAGCATGCGAATATAGCGCTATGTTCTGAAAATAATTGGGTATACCTTTCACACAATTTAAAATAAGTGCGCGCCAAATATATTGTCCTGAATAATTTCACATCCCTAATGATTTCCAAAGCTTCTGGTGAGTGCTTCTAAGCGGAAGTACTCATATAACGTACAGTGACCGGGCTTGGGGATGGTCTGAATGTGTGATTCCTTCCACGGGCCAAGACTCTGGGACTGATGAAAGCATTAAATGGCTACGATTACATTCCGGAGAGTAAACTTGTAGTTTCAAGACATCACCAGTCGAAGCCTGGATGCTCGGATGGGGGACAATCAAAGTTTTAATAAACGTTTTGATGAAGAAAGCATTAAAACTATCCGAAGCTGATTTGGCGTCAGATATCGGACTTTGGAAAGCAGAAACCAAATCGACCTCTCGGGAGCCTGCGGTTTTTTATGAGCCTTTGTTGTGCGAGTAAAACTTTCGGCGACATCAAATTTATGGTTTTCGACTAATTTGACCTTTTCTACTAATAACTTTTGTTCATAGTGCCTCTCAAACCACAGCGGATCAAGTGTAGAAGTAAAATATTGTTTTGAGAACGCAAACGATGAAAATCTAACTCGGACTACGGCGAAAAGATAAAGTGAGGAAACTGCATCTGGGGCATCAATTAATTTCTTACGGCGCACAAAACGTGGAATAGGTCGGTTAAATGTTCATAAAGTATAGCAAGGCAGACATCCATATTCGGGCTTTGGAAAAAATCTGCCAAACTGAAAAATAAAGATACAGAAGTAATTCAATCGAGTGGGAAGATTGAAAATCGAAGTAGAAAAAGCTACATTCTTTTAAACACATTTCATCGGCTTCGCGTTCCAGTGTAAGAACAACTATGTTGTGGTCTGAGTTCCCGAATAGACCGTAAGATGTCACTGATAAGAGCAGGCAATCTCTACGGAAAATTGAATCAAGTCTGCTTGATTCTCGAATGGGGCAATCTACAGCCTGATTGCGCATGTCGACATCTATGACTTAGAGTAGGACCTCGAACTTGCTGGGGCGGAAGGTGGAAACGAGCAGATTTCGGGAACATTGCATTTAACGGCATTTTTATTATACTTGGACCTTAATGAGGCTGCAGCATGAAATGGTTGGGAGAGATAGATATAAAAATACTCACCGACCTTAAGTATACGACAGACGCGACCAACGGGCAAAAAATAATCATTTTCAAAGGCAACTCGAAGCTATCAAGTACCCTCTACCGCGGAAATATGCGGGGGGTTCAGTGGCAAAAATGTAAATGCTTGGCTAACATTGATGCAAATCTCCCCACCACGGATGCCATAGCAGTCAATTCGAGTGCAAATGTAACTTGACAGAGACTGCTCTCACTCGGTTCGGCAAGATAATAATTTTTTAAATAATGATAATTTTTTATTCAAGACCCGTGGGGGTCCTATCATAGTCCATGTCTCTGTTACTAGAACAGCGTTTTGGTGGTTGACGACTGTCCATGAAACGTAGGGATCGGACATGTCCGCCCGATTCTGTAAAAAAACTCCGTGACGTCGGAAACGCTCGTTGTGTGCAAAATGATGTAGGCCGTGCGGGACGAAGTGATGGATATGGAAAATGAGCGCTGCTGCAAGCCGGCTGAGTTTGAACAGGAAACCCATAGGTAGGCTATTACACTGCTTTCCAGTCGAGGTTACATCAAGAACTGGATGAGGTTTCTAGCCCAGCAAGAAAATTTGTGCCAAGATTCCACTGGGTTTACGACTGTGAAGGGAACCTTTTGAAGGACAGGGGTCCTGCACTACTTGTTAATCTCCTCGGACACCCCCTTTGCATGTTCTCACTATTCGCCCGCTAGCTTAGCATCGACTGAGCACTTACGCCATTCTTTGTATTATGTACGTCCCAACATGGACTAACACTCTTACTTCCATCTTTTAATCAAGGCAGTTTAACCAATGCCATTCTCTTGTAATTATGCGAATTTCGGATATCAACCGACGGTGTTTAATCCCGGCAGCTCATGTCATAACAGTGCTTGATTTAAGACTCTGCTTCCTCGTCACTAGGCCTCGGTGGTAGGTTACGGCGAGAACGAGCCACTCAGAATCCATGTCTCGAGGGCTGCTCAGTTATATAAAATTTAAGTTACCTAGGCAGCTAGTTTCTCTTCCGTCCTATCCTCACACCATCACCCAAAAACCCCATAAAATTGACCGCTATGAACTGTATGTCGAACGGTTTCGATTCTGTCTTCTATCTTCCTTGTGAAAAAGTGGCGAACAGTTAGTAAGCTAAGTGGGTAAACCTTCAGTCTGCTTTAAATGAACCCCTTGGAATGAGCCTATTTTGAATTACTCATAATGTTTTTGGGGTCCAGCTGTGCTATTGTTGGAATTCTCGCCCTGGGGTAAGGTGCGTGATAACTGTTTTATCCAGCTTTTTGTCGTTCTGTTTCAAAATTATCAACAGACAATTCCATAACTATGCGAGCCATTTTATTAACCTTTTTATTTATTGCAACTAGGGCATCATTCGTTGCTGGAACATTGATCTTTGTTTGTTTGCCCTTGGACGGTCACATAATTTACCTCACTAGCTCCGAGTTACTGTGGAAAGGCTGATTCATGCATTTTAAATCGAATTGACTTTGACATTTGGTCCCGAATCGACCCTAATATTTTCACTTATTATTGCTTACCGTCAGAAGCTGGCAGCCAAATATGATCCTCGACCTCGTCCGTGTTTTGCTCTGTTTTTTTTCCCCCATAATTTTGAGACGCTTAGAGTGGGGAGACCTATAACGTGTAGCCACTCTTCTATTTAATTGAGAACCAACCCTTTTTAAGCATTTGCCTGTGTCGGAACCAAAACCGAGTACCTGGATGCCGAGCAGACACCTAAGTCTAGGTGTTATCAAGCACAAAAAATGAACGAAAAAAAATTAAGCTAGAGCAGGTAAAAGCATGACGGATAAGATTTATTAAAAGACGTGTCAATGTGTAAAGACAGAGCACAGCAGATAAAAAATTCACCGGAACAATTAAAAGAATCCCGGGAATAAAGGTATCCACAGAGTGATAAACGAAAATAAAAGAGGCTGAAGACATCACACCGCCGAATGTCGCCCAAAAATCAGCCCAAAGAAGCAGTCTTTGAGCCTGTAGGAAAAAATGAGAAAGAGACTGTTTTTATTCTTTTTTTATGTGGAGTAAACAAATGTGGACAAGAATACGTGCACGGCGTACGAGATGTGTTCTTTTTAAGGGGTTGCACAGTCGTCAACTAGCTCGGTAAGTCGAAAATGAAACCAGACAGAAATTGTATACAGAATATGAGGACTTCGTTCGGCGAGTTTCTAGTCGTCTGTTGAGGAGGAAAACTTTCCTGCATGCCTTTGTATCAATCATTGGCATTGCTCTGATGGTGTCTGGCCCGTAGATGCACCAGTTCACAAGTTAACATGGGCGACAACTTGGCGAATTATCCATTCTTCCGAGGCCCTACATGGTTTACTCTTTGGGCTTGGGTCTCCAGATAAACAGCAGGGGATGTAGTGGATGTCCAGGTGGGAGGAGGTGCGCCCTGTAAAAGCGACCGGTTGATTCCTGAGTCTGGACACACCTGCTGACTACTTCGTTTGACCCCTTCTTAGCATCATTTTCTCCAGCTCTGTGACTACAAAGATGTGCTCCACACAGCGGCAATACCCCGGTAACTACTTCAGCGGGCAGACCGGGTCGTTTTCTAACTGGACTGGCCATGGCCCATAGTGAAAATCGACAACTGCCTGGGATGTGTAGCTCCATACGGGGAAGCTCTTTTCTCTCTCTCTTCTCTTCTAGGAATTGACTCGAATGTATCCTAGCCATGCTGTAACTATACCATCTGCAAGCTGATTGATATTAGTGAACACTAGCCACACGGTCAAGACAGCAACCACCATGTCCCCCCATTACTTTTCCCGTTATGGCGACATTGCTCACAAGGGTAACCTGGAATATCTGTTCTTTAGGTAATCCAGTAGTAACTTGGTCGGGGAAGAGGACAGTTCTGATCGTCCGAGAAATAACTCGTTACATCGCGTTCATCACTGGCTTCTCAGACCGAGTGCACCTAAATGAATTTGATGCAGGTCACCTTAGAGAGCGGCTGTCACAAGGAAGCAAGTCGTAGTGCTGAAGCCACCTTGATCAGTAGAAATGATCTTCAAGAATTTGCCTTTTTACTTCAAAATTAATGGTCACCTCTTCTAAATGAGGTCACCACTCTGCAAAAATATACTACCATTGTCGGCGCCTTCACCACCTACAATGACGGACATAAACAAAGTAGAGGGCGTCAATGAAGGTTACAGGCCCTCCACACAAGCCATACATTGGAGTTTTCCAATGTCGGTAACGGCGTACTAGCTATCATGTGTACGTATGTGCGCGTGTGGCACGCGATGGGCAGCGACTTTACGCTACGCCATCCACTGCGCCCGATCTCACCAGCAGTCAGTCGAAGATTGAGACAGCGGCGAAAAGAGGGCGAGACACATTTCGAGTTGTCTTTCATCATCGCAATTCGGTTAATTCCTTATAATAACAAATATAATGTGTTTGGACCTATCACGATGAGATGAAAAATGCTTAATTTTGAAGGCTACCAACTGACGCGATAAGTCGGTCCTTTGGAGCGTGGGTCAGACTACATCGGTTGCTGTTTACTAGAACACAATAGATTCATTTTAGCACAGATTGAGCACTGTCACTCAACTTCGAATGCTGAAAAAACCTAAGACAGACTTATCCACATCCGTTGACCCTTGCTTGCATTGGATTTAAGATAAAAAAGAGTGTGCGAAGTGGGCGTTTGTACTAAGCGAAAACAAACCTGTGTTCAAAAGTCACTGGCGTGGTAATATCGAAAGTTTTTTCCAACAATGTTCTGCTGTAGTGAGAACTAAAGCGACCGTATTCTGAGTTACTATTTCCGAAATGTATGCTGGTAAGATTGTGTGCTTGACTCTTGTGGCACTCTCGCCCATGGAAGATCAGGCTCGCGTAGTTGGGGCCTGGTACTTATGAAGCCGGGAGTTTGCTGTGTGTGGTACCCGTAGATGTACTGCTCAGCTTCCCCAGGTACTACGCCCACGCCTGTCTTGATTTTATCTGATCATTTAAGCCCGGTGGATATGGAAAGGTAGTTTGCGGTGGATGTATAAATTTTATTGTTGCTGCTTGTCTGGAATGACTGATGTGAGTTTTTATGCATCTTCAGCCACATCCTATTACTGAATCTGGCAACCGATCCTGAGTATGTCACCCTGAAATACTACATAATCTTTATGACCTTGGATTTGAATGTCTTCAGCAAAAAGGCAATTATTCATCATTAGAAGTTTACATAAGGGGAAAGTAACGATGAACAGTTGTCAAACACGGCCTTGTGGAATACCGGTGTGAGTTGACATTTCCAAAGACATTGAGTCTCGACCACGTGCGTGCAAAGTTCAGTTACTAAGGAGGGTGCTTATTAACTTTTTATTTTCAGGTAAACCGTAAGCGTTAAGATTTTTTCTGGTAATCAACGTTTTGCCGTGCCGATGTCCTCGCTAAGGTCAAAGAAGGTTGCTTCTGCATCGTTGCGCCTCTTGGTTTTTGCTCAGAACGCCTTCAGCAATCGGGAAATTCGTGAAGCACAACCTAACTTTGACAAATGCATGTTGTTTGGTTGGAGGAAGTCTTATCGCTCTCGAGAGGCACAGAAGTGATCCCGGAGGACGCACTCCGTTACTGTGCAGTTGGAATCCATAAGGCCAATCGGACGGCACTTCCTCACAAACCATTTCAGTCCACCTTTCGACATAAAGGTGACTAGAGTCCGACTCTGCCCTCCTATAAACAAACCTGGTCTAGGGCTAGCGTTAAGTAGGCTTCCCAATGAAGCCGCTATCATTGGAGTTAGGGATGTTGAAAGTGCCTGCATCGGGAGATCTTATCCTGAACCTTTGCATGAGTTGAGGTGGTATAGCAAATGCATTATCTTTGTCCTTGAAAATATTTTTCCATACCACAACCTTCTCTGGAAACAGGAAAGGAACCGAATGTCACCGCCTACATAAAATATAAAAGCGAATTACTGTGACAGTTTTCGTCCTCTTCATTGGCGTTGTCACTCTTTCGGATATAAGTAAAATATTTTCCCGGGTTATTGGGATGGATAGAACAAGCCTGTCTTCGTAATGAGTCTGACTGCTTGGTATCAGGGTATAGAGCCTGTTCCTGTTTCTAGTGTCCTGTGCCTGTAATAATTACGTCCAAGTCCGCTCCCTACCTCTTGCAGCCTTTTATCTCAAGTAGCTGGCGGTTGTGTTATCTCTCGAAGATGTCCACCCAAGCCCCTAGACGCTTAGAGTCCGAATAACTTCACTTTTAGCCAATAATTTGCGTGAAAATTAGCCGTGATAACGAGTTGCCTGTTAACATTCACATAATCGCAACTGTACTTTACGTGAAACCATATCACTTCCTAAGCCTTAAGTTTTTGTGAAATTACCGCTGTTTCTCGTTCATTTCTTTTCTTATTTTTTCTTTCATCTGCGCCATCTTTGTGTTAAAGCGAGTTGTAACCTCATGGAATACGACTTGGTTGTTTGAGTTTGGATATGGTCTTCTTACTTGTATCTTGGCTATATCGGTGACAAACGATTTCTTTGAAGTCGCCGCCCGCACAATTTTAATTGCTTCGGTTCGCGTTTGGATGAACTCCTTTACGTTCGCCGAACTCCACTCCTTCAATGTTTACATGAGTATCAGTGGCAGTAGCCCGTCTACGCGTGTCACACACGATCCGGTCCCCGTACAGGGGGGTCAGGGGGCCACTCGGATCACATTTCTGAGATTGCCATGGAGGCCATATTAAGAAGGAGCCATTAGGCCTGATTTCCTGTCCTCGGGCCAGTTATCCCACATACACGAACGAGGACCGGGTTATCCGGTGCGCTGGCAGCCGTTCAAGTCACAACTTCTAGCACATCATTATAATTTAAAGGCGCATCAGATTTACTATAGCGAGGAACGCGCGTTGGAATGAGTTCCCTAGTGCCGACTTCACTCTCTCTTCCCTCTCTCATGAATCAGGTCACTGTCTGAGCCTGCCACTCATCTGGCGCCGGAATTGTGCTCAGTGGCTGGAAAAGCCGTGACTGCCCGTTTACGCGTTCCAAACATGACCTGGTTAGGCACCAGTTTGCGCCGAATAGCGCTGATGTGAGTGAGGCATGTTGTGTCCGTGTGTCGGGTGTTATGAGACGGATTCGTTTGTGGCTCATGGGCAGATGGAACGAGGTGTGGTAGTGGGGTAAATTTTTCGGTTTTATCGCATGTTTTGGGTCAGTGCACATTTTCTCACCTATACGCACCAAAAACGTATTGAATAAGACCGACCTAAGCCTTGATGTATCGATGCAGCCTCCCAAACAACTACATGCGTTGATCGTACGTTGTACGCTTTCTGCCGACATTGGCACTTTGCTTTCATGGGACGATTGGGAAAGTATGAGATAATGAGGCTTGGTCATCCTCTCCGTCTTATTAAAAACAAAAGGCAAGACTGATTGCTAAAGTTGTTGCGCCATAAGTCTTGTCGACACTGCCACAAAGATTTTTGCCATTCTTACTCACGTGGTTCTAAAATGTGCCTGATTTAGGGAAGAGCCAAGGAAACTGAATCTGGACACTCCGACCAAATAATTACACCATGGCTATCAGAAGTAGGCGGCCGTCTAGTTTGTTACCTTCACTGTGACGTTCGATCCCAGCTGTTGTGAGTCTCCTGGCGGATAAAGAGTCTAAATGGTGTGCAGGTAATAATCACGACTGTTTTCGTGGTTGTACAACCTTTACCGGCCATTCGATATTCTATATGGCACTCGAAAGAGTTTCATTATATCGCTCGCACTACTTAACTACATCATTGATTGGACTATCAGGAGCGTTATTCGCAGTTTTGACGATGTCTTATTTGCAGCAGGACGCTCGCCACCCAATTTTAACTAGGCGACCTAATTTACTCAAGACAGTGCATCCTGTAGGCCAGAAGATTGTTCTGGCATAAAGTCATGAGGGCCTATAGAAGTGAATGAGGTCGCCAGATCATTTAGCTACTTAACTGACGTCAAAGGTAGTATAGAGCCATATTTCTGATCAGGAGGCGCTCCTCGATTTTAATTGGTAATGGCTCAGAGAAGCGGGCAGTGCCAAATATCTCGGGGTCGTGCTGTCGTCAAGCGGATAGAGTACAAACACCATCGTCGCCCTATTCGATACTGCTTGAAATTTTTTCCAGTCCTTGGAAAATACCTCTGACTTCGTTTCACAAAGATCCGCTTCGACCCGACATCTACTCAACCTGTCTGCCTGTGGGTGTCATGCCTGTGCCTGAAAGACGTGTGAAAACCGTGGAGCATTCCGGACAACCCCGGCCAATTTAGTAAAGACGACCGTATGTGGTTTAGGTGCACTCTCTTGCCGAACTCCACGACTTTTGTACGACTGCTCCATGTGTTATGTTGCCACCTAGGCAGAGGAGACGAAAAGAAGATCAACTCAAACGCCGATTAAGTATCATCCACCAGTAGGTGGCAATTATTCCTGAACCGCTCTTCATCGCTGGAGAGGAGAGTGTGTCGGGCCATACAGATCTGGCGCCGTTGATCTTTCAGTGCAAAAAAAACTTTTCTGTTTATCACCAAGACCGGTTAGATCATGGACCCTCGAGGCCTACTTTCTTCGATGTCGACCGTCGTTTTTATCGGCTTCAACTTGAGAGCTGGTGTCATTTCTCCGCACTGCCGTTACGTGTTCGGCCATTTGCGTTCGAAGCAGTCTTGCGGTTTTCCCGACGTAGTTGCTATGTCCGCAACAGAACCGGGTCCGATAAACGACTCCAGACGCCTCTTGCCATGGCAGTGGGTCTTTCGGTCACGTTACTCGAGGCCTGATGATTTTCTCCGGTCTGTGTGCAGCTCCAACCCTAAGTATTGCGAGAAGCTGGCTGACGGCTTCCGAAACGTTCTCGACGTATGGAAGTGCTCGCCGGAATTCGGGATGCGTGCGATTTGGCCAGTTGACGAAAATGCGCGGGAAGCCGTTGGCTCTGAGTACCCGTCGAGGGTATTGTAGTTCGGCAGTATTGTCTTCCGTCTCACTGTAGTGCATCTTAACACGTCGATAAGGCATCCTTCCACAACTGCGTTTGTGGCTAACTGGGTGGTTCCTGTTAAGTTCAGCACTTGCGTCGTATTTGTCGCTTTCCTGAACACCAGTCTTTAGGTAGCCACAATTTTTGCGGCATACGAGGACATCTAGGAAGGCCAGCTGGTTTTTTCTCCCTCCTCCATCGTAAATTGCATTTCCGGGAAGACAGCTTTGAATGTCAGCAACTGAGCCCCGGTCAATAACGACGAGGGTACCATCCACATATCGGGCTCGGGTTTGGAGCTGAATACACATCGAAGGCAACCATCAGGCCTTAAATAATGAGACCGAAAGACTCACTGCCACGGCAAGAAGCGTCTGGAGTCATGTATTAGATCTCGTGCTGTTGCGGACATGGCACCTACGCCGGAGAAACCGGAGAATTGCTTCTAACGCGGATGGCCGAACACGCGACAGCAGTGCAAATAAATGACATCAGATCCCAAGTTGCGGTTCATCCGACGCGATCCGTCGTCTCAGCCCCTACCGATGCTTATCGCTAAAGCTTTTAACTTTGGTTGTTTGTCGTTTGAGACAGAGAAGTGGGGTTTTGTCTTATTTTTACGAAAATGATCTTTGGTCGCACTTTCTCCATGTGCATTACCAAATGAGTTATCATAGACTCGAGCTGCATGTTTATCTCAATGGGAAATTACTCTCTCTTCCTTAACCATTCGGTTTTTTCCTTCTATTCTAGTTGCCCATGCAATTTTCAAATAGTATCTCTTTACATGAATTTGAATTTGCACTTTGTGTTAGCTTTGCGTTGCGCGATTGTGACCAACCGTTTGGAGCGGCCGTGTGGGGTCGACCTTGATTTTTCCAGAAATTTACAGGCACAGTAACCAACCGATCAGTATCAGTTTATTTTTAGTTTTCGTCCGCATTGTTTTCTAAGACTACCCTCCCCCGGTCTCTGTTGGTCATCTTCGCTTTTCGTAATTCCAGCGAATATTGCTCGATTTTGGAGTACGAAAGTACGTCCCTCTGTTATTTCTCAACATTCTGGCCTTCTCAACTTTCCCCCGCTCCCTCCCTGTCTACGCGTTCTCCAGGTTCGAATCCCTTCTACAATATCTCTCATAGTTCTGACTGCTCGATCGTGAAAAGTTTATCGATCTTTACTAGGGTCGAATGCGCGACAGAAGGGGCAAGGCTCCAGCACTGATAGCGTTTTAACCACGAGGGCACCAGTCCTCGACCAACAACCTTTCGTTTTTCACGTTTTTTTGCCCAACCTACTGCAACGCCTTGAAGCCACACATGTTATGCAGCAAGTTGACCGCCCAAGCGAGTCCTCTCAAACAATTGGTCTAGAATCTACAGTTGTTCGCTTTCACTTGTTTCATTTTAAGGAAATGTCACCTCTTCCTACTTTTAGGAAAAGTGCCGTCCTGAGTAGACCCGCTTCATAGTCCCACCTCTCTGCCTCGAAGGATTCCTTCGAAGGCTCTAAGGGCCTTTATCATCCGAGAAGAATATCTGCTTCCACGGATTCCTTTTCTACTGACTGCGTCGTGCTATCTCAGGTATGTATGTAGCGCCCTGTTCTTCATACTTCACTGTGCCTAATTATGCCATACGCATGCGCCTTCTTGGAAAGCCTTATAAGTTAGCTTTGTATTGAGATCAGCCGAACCTATCTCACGTCTTCCTGCTACAACTTATTTTGAGCACATGGGGTTTTAGAATGTTTACATTTGCCAGAGCGTTCCCATCCTTTCGTTCTCGGATTCGTAACCGTAGTTTAACCAGTTTGCTATCTTCAGCGGCCTGTTTTATGATATTTTTGTGCAGGAAATTTTAGTATTGTGTTTCGGGGACTACCGTCATGCTTGTTTGGCGATGTTCACATAGTCCAACGTCCGCATTCACCAGCTGGTAGTTAATTAGGACCCGTTTCTGGGTACGGTACAGTGCGTACTCGCCGCGTCGCTTTAACTCCTGTGTCTCCCCTACTCCTTTCCTGCCGCACGTCGGAGTCATTTTTATCCGATGCATGGCAGGTGGCGCATTCCACTGTTGCTTCCATCTGATGTATTTTTATCATGTGTCCGATGAAATCTACACTGGTCTGCCCGCGCCGTGTGACTTGTGAGGTTCAAATAGTTATGGGCAGCGTCTTCTCTACAGGATCTGGCCAAATCGACCATCAGGCTATAAATTCAGGTGTCCGGACCCCATAAGACGTCTGCCAACTATTTTCGGACCAGGTTTTTGTCATATGGGCAGAGTAAGGACAACATCACCCAATTTTACTCTGTTCTTAAGGGTTTTAAAAGCCACAGAAAGAATCCACAGGCCCCCAGGCGCCATCCAAATTGCTACCAAGATCTACGTATAATAGACACCCAGACCGGCGGCTGCAGAGCAGAATGAGCGGAAAAATACTTGACAGGCTTTTGCTGAGGCCGGCCGGATCGAAGCGATCACAGCTGTAACAGATGCAAGTAATTGAGCTAAGTGGTTGTCCGTAGCCATCCTTCTCTTGTCCAAAAAGGCTTAGGGTGGTTGTTTATTATGACTCGCCCACCTCAAAGTTTTCTCTTCTCGGTGTTTGCATCGCCATTTATGCACCTCGTATTTCCGTGTATCGGCATAATTCTCTTGACTGATATTTTGCGGTTTAGACAGATTCACCTCCCATACAATTGTCTCATATCATGACGAATGGTACTTACAACTGTCAGATTCATGTCTGTGTACATCTACACCCAGAATTGCGTGCTTAATTGCTTTCTGGCCTAGGCCAATGATTTGCAAATATACCAAGATTTCAACTGTTCAAATATATTAATAAGAGCCTAGGTGAAACATCATTATCATTCTAAGCCCGAACCACCATTATCGGATTCACAAATCATTTTTTACTTACTTTTTTCTATGACTGACCCATTAGGCGTTATGACTCTGACAATATCCATTAAAATAGATCTCTTACAGTATCCCAACGCCTGTTTCCCTGCTTGTTCACCTAACCAAAAGTGATGATGCCTCACACTTCTTTTGCCATTCGACGACGACTCCCACAATCTGCCAGGCCTCTCATCTTTTGTCTCTAATTGCAATGATAGTGTTACCACTTCTCTTAAATTTCGTAGCTATGGGGTTATCTTTGATTTCCTGCACCCATTCGAATACCTGATTTTTAAATAAAATTTCTTTGTCTTATACGCGGCCAATGTATCTTGTAAATATGGGTGTCGAAAATCCTCGCCCATCTTATTAAGGCTTGCCCTCCGGCACGTCCTGCCACCAGACGACCAGCAATGCATCAGCCATGAGTTTTATGTTATTTCACGGTGGCTCAGTCTACCACTTGCAATGAAATTCTGAGCTAAAATATATCACCTGGAAATCGATGGGACCGAGAATTTTCTGAACATGGTTACATGGGAATAAGATTCCCTGCATTAATTACGCAAGGCGGCATCAGTCCGGGATTCCTCGATGCTTCTGTCTACCAGGCATCGAGGATGTGGATTCCCGTCGCTTATAATCTTTCTCTCTACTCTCACCCGTAAAAAGTTTTGCAAAGAGAGCCGGTTCCAACCAAGTAGATTCCGCTCATTACCTCGAGTTCTCATACTTGGTCTGATTACTGTTTATTTTTCTAAATTACCCAGACCGATTTTCCATGACACATGCCGTCCTCCCGTAGTGCTTACGCACTAAGTCACAAGCTTGTCCTTCGGTGATTATTTTTAACCCGTCCTTCGACCTCCTTATCCAGAAGTTATGGTATCGTACAAGTGGCGGAGTGACAGCCAAATGCTTCTAAATGACCTGAGTTTTTCTTTTATATTTAATCCAGCCAAGGGAAGACACAGTATGCAAAGGAGATGGTCCGGTCATCGACTGACCCAGCTTCTCACAAAATGCACCTTCCGAATTTGGGGAAAATCATGTTGTGTTCTTTTTTATCATCCTGTTATGGTTTCTGTTTGAATTCGTGATGGGGTCTTTGATGTAGTTTAAAAGGCTCAACGCCTCCTTATAAATGTTTTTTTCATTTGAATAGAACCATTGATTGCGAGAGGGCAGGTAGCGAATGTCAATAGACATTGACCGAAATCCAGCAAGCATATTCTTCAGTAGGAATACCGACTCTGAATTAGATATACACAACGCATAAGCTTTCACTAATTCCTACACGGTGCCGCGCTAATTATCTGTTCAACTTTTGGATCATCTGAGCCTTTTTGCTTAGATCGAGATCGGTAGTAAATGCGCACATTTTTCCACAGTCTGCTAGCCTGTGCACAAGGTCAACTAGTTTGGTTTGAAGAAAATTAAGACAGATTTCTAGTTCCCTAGTTATTCTGCACGGAGTCCAGTGTTCCTAGTATATGCTATCTGGATTTATAGGGGACTGTGGTTCTTTAAAATGTTGGATTTTGGCTTCAAAATGCTGGTTTTAGTCTGCAAGTGATCTGATAACCGCCGCTTTCTTGCCCTTGCTTGAGAACTATGACAATTGTTCAAGGGTTATTTTGCCAGTTTCAGAATGCATTTCAGCAACGGCAGTAGACAGAGAAGAACTTTCACGGAACACGCGTCGAAGGTATTCATAAATTCGAAAAAAACCTGGTAGCATCGATTGCTTCGACAAAAATACAACCGAAAGTGTTTACGAACCCAGAATACTTCATGTTTTCGAATGTTTAGTTTTTTTAATGGGCGTTACCTACTCGGGGAGCAGAGTTCGTATTAAGCATACTACCTGCCAATTCCTTACGTTAAAACGTGGGTAGCCACAAATGAGCACAGAAAACGGCGGAAAATATATGTACATTATCTAAGTAGGTATTTTTGAGTACGACTGCCGTAGACGGCCTTCCGTCTTTGATGGCCATGGAGGAATTCATGAGCGCTCCATAGTGTAATTATCTATTTGCGATTTCCGAGTCTAGCACCGGATCCGGCCTAGTTTATTGATCTACTTTCTCATCTGGGCTCTTCCGTGTCACCGACTCTCGGGTCCTGTTTGTCGGTGCTGATCGTTTGTCTGGTACCTATCTGCACGACTGTTCTGCAAGTGTTCGCGTAGCTCTAAGACTAAAAGACTTGAGGGCCTGGAATCATTTATTGTGCATCTTTTTTGATACGCTCCATTGAAGACAGATAGCATCGGTGCTACTTATGATTGTCTGGTCTTGTATACGCTTTGTTGCGCGCCCAAAAGCTGGCGGTGTGTTTCAAGCGATAGTCGGGACGGAATGCGCTTTCGTCAGTGCGCCTGACCTCACCTACAGCCGACCAGCTTCAATCCTGCCACTGGTGAATGAGAGTGAAGTCGATTTAGACTCCTACCTCAGGTTTTGATTCTCCATAGAAGTCATGATTTAAATGCCAGTTGTCCAGACTGAATCAAACTGTGGCAGCTATTTGTCAGTGCGGCCTTCTGGCAACCCTCATCCATGTGATGCCCAGGCATTTCAATTGGGTTTTTTGTCGATTAAAGGACCAATACATGTGTGGCAGTCTAGAGACTAGCGAACGTCCAATCAGCCACTGTGTTTAGGGCGATTTCCGGCCGCCTTCATGTGGTTTTGTCAGTTGAACGCGTGGCAGTTCACTTTGTGTCCTGGTGCTTAAATGTTTGAGTCAGACTCCGTTGACGCTTGTGCTGGGGATTTGATTTTTGGGTATTTAACTCTTCGCAGGTTCTATGTAGCTGCCACCTTCACACCGCTCTCCATGAGGTCGGTTCTTGACCATCTTCGCCTGCCTGCCTGCCAGCACAATTGAATTAGGCTATGCAGTACAAGTTGATTTTCCGGCCCTTCATTTTTTTCCTTTTCGTTCCTAACAGCAGCACCCAAAATGAACCTGCATGCCAACTTTATGCAACTTTGGTCCGCCAAGTTCCCCAGTTGCACTGATTCCATCCCCCGACTGGACTGCCTCAAGGCTGATCAGTTTCTCACTGTGAATGAACAACGTGCTGCGCTAGAAGTTGCGCACTCTGAAGTGGTTTCCTCCACGGAAAACCTGCGGACAGCTCTCAATCAACAGATGTTTATTGCTGACTACCTACGCTCCTGCATCACAAAGTTGGGCGCCGTCTCCAAGGTGTTCAGCGAACTGGAGGAAAATGGTGAGCTGGACGGCAACATGTCAGTCTGCGATGCCACCACCTCCGACCGAGCTCCTTTGAAAAGCGAGCCTCAGCAGCAGCAGCAGCAGCAGACACCGGCGCGCACCAGTCGCTGCTCGACCCCCGGCGGCACACCAACCGCAGTATCCACCACAGGAGCCACCGTGCCAACGACGGCTGCTGCCCTAAATCTCTCCACCTCCGCGCCCCCGCTCCCTCTGCTGCCGTCTTTCCTTCAGACTGCTTCTCCTCTTCTCTCTGCAGCCTCGCGCAACTTCCTCTTCCAGTCTGCCATCTCACAACCGTCCATGGAGCAGATGTGAGTCCTCATACCGTTGATGTCTGGCTTTCATACAGCTGCATGCACATACCCTCGGCCGATTCTTTTGTGTTATGGAGACACTTACTGTCTCACCAGAATGAGTTGCTTAGGATATTCTCAATGATGCACGTCTCGAGCTAACCGGAGAGATCAAGTTTTTTTTAGGAGTTCAGGGTGTCTTGTCATCGTTTTTGGTGGGAAATCGCACCTCTTTGCACCACGGTCCTTCTGCAAGTCTGGTCAGAATGTGGGTTATAGCCCCCCCGATCGTCCACAACGACGGCTAGACCATGACTTGCCGAACAGCGGTTGCCTGGAGCGACTTTTAGGAAGGATGGTTTTCGTATTTCCCGAATCCGAAGGTGGACATCACCACCCACCCCTCCGTCCCACCTGTTTAGACTTGGTTGTCGCCTTACTGCATGGCGATGGCAGTCATAATTTTGTAATAACGCTGAGGTTTTTGACTCCCGTAGATAATATCTTATGCCGTCCCCTTTAACATAAGCGCAGTGAAGACTTCACGCACGCAAGCGTCTCTATGCTGAGAAGAGGGCTCAGGGTGCCTGTCTTGGTTAAGGTTATGCGGGGGCCTCTAATGTTTCTGAGCACCCTTGGTTTCAGCAAACAAGTAACTATTATTGAAAGGCCATGCCAAAGTCGTCTGCGGAGCGACGTTTTCGTCGAGTGCACCTCCCTAAGGAAGAAGGTGCATTCACGACCTAATCGACGTCAGCTTTGATGGCTGCTTACCAAACACTGCCATGCTGCTTCTCTGATCTGCGACATTATTTAGCCTAAACGGCGCGAAGAGACGGTGTAGATGAGGCAGACGGGAACTCAGCATTCAGTAATTTGATTAGGATTGTTCATTTCAGGTAATTAAACAGCTTATTTTGTCCCACATAGGGACAGTTAACCCCACTTTTGTCCCGTATTGTTTCTGCAAATTTTCCTACACATACTAACGCTGCTGTTTCTAATAATACATTAGTGGGGACCATGGTAGCAAGCATCCCTGGCTGACCGGTACAGTGAAAGAAGCGCCCATTAACCACCAGGCCCCAACCCTTAGCCGGAGAGCACAAACAACCATCTCTCCCCTAAGACGTACTTTTATGCCCTCATTCCCCCTCCCCCACCTTCTCTCCATTTTTACCCAGGTACTTTAGATGCACGTCGGGTGTTAGTGTGCCTAAGCGACGCGTCCCAACCGAAGGTCTTACAATCCGAGCCCTAGATTTTACCACAGAAGACCTAGTGTCGCAGGTCGAAATTGCCCCTTTACATCTTGTTCGCGCAACAAATGCCTCCTAGTGAACACTGTTTCTTCTGCAATGCTACTTATGGGCCATGTTTTCACTACCATCACTCGTGAACATGTTTGTTACTCTTTCGAAACCCTTGCAACTTTGGTGGTGATTTGACAGGCACAAAAAATTTCGAGCCGAGCTCGTTCCCTGGCACTTGTTTGTTCCGCTTCGTCAAAAGTTGAGGAGAGTAGATCTAGCAGCCACTGTGCAATTGTGTCTAGAAGTTCCACTTTTCTCACTGGGATCTGCGAATAGGAGAAGTCCTCGGCGTTTCTAATCCCGGGGAGTCCTGTTTGCTGCAGTTCATAATTTTTTTATTCGTTGCCTTTCCTGCCATCTTCTACTCAATCCACTTGTCCTTCGACAATTATGACAATAAGTAACTTACCACTTATACCGCCGCGGGCCATTTCGAAGCTCAGCGCAAAGCAAGGACGGTCCACTAATCGAGGATTGTGATTAGACCATGGTCAGGCAGAACTGAATGGTCTCGTCCACTTAATTACATCGATCCCTCACCTGCATTCCTACCCGGTCTCAGAAAAACCTTCAGGGTGTAGACGTGGGCGGGCACCTAAAAATCTCCACTACACCGAGAACGCCATGTTACTTACGGGATACCGCGACTTTCCATAAAAGATAACATTGAGATCTTGTGGCGTCTTCGAGGAAGTCGACCTAAATGTGGGGACGCCTAAACAGAAGTTTGTCTCAAAATCAAAGTCGCGTCTTCGTCCTCGAGTCACATTTACGACAACATCGGTACACCGAGCTAACCATGCCGACGTTTTTACTCACGTCTGGTGCTGTGATCCGGAAAAATAGTGTCTGGTGGCCAAACTTCGCTTCTGTGGGACCCATGCCAGATCTCATATTAAACCACGGTCTCTGTGTCTAGCGTGGACACAGTGGTTGAAGCGTTCGATGTAGCGACTGCAAAACCTAGATCTACGCGTACTGCCCTCAACAATCGCCTCACCGCCTATCGCGCTCGCACTCCCGAATCCGTTCCAGCTGCTCAGCGGCCAGCTATATTACCTACCCCCAGTCTTCATTCCCTTTTCGACTCCAATACGATCGACACTTCTGCCTGAATCCGATTTTGGCACACATTTAGCACTAGGGAACGGCTCTTTGAACATCTTGGTGTGTCTTAGTTTCGAAGCTGAACTCTCTACCAGCCCCTCAAACCTCAGACACAATCTAGTTGGGATTGGCGAACGTCGATTACGATGAGAGAGCTATCAGTGAAAACCGGAGGGGTCCCTGATCTCATGTACTTGACATTTGCCACGATGTTCACCTGGAAATCTCCACTACACTGGGAATCCTGTCATTGCGTCCTGACCGAGGACCGATTTGTCCTGTCAGTTATTATTTATCCAAGCACCGCTCTTTAACACGTCAGCCTTATTATTAATGAATAAAATGAGAGCCCTATTCCCCCCTCCTTTCAAACAAGTAAAAAGTCCGCGTTAAAGCCGACTGGACGTGAAATTGGACGCAGTATCTGGCGTTTCCGAAAATCCTCCTTCTACATCTTTCCACCATCTTCATACGGCGCCCTTTTAGGCTCGACAGGATGGTTTATTAAAGTATCTGTACTGGAAAATGAACCATTGGGCCCACTCACCCGGCCACACTGGTTTGCAGTTTCAGGCTTGTGCCAAATGGTGGGTGGGGTCTTATCTGACGCCATGCGCGGATGTTATTGTAAGCATATTCGAGTCTTGCATGTACGTTAAAAAAAATAAGGTGTGTGGACAGAAGTTGGCCAGAAGTGACCCAGTTCCTTTGTGCTTCAATCTTCCAATTTTGTATTTTTTCCCCGGCGTCCATCAGCCTTGTGATTTCGAAAGTCGTTACTCCTCTTTGCGCAGCTGACCGCCACTCATTTTACTCCTGTGCGAGAATATACCAGGATTTTCGGCGGTTCCGCATCCTTTGTGTAGTACTTGGCCCATATGTTGCACAGATTTGTGAAAAACATCTCTCAACGCTTTTCAGTAGGGCATTTCCTCCATATGTGACCGATTTTTCCGTTTCTTACCGGTTTTTAATGAAGTCTCATTGGAATTCTCCTCGTGTCCACGTCAGTAGTGGGTTGAAACCTCCACATTTGTTGTCTTCTGGATATTTTTCAGTTGAAAATTGCTAAATCGCAGTGATGGGTTACCGTAGAGCTAGTCGGAGATCAAGAGCAGCGTTGATGTCGACTTACAGAGGTCTGTTGGTCGACGTCTGAGAAATCAGCACATACCACTTCGTTCCTCACCTCCAGACTTAACAGTGGAAGCCTCGTTCCGTTCTTAGTTCGATGCTGCAGGTTGCCATTTGGGTCGGTGCTTTGTCTAGCATAAAAGTGAATAGTGTGGTGTTAGGTTTCTTGTTTATTTTCATTAGACCGTGGGCATGATTGTCTAGACATCTAAGGCATTGCTTGGCTTGTGTGCCCATTTGTGACACCATATATACTAAATTGTGGGCTGGTCATAGTACTTTTACCCATTACATACTGTTTCGTGACTGAGGGTCACTGTTATCTATGTGGTTGTTCTCCTAACCACCTTTGCCACCACAGATCGGGGAAGTTCTAAGTCTTCGATTTTTGGCGGCGGAGGATGTGAGCTGCATGCTTTAATCATGTATATATACTCCTGTTTCACTTCCGCAGCACCGCTTTCAGCTGCTGCAATGAACCGAAGACGTAATCATCGATTAACGGCCTGACAGTGTTCTGAGGAACAAAACGCCTGGGTACCATGATGTTTGGGATTCAGACGCAGCACGTAGGTGATTAGAGAGAAGCAGTGACCTCTTGAGTTCACATGCGTCAATAGCGGTTAACTCAGTGACTTCCTCTCCAGGCTCGAGTGTCAACTTCGTTAGAGAATTGGATGTTGCTAAGCGTGTGTAGGGCCCTCACAGCACACGGTCTTATGTGTGTTCAGACAGTTACAGAAGGTAGGCAGCAAGTTATTTGTCCCTGTGCACACAAGTGTGCTGTGTGTTGGGGACGCTGGGTTTCCAAGCCCCGAGTTTTTAAATCAATACAAGTACACGCATGTGCACACTCGTTCGGAAGCTAACACCGACACCGTAAATCAGGGGAGGACATCGTGCGCAAACATTGTGCCTGCCCGTGCGCTTGTTGCCTTTGGCCCGATTATCGCTGCTCCTCCTGACCGTCGGTGTGAAAGAATGCCTTTCATCTTCGTGTTTTTTTGCAACTCGACTTTGATTTGGACATTTTATTGCCTGAGCTCTGCCCTGGTCACATACATGTGCCCATTTTTCATTTAGCGTGCTTGTGTTCCTGTGCCCTCTCTTTGCTGGAAAAAGTACATCCGGGAGGGTAGGGAGGAATTGTGCCGTTCATGGCAGGATATGAAAGCAAGCATCTCATAATATTGATGCAAACCTGCAGAACCTTTCAATGAGACCGGATATATAAAAAGGCGTTTATTCCGACCATTGACAATAGCTTGACTAAAGACTTTTTCGTGCGTTCATCGACGGTCGGCATCAGAACGGCCCTCAATGAGGGCGAACTGCGAAACAGGCAGACTCCTGGATCTGGCAAAGAAGCTGTCGCGCTTCATACGACAGCGTTGCTTTCAGACGTTGCCGAGCACCCAGCTGGCACATCAGTAAGGTCACGACCTCTAGCAGTCTTACTATATGACCGATGCTGCCCACTCCTAGATAAGGCCCCACTCGCCTTCCGACTCTATCATGAAACCTTGGAGTTTTGTCGAAGGGGTGAATGGTATTATTATTATTATTTCCACGTCACTACTACACGACTACTACCACTGTCATCAAAACTACTACTACTCTGCCACAAGATACCATCATAGCAGGCCATCCACGCCACCAGTGTTCGGGGAGTCACAATTAACTGAACTTTTAAACAAGTGGAAGGCTGTGGTCTGTGCACACCGGTTGGACTTACGGAGGACAACTGGAAATGAAAAAAAGTTATTTTCTGCCCAGTAAAAACAAACATCAGCAAGCTGGACCTCTGAATAGCCGTCTTCAAACTTCGTTACCAGCAATTCATTAGCCTCGAGACTATACTTCAAGCCACGCAGTAGAAACGGCTAGCGCACTTTGGCTAAGGCCTCTCCTAGTTGACAACTGAATCTCAAAGGCAGAGCATCTAACCTGGTCAGACGTCTGTGGAATTTCCTTACACGAAGAATGCCTCTCTGTTTGGTAAAGCACATAGGGTCTTCTCTCCAACTCTGTATACCCAGGTATTTGTTATTTGTCAGGGATACCTGACTCTGACCCTAAAAAGTCATGTCCCGGAGATTTAACTCCAAGTCCTGCACTGATTAA
Organism: Spirometra erinaceieuropaei; assembly: GCA_902702965.1. NCBI lineage: Eukaryota > Metazoa > Platyhelminthes > Cestoda > Diphyllobothriidea > Diphyllobothriidae > Spirometra > Spirometra erinaceieuropaei. Next base: position 2,656,165 of record CACRXP010000013.1, read on the forward strand.
TTTCTGAAATTATTCGCTTGATTATTCTCTGGAGTTCATATACCAGAAACCGCTAGAGAACGCTGGGGGTCCCACTGAAGAGCCGAACCCCTCGCAGCTGTGTCACGCAGCGGCAGAATATCGGCGCAACACGTGTCTGGGCTTTTAGCAAGTATCTACGTCGGGAGTACGGTATAATACCTTAAATATATGCGGGCTTTGACCAAAAATATGGCTTCGTCCTCCCTGTATACTCGGCTAATTAGGAACAGTGGCTGCCTAGTACCTAGTGCTCAATTCCTCTGTCCTCCAACATTTGCGTATTCGCCTTGATTCCGTCGAAACGTTCAATGTTGTCCGTAGAACTGTCGGTATCTTTCTGAATCCCTTCTTCTGGTCCATCCACACACGTTTTGCCGATGTGGAATGAAAGCAGAGACTACACAAGTCTCTTACTCAGTCGGTTATCGCCTTCTAAACTATACTGTGTGCGGATGTAGTTGTGTCCCCTGCATGTTAAAGAGGCAACTCTACTCCGCCTGGGAGTCGGCCTATCATATAGTCACCAGCTGCCGCGGCTACTTTGTACGCAATGTGCACATCATTGTCTACGTTCTTTTTGTGAAAAACCAAGCCGTCTTTCTTCTTCGCGCATGTTGTTCCCTTTCGGCTTTTTGGCTTCGCCTTTTCCTTTTTTACGTCTCGGCCCCCATGATCAGTTTTGTCCCTGTTTGCTACCTGCTGCCGCCTTTTTGTCGCCTCTACCCTCCGACAGGTCCTTACTAGACGCACTCTAGTTCACGATTTGACTTCCACCTGCCTGTAAATTCATTTCCAGAACCGCATCCGAATTACTGAAGCAGTTGACAGTGGATGTCAGCTTCCTCGATCTTGGGCGAACGAAAGCCGCACAACTTTGTGGGTCTAAGACTTCTGTCTCCCAGCAATGCTCTTGATAGTGACGTCTTACGTAGGCAGTCTTCTGTTTCCTGACTCTTGTTGGATTAGGCCGAGCAGATAGTGTATGCGATTAATAACCGAACTCAGGGACCTTAAGTCAGTCATTCAGGTGAGTGAAACCACGTTAGCTAGTGTCACCCACTCAAAGTAGACAATTTCCTTAGTGCCAATGCAGGCGAAAAGCCAAGGCCCAGAAAGCAGTTAGGAAGAAAGAAATGTGGTCGTTGGAACAAGGATCTTCGCTCGATGTCCTGGATTCTCACTCGGACCCATCATCGGAAACGGCAGGAACCCTTATCTGTGGCCGTCTCTGTTGATGGGTTCGAGTGAGATTTAGAACTGTCCCGCGAACAAGATTCTTGTTCTAGCAACGAAACCCCCTTCTCAATTTCCCTATTTCATGCAACGTCCGGATAAGGTTTCATTGATTTATGCCCTGGAATGTTGTGGTGGGACCGCGTAATTATGACAAATGGATTGCGTTCCACGCACGGAAGCCTCACGGCAGAACGTGGGCGTGAAGGCCCATCGACCAACAAAACATCGTAAAGATTGCCCACGCAGTAGTCGAAGGGGCGTAGAGGATCAGTGCTATGGGCCAACAATGGAATCGATCTGCCCGCCGGTCACCAAAATGCTAACACCGGAGAATGCCCGTGGCATAGGTGTTGCTAATGTTTACGAACTTGTCACGGTACATTCTCCAGAATAAAAGCCTCGTTTCACGGAGCACGCATTGCTCAAACATACAAAGTAGGTCTCAACAGCCAATCGTTTTTTTATTTCCACACGTTACCGAACCACTATCTTACTAAGAGAATCTAAAATTAATTGTCAGAAAGTTTGACAGCTTGAATCATTTCCTACTTCGACAAGGTTCGCGAGCTCCACATCAACAGTGCGGGGAAGCTGTTTCAGACAGCGCTTAGCATAGCATGCCAAGAAACGTCGATTTCGTGCTCACTTCATGAGGAAGGTTAAGGAGGTATGGGTCTTCCTGTGCAAAAATAAACCTGTTGGTGTGGCTTAATATGCTGTAGTTATTTTTATCTAGCATTGACTTGACATCCGACGATGGCGTTTCTACTGTATACAACTTACTGTTTTGATTTGGTACAAAATTACCACGTCGTACTTGTGGCGCTGTGTGCTTTCGTCATTAATTCGCTTGTATAAGGTTGTGGAGACAGGACTCGTCAGATTTTGCTTCGATTTTTATGATATTTATCTGCTGTCAACCAAATCATCCTTGGTGGTGCAGTCAAGCCCCCTCAGCATACCTCAAACAGGTACTAGGTAAGGTCTTGGACCGTTCTGATGTTTTATGCTGCTGCACAACGCAACTGCGGGGTTTTCGACTCATTAATGCCTCCCTCACCCCAGTGTTTCCTAGGGCTTCTTAAGTTCGGCCTCTACAGTATCTGACCTGTCTCATGAAATGTTCAGCGAAAATCTAAAATGTGTTTTCGTTTAGAAGGGATTACCTATGTTGGGTTGTAATGCTTATTATTGTGCAGCATAATCGCAAGATATCTCAGTCACGACAGGAACCCGGCTTTTGAATGGACTTCCTTCCGGGAGCCCGCATAAACCAAACTCGGTAAAAGTGACTACTGAAGTGGTGTGACTTTTTTGAATGGATTTTTAACGCACTTGTAAATTCAAGTATACTTTATAGAAAACATGCTCATAAATATTCCTTTTTTATGCTTATCTGTTGCCAAATTTCTCCTAATTGTATACTTAAGGACAGGGCACCTTTAGTTTTTGAAAAACTGAATTCCCGAACAATTTCCAACATGGTTTTCAATTTCACTTGAACTTGGGTTTCCAAACAGCATGCTGTATGCTTCTTGTGTAAAGGAATCACACATCCCCCCCTTATCAAGAAGAATTCATATAGGGCTCATAAAATTTTTCAGTGGATACGGAGCTTATCCTGGGCAACATTACAAAATTGACAAGTACAATGCTTCATGAGGGGACATTTCATGATACCGGAAAATCTCATAAGTACAAAATTTTTAGACCTACAGACGTCCATCCCTCGGGTGGGAAATTTTAAAAAGTGTTTTGATGCCAGGTGATCACAGGAAGAATATTTTTGGGTGTATTTTCTATAACATACGTCCGAATTTATAAGGGCATCGAAAATTAATGGAAAAATGCATACTACTTATGTAATTACTTTCTTAGTCCCTATTTCCGTGATTTGGCCGGTCGTACTCTCCTGGTTATTAGTAGTATGTGTCGTTGGTCGCTTGTGGTTCTGCATTTCTTACTAGTCCCCCCCCCCTTGTTTGTGTATTGCAGTCAAAAGGGAAAAATAACTGCGGACAATACGACTGCTGCCTGCGCCTCTCCGCTCACTTCTACCTCCAACCACGAGAGTGAGGGCGTTAGTGGAGCTTCTGTGTCCCAACCAACCCCTCCTGCTCCTTCCGCACTGCCGAACGTGACGGTGGAAGAGGCAGTTCGACGCTTGGTTGACGATATGTCCACTATTCCCTCGGCCACTCCTAACTACAAAAACAGCATCCAAGAGGACGAATTGAAGAGCCTCAATGCCGCTCGCGCAGCAGCTGCCGCTGCTGCCATGGGGGCAGCTCTGGGACTTCATTTTAATGCACCGGGCGTCGGAGAGTCATATCATCATCATACTCCTGCGCCCATCATTTCCTGTTCGCCTGGTCGCCCCAAGGGTTCCGGCAATGCCAACTACAATGCAACCAATCACCCCCTCCTTGATGTCTACCCAAAGCTGGAGTCCTCTGCTACCGGTGACCCGATCGTCGCCCGACCCTACCAGTGTGCCACTTGTGGACGTAGTTTTGCTGTAAAGGCGGGCCTCATGCAGCACCTGCGCACTCACACGGACGAACGACCTTACCCCTGTCCCGAGTGCGGTCGTGCCTTCAAACAGAAGATTCAGCTGACCACACACATGCGAGTGCACAGTGGGGAGCGTCCTTACGGCTGTCGCATTTGCGGCAAACTGTTTCGCCAACAGAGTCATGTGGTCCAGCACCTGCGTACACACACCGGTGAGAAGCCGCACAAATGTGGCCGTTGCAACAAGGCCTTCCGCCAGAAATACAGTCTCATCTCGCACCAAAGAAGAATGTGTCAGAGCCGGGCTTCCTCGAACTCTATGATGGCGGGTATGACTATGTGGATTGGCCCGACGGGTGTTGCCACCGTGGGTAGCGGTGGCTTCACGAATGAACGAACAGCCTTCGAGTCGAGTCTATCGACACATGTCAGAGAAGGGCAGGGGGAGGGCGAGGAAACTTTTAAGGGGGTCGTCGAGGCGAAGACGGAAGCTGCCCCGCCCAACTCGCAATCGGAAGATCACTCCAGTCTCTCCAACCGCTCCTGCAGCAGTCCAGCCAGTTCGCACGAGCTCGCTCTCACTTCAGATGGCGGTGGTGATGGCGGAACCAAGTCTGCTGATCTCTGCGCTCTCTCCTATCATCATCAAGAAAAGCAACTTTCACCCGACTCGAACCCCCATCTGCACCCTAGTCACCACCACCATTCCCCCCGGATTTCCGCTGCTGGTAGCCCCTACGTGGATGTCGCAGATCGCGGCCGGAGATCCTACATGGACAACGAATACACGTCTTTTACCACTTTTCCAAACTCCGACCGTGTGCGCCTGAATGGCGCCTTTTCGGGGTGTCTGGAGGACCCAGTGGAATCTACTTTGTAGAAGACTAACTCTGCTCCCTCCCATCCGCTCTCTACCCAGTCCCACTTCACCCGTGGATATTTGTGCACACGGCGCTCGTTTAATCGCCTATATGTGTGTTCTTTGAGGGCTCCACAGCCGCCCCCGTCGATGGCCCAAGAGCCGCCCTGTATATATATACACACCCGCATATATCCCCTGGATCGGCATTTTGTGCAATACAGGTCTTTCCCCGCGTGTATGCACCATTTTCCTTTGCATTTAAATTGTGCGGCGAAATTGCGCACTGTCTTCTTTCCGCCCTTTTCTCCTGCAACTCCCTTCCTTGTTTTCATTATACCTGAACGCCTGCAGTGTTAAGTCTTTTCAATCCTACTTTGGCGGTGCTTTGTCTACCTCACTTCTTAATACTACTTGCTTCTTCCCGCGTCCCTCTCGGCTTCTTCCTCCCCCTTTGTCTTTTTCTCTCGAGACCAATAATGAGTACTTTATCCTGTTGTGGGTTTTCTGTTGGCGGGGTGTCGTTTATCTACCTCACGAGTTCTCGATACTACGCGATAGTGGTATGTTTGAAGCTATCTCCTTCATTCCGAGTTATCATGAGCCTTGCTGATTCTGCATGCACATTCTTCTGCGTCCCGGCTCCAGCGAATTAAAAACCTAAATAATTAAATTTCAGATTAATAGCCGAGCGTGTATTGCTTCGAAAGATGCGAACAACGGAGGCAAAGGTGTCGCGGGAGCTAGGCAGGTGCGTTTCTCGGTCGTCTTGGGAGATCTTTGATCTGTAAAAGCACTGGCAGGAGGACGAAGGTTTGACTGTGCGCAGTTTAGATGCACACCCCTTAGCCGTCGTTTTATGATTTCAAGTAGCGCCTCTGGTGTAGACCTGTATCATATGCCCACCAGTCTTAAATAAATAGACGGCCTCACCATCTGACCATGCGGTCCCAAAATCTTAGCTGTCTTACTCCATGCGCGCGTCGCTTTTGCCTGTATGTCGTCTGCCCAGTTTGGCGCCATGCGGCCTGCTCGAGCGAACATGCTGCCCGTCGACACTCGGGCTGTCGTCGCGTCTATTGGGATATAATTTAAGGCATCGGCGCGCCGTCCAATCAAACACTCATGAGCGTTTCTCGACGGCAGGCAATCAATTGACAATGGTATTAGTTATTAGGTCGATTCCGGTGCGCATTACGAGGTGTACAAGCACGGCTCGTAGGTTGTTCCATTCCACAGACTCGTGGAGATAGCACGTTATCTACTGTTCTCGCGGGCTGACTACTGCGCCATTCCACGTCTGGCGTTGTTCGTGACATCCTCTCTTCTCCAGCGTTCGAACACTGTGGGACCTCTGTTATTGCAGAGCAGGCAAAACTGGGGTGATCATGTTTACTTTATTTGCCGTCGTCATCATCCTGCCCCATCGCAAATCCCCACCCTGGAGCGCACAGCTTCCCCTGTTCTCCCCCACCAGCTCCCGAAGTTTATCCTTTCCATCCGTTTTGCCTGGTGACAGGTTGCCCTAGACAGCCTGAGAATCTCCGAATAGATTTCTGAATCCCGAAATTGTGTGTTTTTCCGCATAAAGTGTTTTTTTTTCAACAGTTATCTGCGGTTCTCCTGTCGTTTCGCGGATGACGGCGCGTCCGCACTACAGTGATCTTTTTAAGTTACTTCCGATAAGCTTGGCTTGATAGAGTTACTCGAACATCATATGTTTTACTCCTTCAACGTCATGGTTAATTTTTAATTTTTTCGCAGAAGACGTTGAGGTAAGGGTTTTCTTTATCTTGATTGGTAATTGCCATCTGCGAAGGTCCTATAACGCTACCTACATTTAGTCATGTAGAATTTTCAAAATCCTCGTCCTAGGGTTAGCTGAAGCATCATGCACCTGTTGACGTATGGAAAACTGCTAAGCGACGAGGTGAACAATCAGGTAGCGGAGACGTCTGAACTCATATGCGTTCAGACATACATTTGAGAGCGCCTTAAATTTAAAATATCGATTGCTCCCAGAGTGCTTGTAGTCAAAGAACCTTTTAAGTAATCATCAGGGAACGGGGATATAGACCTTCCCACAGTACAGATGGTTTTCTGCTAAATTCCAGGGAGGTGGTGGTTGTTAGAATCACTGTTAGGGTTGAGTTTAGTACCCGGGAATATATACTCGCCCTGGAAGACCACCTGTAGTACGGAGGACCCTTATTCCTGTGTTCAGTCAATTAATCCCCTGAACATTGTTTAAATTCACATGAAAGTAATAATTTGGTAAAAAAGAAAGTGCATCCCGCTTAAGTAGTCATACTTCAGTTTAAGTTTGACCGAGTCAACCGAAGATGCCGCTGGAGAATCGGCACATTAGGCCACATGCAAGCCTTTTGTCATTACAAACGCGCTAATGCGTTCACCTCTGTTGAAGGGATTTCGGGTAGAGCCCTCGTAACTCTGGATGATATGATGGCTTCAGTAAATGGACCGAGAGCATACGACTAGTGCGTCAAGCTGGTTGATGTGCATACTGGTAAGGCGACCCATTGTCACACTGGCGCTAGAATATTGGGATGCAGTGGTCGACTTTGTTTTTTTCGGGATTACCTCTACTGCAATACTAAAAGCATAAGTGTTCCTATGGAATCCGATGCAGTTTTCACGACATGTCCCCTTCTACCTGCCGAGGGGAAAGTGCGGGACCAGAAAACCAGCTAAAACGGTTGCTGAGTAATCAAGAGCTGTATTGGCTTTGTTCTGAGCTCCAGTTCTATGAACCGATTAGTCCTGGTGCATGGATGTGCGCGTAGGTTGACCACCTGTTCAGATTCTATGTGGCGGAAGTGCGTTAACCGATCGGATCACGGGACATACTCGTTCCGCCGCGTTTTGGGGCTCAATCAGTAGCTGCTCACAGTTGTCCTGCCTTGCGACCTGCCAGGTGGTCGATTTTCTGCGACCTCTGACTCAAGTGAATGAAGCTAGTTTGCTCCAAGAGTCTAATGGAATAAGTACGCATCCATTGAATATTCCTTTTCTCTACGGCTTGCAGTGCAGTTACCGAAACACCCTCCGTTGTCTGTATTTAATCTACTCTTAAAACCCTCAGATTTGCCCTAATTCGCCTCAACAAAGTACAAAGTTATTTGATACAGTTTCCTGCCTGAGCAAGATGGCGTGGACACTACTGCCAACCTAGGCTTTTGCTGGTCGCTGTCAATCGAATGAACCTATCATCCGATTAGTTGTTCGTGTGGTGTGAGTGTACATGCTAGGCTTTATCAATTCACTTCATCACGTTTATGCCATTCCATTAAGCCTTCTCTTCTATTTGGTTTCGTGCAGACAGTTTCGGCGGAGAAGTGCTCATTTATCTTATAGGCACCTTTTTTATCATGGTCACTGTTGACGCGCCAATAAATGATGCGAGCTTACCCTCTATCTTCTTCAAAATGTCACGCGTTGCTGACCGCTCACTTTAAATAGGCCAAAGATATGAAATATGCACTTGGATATGGGAATACAGGGTCACTGGAAGCAACCGAAAACCGTTGTCCACTTTACCCCACTCGCTTGCGTCTCTAATACTAGGTGGCTCCGAGCTAGTGGATCACTGAGTAGTACAGCAAGCAGACTTGGAAATTTCATATTTTGATACATTTTTGGGGAACCACGCCATGTGACAGAAGACATGAAATACCAGTACCTGAGGTAACCTGAAAAATGCACAAGTGAGCAAGACAGCACTTGTTGTATGCGCGGCCAGCACAGGAGACAAGAAAATAACGCGAGGTGGGCGCGGCGATGACTTGCGCGTGAATTTGTTAATATCGAAACAAGCTTGTACTGAATCTACCTCCCCCAGTTTCCTCACAGGCATCGCACTCGAACAAGAAGGAAAAATCAAGAAGATCGGAGATGGGCATGAACGCGGTGGCTGACAAAGCTGAGCAATCCGTCTACGCGTGCCACCCAGTGGCTTGTCCTCAACTTCCCACGCGTCAGGCATCCGTGGGGAGGATTCGCAGGCCTCGGACAAATGAGAACGCCGTATAGACCACATTGAGAAGGAGCCATTGCACTCCGACCCTCTTTACCAAAGAGGACTGTCTTATACTGTCCGCTGTTAACCCCTTAACGCGTCGTGATAGCTTTAAGTGGCTATTTCTGTTTTCAGTGAGGAATGGGCCGACTTGCCGCGAGAACGGGTTCCTCTGTGCGGGTCTCGGTCTCGCTCCACTCTTCCGAACCTCCGCCAAGGGCGGGCCACACGAATGCACACCAGCAGGTAAAGCTGCGGTGCAGCCTTATAAATAGGTAGCATGAGCCAGTCGGGCCCTCCTCTGGGTTCAACGCATCCGTATCACAACCCGTTTGAAAGAATGCTCCCCACAGGTGCTTAGAAGTGACTTAAACGATCGAATCGAACTTCCGTCAGTGACGCCGCATTAGTGAGTTCCTTGGCGGGGTTTTGTGTATGCTGATCGCAATGTAAGGCCGGTGGGATGTTTGTTCTTGACTGTCGTACGAGAAAAGAATGAATGGGCGAACAACAGACACTCTCGTATTTGCTATGTGTTAATGTGACAGATTCGGTTAGCGGGGTTTCAATTGTTGAGAGTTGGGCAGCAGAGAAGTGAAGTCGATTTTCGTGTATGTGAGCTGGCGGTTTCCGATTTTGGAGCCACTTTATCTCCAGTGACGACAACGCGCTTCGTCTGGGAGGGTGATTTCTGTACCACATTTTGGCAAGTTTGTCCTCCGCGTTTTCAGCAGCTTTTACGTGGGTCCGTCACGCCCTCTGTGACTGATTTGTGATCGCAGGCTCTCATAAACTAGCAACATGATGACACAGCAGTTGGCAAATTTAGGTTTGTGGGCCAGATCTCGATCATTTATTTGAGTGTGTGACGTCCAAGAACTTTAGCGTTGTTGTTGTTGTTGTTGTTGTTGTTGATGGTGGCGGTGTCCGCGCAGACGTCAGTATTTCACCACAAAACAACAGTCGGTTCATTGCCTTCTCTGTTCAATCTTTTTTCTGTGCTTAGCTGCTAAATTCAACCAGAACTTTCGACAAGGTTAGCCTTGGACTGACATAATCAGATCTGATGAATGGCTTGCAGATTCTCGTCTTCCTGCATTCAGAGCCGCTGGTTTCGTGATTCGACAGCGAATTTTCAGTTCAGGGCCGCGCCTGATACCGTTTTGGGGGACGAGGGTGCGCGGGAACGAAAGACAACCATAGGCTCATTTATGAAGCGCAGCACGTCGCTCAACAGACTGCATTTATTCGTCTATGATGTCTGTAATGTTTGCCAAAGCCACCTGGGCCCGATTTTACCGTCAACATTTGTCAGGCACATCGGTACCTGTCAGTGTGGCCGTTTCATCAGCTTTTGTGAGTCTGCCCTTATGTAGAGGGTTTCTCACGCGCAGATCTTTATGAGATACGGGTTTTAAGCTCCGGTAACTTGGACCGATAAATTTGCCATTTTAGAGGTTTTACTGTTTGAAAATTTTGCCCAAAACAGATCGTATTCAATTAATTAAATTATTTTAAGCGAGAGTCCGAAACTTCAGGTCAATAAACTTCTCGTGCTGACGATCACTTCTTCATTTTTCTTCTTCCTCTTCCTCCTCCTCCTCCTCCTCCTCCTCCTCCTCTTCTTCTTCTTCTTCTTCTTCTTCTTTTTCTTCTTCTTCTTCTGCTTCTGGAAACCTCCCGCGCCGAAAAGTGGCATGGGTGACGGTATCGTTACGATTATCCGCAGGCTCAAGTGACGGATACGTTTATGAAACTCTGTAGATCGATACTATCAGCCGGCGGATATTCCTATTTAACTAGATTAATGCTCAGACCTCATTCAGAATGGAGCCCCAAAAAACGGAAATTTGAACATTTTTAATCCCGATTGTTGTCTTTCTGAAAAAAAAAACACGCAAACTGGTACACTCGGCAACGAGTGACTGACCGACCCCGCGCTCAGGAAATCGTTCAGGACTACTTAGTCGTTTACTCCATTCTAGGACACCGAGGAAGGGGTTTAGCAAACATCGAGTTAGATAGATGAGAGAAAAGTCCTATAAAGTACAAACACCTTTTGTGACCTCTACCAGAATGAAAAGTGAATCTGGATGCTGCTCCACATAGAGCGTAACCAGTTGCACACCGGGCGGTTAATGCCGTCTTGCTCCTCCGTGTGCTACTGCTTTCCTAACGAGGCCTATCGTGAGCATTCGCTAACCTTCAATCTGTTCTCGGGGTGTCTGCGTGTACAGATCAATAGGGTGTTTACAAGACAGCGAGTTAGGAAGGTACTGTAGTTACTGAACAATGCGACCTAGACAAGTCAACGCATGTCCAGCAGAATTAAGACCTCGAAATGGACCGAACTTAGGGAGTGAGTGTATATCAACTCCTGTACTTATAGTTTTCGCAAGGCATGCTGGGTGAGGCGTAGAAGTATTTCCCTGGAGGTTTGGATCAAAACGCGACCCTGGTCAGTAGCAATGCTTCCTCCTGCTGCATTTTCCCACACTTTCTGTATGTTTGTCTTTTGATTAAGGGTAGTGCGCGCACATTCACAGTTGGTCCGTGCTGTTGTCCATACAACAATTGATTTTCTGCCGACTTGGAACACAAGATAAGTCATTAACTAAGCACTTAGACGCCAAAAACCCTTCAACGCAGTCATTTTTAGCAAGCTGAGTAACTCCTTTTTACAGGAGCACGCAATGATATTTCTACAGTCAGCAAAAGTACTTACCTTGATAGTACTTTGCAGTTTCGAGGACATGTCGAGAAAGGTTTGCGAGTAGAAGAACAACCAGGTTGCAGTTCAGAAGATGTGAACTGAATTGCTGGATCGCTTTTTTTCGAGGATCGAGTGAACCTTCTTAAAGCACTCCCTGTAGCATATATTTCGAATTTGTCAATAATAAATCGACTTTTTTGTTGAGCAACTAGTACTACGCTACTGAGAGTAACACTCTGGAGTGCTTTAGCTCATTTCTTAACAGCATATGCAACAGTAAGAGTACCTTTTCAGAATATGACAGCTGGTTTTCCTCTGATAAAGCCGAGTAGAAGGACGGCGTTAACTTAGTCCGTTTATAATTTTCTAACGTGTTTGGAAGCCAAGCACTCTACAGCACTGCTACTGGCAAGCACCGGCATCGAATGGTAATCTCACTTTGTCTCGCCATGGCTCTTGGCGCTGTGCGAATTCAGAGCTTTCTAGTCGGTCAAAAATCCTTACAGTTGGCTGGGACGTGACTAACCTTGGGTGATTTATGCGTTGCTCAGGTGTCATGTCCAGAAAAGGGATTAGCGGTTGCGTTAATTGGGAAGAATAGCGGCTGACGAACGTGGGGAGCTTGTTCATCCACATTTTTCTTCTACGCCTATGCATAAACTATGTACAAATTACCTTTAACAGAATTGAAGGTCATGAACACCCTAAGCAATGACGAATATCTTTTAAACTCATCAATGGACAGGAGATTTTCAAATGTGATAGCAAAACCAGCTGTCTATAATGGTAAACAGTCCACCCTGCACGTTATATTCCAATAGATTTCGTGTAAAACAAGAGTCTTGATACACTGATAAGCAGGCTTGGGCGTCAACTCCTACAAAAATGTGTCATCTCCGTGACCGAAGGACGTTTGATCATACCAAGTAAGTTTTCTTCCAATCCTTCGTCGCACCCCGAGGAGTCACAAGTCAGACCTCCCATTCCGTGCCCGCAGCATCAGGAGAATTATTACTTATTGCCCTTATATCTTGCTGGGTTTGAGATCAAACTTCCTCACAGGAGCTTCCGGTAGATTTTCAACTCGGTCGTACATTTGGCGTCAGAAACACTTAGCCTCCATCTAAACCTGAAAGCTTACGGTTTCTTTCTGTACAGTAGTTTGCCCATATTCGTCTTTAGAAAAACATGAAAGGGTAGCAGCAAGGAAATGCATTGTATGCGGCACAGATGCAGTAAAAACAAAACCGCTGGCCCCAGATTGGATTTTTTGAGGAGATCCTTTCCCTATCGTCGTTACTCCTAGTCCTGAACAGAACGACGCCCTTGATTTTGTAACGACAAGTAGGAAAAATCGGAAGCAAAATCGCGCAAGAGAACCGAAGCGTGGGAACCTCGGCGCGAGACGACACTGCATGTGTCGAGTTCCGCAAAGCCGAAAACAAAAGGATCAAGCGTTTTTTTTCGTGTTTACTCGTTGCCGCCGTTAGTGCAAGCGAATTTAAGAATCAAGCAGTTCCCTGATTGGGCAGTTGTCAGTCCGATTGCATTCATTTTGGAACTAAAAACGCAGTGAAGTATAATGACTATTTCTTCCGAGCCATGCCCCAAGCCCAGCCAGGGAAGACAGTAAATGCGGGTAGGGTTCCAGCTGTCCAGTGCCATAACGTTCTGTGTTTTGGGCAGTGGACTCAAAGTCTGTTAGCTGCAGTTGAAAAGGTGA
>CACRXP010000013.1:2681948-2696518 GCA_902702965.1 Spirometra erinaceieuropaei
GCGCATCATTGCCATCATGCCCAACGCGCCAGTCGTGATAAATTACTTTGAAGATTGTGCGCACAAGCGAGCGGGTATGCAAAAATACGCGGGCCTTCTTTGATGTGGCTCTTGGCACGCTTTTTTCTCGTTCTTTGGCGGGGAAGAGGGGAGGGAAGAAAGCAAAGGGTACGCACTGAACGAGCTGCGCGCCCATACATCTGTGTGCGTTTTCGTGGAGGTTACAATGTCGAGAAAGGAAGGATCGTTTTGGCAAAACAAGGAAAAATACTAGGAAAGAGAAAGGAAGGGGGCAAAAGGAAAATGAATAGAACGAACGGAGAAACAATGATATGGGATAGTGGTGATGGCGAAAAGGTGCACGAAGAGAACTAATGAAACCAAAATAAGGCTAACGTGGAAATGACGACTAGTGAAAATCCGAAAAGCCAGGTCAATCAACTCCTTGTTCCAGCGGTCGCATCTTCGACTTCTGAAGTGGCCATATGTTAGCAGAGAGGCTGTAAAGCAAGTGACGGACAAAGTGAGTTTTAGTTGACCGATGATAAAAGAATGAAGACGATGACAAAATTTAAGCATACAAAAAAATGGATAAAGACCAAAATAAGCGTGTTATAAGATGAAAGATGATATGAGCGCGAAACGGAGAAGGAAGAATAAGAAGAAGAAGAAGAAGAAGAAGAAGAAGAAGAAGAAGAAGAAGAAGAAGAAAAGGAGGAGGAGGAGGAGAAGAAGAAGAAGGCAGTGATGATGATTGTTAATATTATCATGATGGGAACTCTAGGACTTCTACGAGCGCGATTTGTACACTTAGACTACTGCCGGTCGGCTGAATAAATGTGCATTTATATTGTGATAGATGGACGCTCACCGATCAAGTTATGGAACGGGCTTGTTCCGTTGTGCCTTGAGGTCCATACCAGATTCCTGGTAGGCAGTCGCACAGCGACTAATAGCAGAAGTAAATGACATGGAACCAACAATGACAAGGCAGACCGAAATGGCTATTTGTGGCTTATTAGCAGTCATCAGCCAGTCATACCCAATCCGGAGTGTTGATCACTTGAAATTCGAACCCGGGATCTTTGGTTCTTAACCTGATCGGTGAGTGCCCATCTGTAATAATTGATATTCCCGATAACAACCAAGAGGAAAACGGGCCCGTGGCTCAGTGGTAGTGTCAAACTCTACGACAAAGGATCCCGGTTTCGAATCTTAAGTGATCCACATTTTGGGATGGGTATAACTGGCCGATGACGGCTAATGAGCCGGAAATGGCCACTCCGGTCTCCTTTAATATTTTCGGTACCATGTCATCCATATATATACGTATAGGCAGACTAGCATTACCGACAGAGACAAAGGAGACTGGAATGGCCATTTCTGGCTTATTAGCCGTCGCCAGCCAGTCATACCCAAGCCTGAAGTGTGGAACACCCGAGCCTCGAATTCGCGGCCTGTTAGCTAGAAGTCCACGCCTCTAACCACTGCGCCACGAGCCCGTTGCCCTGTCGGTTTTCGATCGAGAATATACAATGGTAGGGGGCGCTCGCCGATCGTTCATACGGAAAGAGTGAGTTCCGTATGAACAATCGGTGAGCGCCCCCTAATATTATATATATATTATATATATATATATATATATAGCAGCGAGGAGGGACGACAGAGAATGCGGGTAGATTGATACAGCACTGTTTCGGGCTTATTCTGCCTTCATTCAGCCAATCATAACCCTGACCACCAGCAGCTGAGACCAGAAACACAAACATGCGCACAGACGCACCTGGCGCAGTCGGTCCACCACTGATGAAGTGCTTATGACCCATCTGGTAGGCCTCAGTGGTGGACCGACTGCGCCAGGTGCGTCTGTGCGCATGTTTGTGTTTCTGGTCTCAGCTGCTGGTGGTCAGGGTTATGATTGGCTGAATGAAGGCAGAATAAGCCCGAAACAGTGCTGTATCAATCTACCCGCATTCTCTGTCGTCCCTCCTCGCTGCTATTATGACTTGGCCGACTTCGGCCTGGTAATTGGTTGCCTGTTCGTGACCTTTGCCACACATACGGAGCTTGTTTGCTTTGTGAAGCCAATAGATCGGTGTGCGCCCATTCCTGATATATATATATATATATATATATTATATATATATATATATATATATATATGATAAGGTGACACCGACAAAGACAAGGGAGACCGGAATGACCATTTCTGGCTTATTAGCCGTCATCAGCCAGTCATACCCAACCCCAAGTGTGGATCACTTCAGATTCGAACCCGGGATCTTTGGTCATGGAGTTTTACGCTCTACCATTGAGCCACGGGCCCGTTGTCCTGTCGGTTGTGATCGGGAATATCAATTATGACAGATGGGCGCTCACCGATCAGGTTACAGAACATGCTCGTTCTGTTGTGCCTTGGGGCTCATACTTAAACCCTCGCAGGCAGTCGCACAGCGACTAGTGGTATATGTTGATAAGGTGACACCGACAAAGACAAGGGAGATCGGAATGGCCATTTCTGGCTTATTAGCCGTCATCAGCCAGTCATACCTAATCTTATCAGCATATACCACTAGTCGCTGTGCGACTGCCTGCAAGGGTTTAACTATGAGCCCCAAGGCACAACAGAACGAGCATGTTCTGTAACCTGATTGGTGAGCGCCCATCTGTCATTATATATATGTATATAGGCAGAATGATATTACCGACAAAGACAAGGGAGACTGGAATGGCCATTTCTGGCTTATTAGCCGTCGTCAGCCAGCCATACCCAAGCCCGAAGTGTGGAACACCCGAGCCTCGAACTCGCGACCTGTTGGTTTAGAAGTCAACGCCTCTACTCACCGGGCCACGAGCCCGTCGCCCTGTCGGTTTTCGATCGGGAATATACAATGTTAGGGGGCGCTCACCGATCGTTCATACGGAACTCACTCGTTCCGTTGTGCCTTAAGGGCTCTCTCTCGAGCCCAACCAGCAGCCGCACAGCGGCGCATGATATATAGGCAGAATGATATTACCGACAAAGACTTCTAAACCAACAGGTCGCGAGTTCGATGCTCGGGTGTTCCGCACTTCGGGCCTGGGTATGGCTGGCTGACGACGGCTAATAAGCCAGAAATGGCCATTCCAGTCTCCCTTGTCTTTGTCGGTAATATCATTCTGCCTTTATATCATGCGCCGCTGTGCGGCTGCTGGTTGGGCCCGGGAGAGATCCCTTAAGGCACAACGGAACGAGTGAGTTCCGTATGAACGATCGGTGAGCGCCCCCTAACATTATATATGTATATATATGGTAATGGTATTATACCGTACTCCCGACCTAGATACTTGCTAAAAGCCCAGACACGTGTTTTGCCGATATTCTGCCGCTGCGTGACACAGCTGCGAGGGGTTCGGCTCTTCAGTGGGACCCCCAGCGTTCTCTAGCGGTTTCCGGTATATGAACTCCAGTGTTGGAGGGGAGCCGTAACGGTTCCCCCCCTTCCTGCCCTCCCCGCTCAGAACTCAGCATGACCCCCTACCCGCATCCCTCCTCACACGCTACTGGTCCGTCCGTCAATGTTTGTCCTGTCTCGTCTACTAGTCTAGTGTGACTGTCTCACTCTCTCTTTTCCCTCCATTTCGTCTGACGACGGATTGGTGCCACCAATTCGAAAATTCACGAGTAAAACTCGATTTTTTCCGAAGGACCTCCTTCCTTTTCATTATATCGTCTCGGAATGCAAACCACTTCTACTCTACATATATATATATATATGACATGGTACCGAAAAAGGTGAAGGAGACCGGAATTACCATTTCTGGTTTATTAGCCGTCATCAACTAGTAATACTCAAACCCTAAGGTGGATCACTTAAGATTCGAAACCGGGATCCTTGGTCGTAGAGTTAGACACTACCTTTGAGCCACGGGCACGTTTTCCTCTCGGTTGTGATCGGGAATATCAATTATGACAGATGGGTGCTCACTGATCAGGTTAAGAACCAAAGATCCCGGGTTCGAATTTCAAGTGATCCACACTCGGGATTGGGTTGACGGGCTGACGACGGCCAATAGGCCAGAAATGGCCACTCCGGTCTCCTTTATCTTTTTCGGTACTGTGTCATCCATATATATACATATAGGCAGAATAGCATTACCGACAGAGACAAAGGAGACTGGAACGGCCATTTCTGGCTCACTAGGAGTCGTCAGCCAGTCATACATAACCTCGAAGTGTGGAACACCTGTGGTTCGATCATGCAACCTGGTATGGCGCATTACAGTATTTACAGGCGTGGCCCTTCCCGCTGCCTACCAAGTCCTTCGGCTGCAACTCAGTGAACAAATGACCAAACGCGAACCTAGGCTAAACATGAACCTAAACATGAGCGAGCCCACGGCGAATATACACCCAGCCGCCCCTCAAACTGGGTCCGACGTAAGCGCAGCCGTCACCACAGCCGTTCCAGCCACTAGTCCGTCAGACGAGAAAACGGACAGACGTTTCAGCGAAAACAAGACTGCCAGCCTTGAACGACAGCTAAGGTCAATGGAGGTACAAACGACGGCCGCTAACCTCTTAAAGCCGGCCCCCGATATATATTGTGTACATTCCATCCCCCTCCCTCCCCCCGTCCGCCACAGTCCCTGTGTGCATGCGGCTGGCGACCACTAAAGCTGATACACCACCCCCTCGGCCGGCGGAAAAACGCTCTATGACTCCCTCCCCGCCCCTTTCTCCCTACCGCCCTGACTGTAAATGTAAAAACTCGTCTTAGCATTACTTTTAAATACTGTGAGCTGCGATACCACACTCACCTCCGACGATGGAAGCTTGTATGCTGTTGAAACGTCAGGACAGTAAAACTATGGTTCCCGAGATCGCCTTTTCTTCTCATATATGTGTGTGCTAGATGCAGCTCGCCAGTCACATAACGGGAACCACTCGTCTTTCTACGTTTGGAACCTCGGTCTAGAGCCCAATACACAGTCGCGCAGCGACTAGTAATGTATGTGGAAGTAGACTTCCGACAAGGACAAAGGAGACTGGAGTGGCCACTCTTGGCTTATTAGCTGTTATAAGCCAGCCGTATGCAACCCCTGGGGATATAACCCGCAGCCAGCTAGTTATAAGTTTAACGTTCTAACCACTGAGCCCACGGGGTCGATGTCCTGATGATTGCGATCGGGCAAATTAACCAACAGCGGTTGCATACCTGAGGTTGAGCACGGTTGGCCGACGACGACTCATTAGCCAGAAATGGGCATTCCAATCTCCCTTGTCTTTTTCGACAATTTTATGTTGCTTTTCTTACTAGCCACCATGCGGCTACCGAGGGGACTCGATATTGAGCCCCAAGGCACAGCGCGAGACGAGGGCGTCCCACGACGTGATCGGTGTGCCCTCCTCAATCACCTATATACGGTGAGTGACCGGTCTCACAAAATGTTGGCCGAAATTCTGAAATTCTTTTTCTACTAGGAAGGATCATTTAGGCGCGGTTGTAATGCAGATTATCTCGCGATATAATCCTATAATATTTCGGACGCGGCAGAATGTCAGCTTTTGACTGCATTGCTTTTCAATCTCCCATGGAAACTGTACTTGGAAAAAAATAACAATTTGAGTAGCATGCATTTTTCCCATTGATTTTCGATGGCTTTGCACACTTAAATATATATTATAGAAACCACGAACAAAGATGGGCTTTCTTTCAGTCGTTTGATAGAGAATCACATCATCTTTATATTTTATACTCGAAAGTGAAGTATAATTGGGTTTTAAAAAGTTTTCTGATTGCCGAATAATTCGGAGCCTGATTAGTCGCTGCAGTGGCGCTTAGCGAGTTCAGTCTACAAAGTGTATGCGTTTAGCGTAAAGGAAACCATATATTCTTCCATGCCTTCAAGAAGATACTATACAGAGTCCATAAAATTTTGGAATGGATGCGGACTATGTTGTGCATTTCATGAAGAACAATGGCTAACGGACAGGTATGATGCTATATGAATGGACTTTGCGCGGCCTTCAAATAGTTCATAATAAGAAATCTTTTTAAAACCTAATTATACTCATTCTTCGAGTATAAAATATATAGATGAAGTGATTCTCTGTTAAACGACTGAAAGGGAGCCTATCTTTGTTCGTGGTTTCCATAAAAGCATATTTGAATTTGCAAAACCACCGAAAGTCAATGGAAAAAATTAATGCTACTTAAGTAGTCATCTTTTGCCGGATACGGTTTCTACAGGGGACGGAAAAGCAGTGTATTCAAAAGCTAGCATTGTGCCGAGTCCGAAAGACCATAGGATTATGCCACAGGATAATTAGTATTACAACCGCGCCTAAGTAGTCCTTCTTAGTAGAAAACGGATTTCAGAATTTCAGTCAACATTTCATGAGATCGGTCACTCACTACATATATAGTGGCTTACAGAAAATAAACCTATTGTAAGCGACCGTCTGTCTATTGCACTGGCATGCTGTGCAGCTCCTTCGCTTTATCACTAGTTTGCTACCGGTTGGCATTCTCATAATCCCCGTGAGTAATTTTGTGCCGTTTTGTATTGCGGTGCACGGGCTTTGGGGGAGAGATTAGGATTGCTAATTAGTTATGAAACAATTTGCGGTTCAAAAGACGGTAAAAAGTAAACTTCGGCATCATACTAGGCCTAAAAAGCAAATGGAAATGCCAACCGGGCTAATATTCACAGGTTGGCAGCCTATGGGTTAGAAGTCAGTTCCTCATATAAGTAACATAGCAACCTCCCTGCGAAGCGGATTGAAAAGGCTAACTGTTGAATCATGTTCTTTGTGGGATTTCGAACGATGCAGTTCTCTTTACAGGGGGGATCTTATTAGTCTATGACAAAGTCCTTACGATGGGCCGGCACTTTTGCCCAAAATCCCCAAAATGGCACATTTGTACACTTTTCCCCGTTAATATTGATGCCTCTGCTTAACCTGGCATCAAAAACTAACCACTGAATTAAACTAATTCCTACATATTCGTTCCTCTCTGCCCGCTTTTTCAAACAAAGTCCTCGTTTATCCAGAAATGTTTTGTTCGGTGTGAGCCATCTTCAGATCTTCCTCTTCTTAAGTGCCGCGAACCCCTTTTTGGGCTCACCTCTTCCCCTGAGCCGACGCTTACGCTGTTGCCCATCTTTTTTATATTAATTAAATCCTTATTTCTTTTCCTTTAGTCACCACTTCCTTCTCCTTCGTTTTCTTTTTCTTCCTGTCTCTCTTCCTCGCCTTCCTATCTTATCAATAGACTTATGCCTTCTGTCTCAGCTGTTTATATTTTTTGCTTCCTATCCTCCGTAATGTGCAGTGCAACTAGCTTCAGAAAAACCAGTTCAGCCGAAGATGGTGTATATGCGCATACCTGGAGTGTCTTCTGGTGGTGTTGGAGCAAACAAAACCAGAATGTCTTCGATTATCTGAAATTCCCCCACCCTTTAATCTTAACGGTATCCGGACTGTTTCTGATCTTACATATCTAGCAATAATGCACCCGATATGGTGTCCAATAATAAACAATTCTAATGCGGGTTTTCTTCCTCGTATTCAACACATCTAAGATAGTCTGTCGGCCAGCTAGAAGACTGAGAACGCGCTCCCCCTATGCCTGTAAGATATTTGCTGCTGCAGTCATGTGCATTCGCACTGAAACCTACCTGTGTTTATACAAGCAGACATAGGCACGAACCAAATAGCTACAGAGTAGGCCTGAACAATGTACAGACGAACGGCCGGACCCATCGGAACCGGATGATAAATTATCCCCATTGATGATGGAGAAAAAGAATGAACATGTGGGCATCTATCTCCTCTTCTCTCGCCCTCGTTGTCTTTGTGTGCATTCGTCCTTTGTCGGCGGAATGGGAAAACTGCTGTCGGGACAGACGCCTTAACATAGTTCATTCCGACGTTAAAATAAAGCCTGGGCCAGCGGATCGGGTCGAGTCTTTGGAAATTATCATTTGTATATGCAGAAGGAGACCACCGACAAGGACAAGGGAGACTGAGGTGGTCATTTCTGGCTAATTAGTCGTCATCAGTCCGCCTAACCCAATCCCAGGTTTAGAGGAACTTGAGATTCAAACTCCTGTCTGTTTGTGTTGATGGATCCGTGGTCAATTTGTAAGCACTGCCGCGTAGGAAACCTGCGCAACCAACTAATATACCGTCTTCAGGACCTTGTGCACTCTGCCCTTTTATTCGAGATTACCTGACCTCCACTGCGTTCCCCTGATGTCGTCTAAGTGGAATGTTACAAAGCAGACGGGCTTCGACAAGTCCTTTATTAATCACTCATGCTGACGTCTTTGATGAACCAGAGAAACATCCAAGCAATAGATCCTAACCTCAATATGAATTGTAATCTATCTATTCTATTTAAATCACGCCGAAGGCATTTGCTCGAGTGAGCAGTGGGCCATTCGGTTTATAATTTGAGTTCTCCATCACAAATTACATCGCCTATTTAGCGAGGAGGTCCCTCTACCCTCTTTTTATACACGACAGAGAAGTCAATAAATGGGAAGGGAGTTATATTCAACCAAGCTTGCCCTCTCATACCTGGGCGGAGATAAAGGAGATGGAACGGATAGACCTTGTGAAACTTCATCTGTTCTCCACCTGATCATTCTCTTGTGCATATTAGCTGCCAGAGGGCTTTGCAAGCTGACGGCAGGTCGACTCTGTAGTAAATGAAGTGAGTATCAACACCATTTCGAATTCTTAGTGTCCAATAACTGGTACACTGTCCAAGGATAATTGATGGTCATCTTCGCAGGCACGCAGAAGGACGTGTTTAGGTGTATGTTTATTCTTCATTGCCAGAAAGGGCCTGTAAACGCGGCCACCGAGACCGCCAAGCTTTTCAAAACTGGGTCCGATTAATTCCGGATGTTCTTAGACGAGAACGGGCCTTTGGGCTGCACCAGTACGTGACGTGTCATTGCCTCAACACTGAGGTTGAGTACTTCTATCAACCGCTCATCGGCTTCTGAAACATTTCTTTTATAGGGTAACGCCTGGAAGATTCGCGGCTTGGGATTCGTCCTATCCTGCATCTGTGGGTCTTCCGTTCAGACATCTGTCAGGGACACTGCGCGGAGTGCCCGTTGGAGGGGAAAATGCCACTTTGATGCTTTCCCCGCTAAATAATCGTCCTCTGTGCCACCGCCTGTATTGCTCCGGTAGAAAATTGTCTGGGTCCTGTTACACTTGCGTGTCAGGGGATGATTTCCCTTTAAGTGAAGTGGGCTTACGTTACCCATTGCTATCGAAAGACCCCAGTCTGAAGGGCCCTGTTTGGAAGGAACTGGCGGGGACATTTGCCATTATGAACTTCATTTTCGGGATAATTGTGTTTGGATTATTCTCAAAATGTTCAGTCGTATCCCGGGTTATGCTAACAAACGCGTCCCGAAATATAGTTCGTAGTAGACGAAGACTAGAGTTTAGAGTTCATGCGGCACAGCTTCAGCCGCCTAACCCAAGATTGGAGAGTACACCGGAGGTTCCCGCATTTGCTGGTAGGTTTTACCTTTGGATGCGAAAGTCGTCTTTAGACTTAAGTCCTGAAAAGTCCCCAGGTACTCTTACGTCGAGGCTCACTGTTGACCTTCTTACTTATACGTCAGTAGACTGATGCCTTTTCTTCTGACCAATAATTTGGCAATGGAAGCCGATAGAGAGACATCATAAAACAAGACTAGTATTTCTTTTGGAGCCGCTATGATGTTGTCAAGTCTTTGGAGGAAGCAGACTGTAGATGAGGTGTATTTCCCGAATCTTCAACTAATTTCCTCAGGTGTCTGAATATTCAGTGGCTATTCCTTGCGTGGGCATGTCTCTGGAGGACAATGCCCCTCACAAAAGTGGCTCCTTTAGTTTTGTGAAATTAGGATTGTTCATTGAAAATTGTGCTACAATTGCGCTGTCTGCTATCTTTGCTCAGAACCATACCAGGTCAGGATTATTCATCTTTCCTACCCGCGTTCCCAGGCGAACCAACCTTACGACCCAGGCAGACCTCAACTGGACATACGCTCGCATCCAGACAACCGCAACTGTTCTTGTCTCATTGAAGGCAAGACCTCCTGGCCTGATCTTTCATACCCTTAGAGACAATAAACAGCTTAGATTCGCTCTCTCTCTGTCAGGCATGGCAAGCTGTCATCAGTGCGTACCCTGTCTCGCCGGCGGTCAATGCATATCCATCCCCTCAGCCAATCTGAACTTGGCCCAATGACTGTGCCACTCAAGCTATACCCGCTCATTCAGTTAACGGAACAAAGCGTCAAATAAGTATAAAATGTTCACTTTCAAGATTGGCCTCCCCCGCATTTCTACACCTGGAGTCTGCATTTTGGCTGGTAGGAAGATGTGCGGCCTAGGCTACAAATGAGGAGAAAAGACTGTCTCGGGAGTTATGCTTGTATTGTTCTGATGTTTATCGAGATGAGTATATTGCAGCGCGCATCCGAGTTCTCAAGGGGTGATGGTCACGCTACTGTGTCGCTAGTAACAAAATAACCTAGAACTTCTACGGCGAGATAAGGGATGTCTGGGCGGCGTTTACCTTCACGTCATCTGCTGTGCTGGTCCCTTGGGGGCCTGTGTTTTGTCGTCCGCAGTCATCTCTGACATTTAGATCGATCTTGATCGCCTCCAATGGACGAGTAATCTCGTCTTCGCCCTTCAAATGTCTTAAAATCCTCTGTATCAACTGTTGTTGTTACGCCAGAGTTTACGATTGCATTAATCCATCCAGGGTTTTGCTGCGTCTATGTTCGTGTCCACTTTAGATTACCGGATGTCTGAGTTTGCGCTTGTCCCGAGTTTCCATCTCCAATTCTGTCCGTTGATTTGCTTTCATGAATTTGATCAGCTGCAGGAATTCCAACAGAACGCTAGGTGACGGTTATCCCAGTGTACCAGACCTGTATCTTCGTTCTGGCTATATGGTCACCACCTCGACCAGGTCTGATCATCCTGGAAAGCAAGCATATGCCCAGAACTAGAACAAGGTTTTGCCACAAGAGACAACGGGTCCATCCGCCTTACCGGCTCCCGACGGACCAACACGACAAATGGCGCGAGAGCGGCCGTCCACACGACGCCTCCTATCCGCTCTTGCTGAGATGTCAGAGATTATCCATACGACTGAATATTACCGATCACAGCCGATATGACACAGGATCGTAGTTCAGGGACGAACCCGCTGTTGGATGAGCAGCCACCTCGGGTATCATGCTCAAGCATCCAATCTGGGCTTCGTGTATCACTAATTAGTGGTCACAGGCAAGGCAGGAACGGCTGGTCAAGTGTTTCTGTTTTTGTTAGTAAGAGTTCGTAATCCAGCCATGTCTCCAGGTGCTTTATCTTTTCAGATAATTCGAATGTTGACACTCAGAAGAGGGTCCGGCGATGCACTTTTTTCAACCTTTCGAAATCTCGCTCGAGCCCATCGTCAAGCTTAGCCGAAAACACGCTGCCCAAATGGAATTAGAATTATCCTTCACCTGAAAGATCTTAAGACGTGTTATTGATTTCATCTTGCAGGCCTTGTTAGGCGGGTGACAGATCAATAAGTCTGTTGATGAAGTCATCGAATATCACGATCCCGCACTTGGCGCGAAATCCGGCAATACGACTGAGTTGAAGCTGTCGCACTGTCGAGAGCGAAGTTATGCGCTGAAGAAAATGCTAAGGCTACTATAAGCGACACCTTGTCTTTTCGTTTAACAGTAAATTTGTGATCGTGTATCTTTCTGTGAATTTCCTTACTGGTTTAGCGAACGTAGTTGGCTTTACAGCGGTTGTGGTTAAGTCGATGACTAAAGCCAGTTTATTGACCGTCGGTGAGACCTGTTGACGAAATTTCGCTTCCTGTATACATGCTGTTTCAGTTCTTGGTCGGCTCACTAATTTGGCGAGTGCCTTGGATGCACCAACAGCATATGACGGTCTCCCAGTAATTTGACCTAGAATTCGTCCCTGCGCCACTTCCTTGGACTTTTTGCCAACGACAAGACTTTTAAAGCGTCCACTGGCCTTAAGGAGCTTTCGAAGGTAATGTATTTTAATCCGGAGTCTCAGCCTCCACAGTTTACATAAACCCTCGTGACTAAAAGTAAGCCAGCGCTGATTTGAAACGCATTGCAGCGAGACGGTAGATAAGTACGTCGAAGATTGTTATTTGCAAGGTAACCGAGTCCTTGAAGAATACTGCCACTTGAAGGAAACGGAACCACTGTGTTTTACTAGCCCTACAATTGCTCCAGGTTGCTAACCTTTTCGGTGGCATACTCGTTCGCCTAAACAAACGTCAGACCCTGATTTCCTTCTCCTGACTGGAGTCTGTAGAATAGGTGTGAAACAATGACTTCCTATTGTCCGTCATTTTTAAGCAACCAATAGTAACAGGCAAACATCGATCAAACGGGGACTCCGGGATATTTCTGGTCAAAGGTTGCTACAGTTTGCGGTGGATAAGCTTCTTCGTCGGAACATTACTTTCAAGACATGAGCAAGGGAAGGACAGCAATCAAACTCTCTCGACCTTAATTTTACCGGAGAGTAGGAAACTATGTTTGGCCTGCGAGGTCAGTAGTTATAGTAGTTTAGTAATCATGACAGTTTAACCATCCGTTTCGATGATGTCCACCGTGTGCCCCACAGTTGCAGCAGCAATGGGAGCAGGGACGGTGACTTACGCAGGGGTTTATTGTGCCGGTAGACTTGCGTAGCATCTACCTACACTTTCTCCTCCTCCCTCGCCTGAGCCCGGTGTCAAGACAGAGTAAAGAAGACCGGAGACGAGGGAGGCCGCAGGTGGATGGCTCGGACAGATCCTCACATTGGCGTTCCACCACACCCCCTGGTCCACACAACGAATGACCAGGATTTCAATCAACACAACAGAGATTTGGAGGCTGGCACGGCCGAAGCCGCACCTGGGCGCGCCGCCAACGCCTGGCGGACTGCCATTCAAACATGCTATAAACGAAAAACCCATTTTTTGTGGAGAGTTAAGAAAGAAGTATGTGAAAAGAGGGATAACAACGCAAGTGATGACTAGCCTCAGGAATACTGTTTGTAACTATGTTGAATGAGACAATAAATGATTCCTGGCGAACTATCGGTTAACTGCTGGAGAGGAGCATCAACCAAATTGACCTTCGTCAAGAACTAGAAAATACATACGAAAGTAGAATGCATGCAACAGGTGCTAAAAGTGAATGGCTACCCGCTCAACGTCGTCAGCCGGTCCATGAAAAAACGGAGCATGTGACCAAGCGACAACAAGCCGAAAATTTGACAGCCGTTCGTGTAGGTCAAGAAGGCACCCGAAGGCGTAAGCCAATGAGGCGAATATATCCACTGTCACAGCAGGAAACGTCTCGAGTCGTTTACTGAAGTTGGTGCAGTTTCAAACAAAACACCCACCTCAGATAAACATGACGCGGATGGCGGAATATACATGAGTAATGAAGAGGAATGGCGCCAACTGCCGAGTCGAGGCTCTCTGGACGGGGCCGGGCCACATCTTTTATTTTGATGAGACACGAATTATCGCGAGAGGCGACAGCCGCGTGAATCGGAAATTGTCTGAGTCGAGGCATTTAGGCCCACAGCCCATCAACCAGCTCAATGACATCCCTCTCCCCATGCATTGCTAAGACTTTGCCTGAGCTGAGTAGTTAGGTCCGAGGGGTGTGAGTGAACATCGCTTCCGGGGTCAACACCTACGACTGAACGCTTCGACTGGAGGTTGCCATACGCCCCGCATTCTCACCTCGAGAATACGTCGATGGGTTATGCAGAGTATGACTTTTGAATTTCAACATTTCTTCGCGGAAGGGGAATTCTTGGAAGAATGGAAGACAACACTCATCTCTTCAACCGATAAAAGGGGTCTCGGCCGAAATTTGAGAATTATAAACTAGTCAGTCTAACTTGCACATCATGTAAAATACTGGAGCACCTTGCGATACTCGATTTAGTAAGGTAATTAGAAGATAGCGACACATTGTGCGCAACCCAGCCTGACTTTCGCCGCGCTTAATCTTGGGTCACATGCATTCCATACTTATATGGCAGCTCGGTTAGCTGAACACATGCCGAAGTGACTGCTTAAGGCGGAAGATAAGGTACCCAGGAGCTCAATCACAAAGCACCTGACAGTTCGACCATCGGTTCCGATGATGTCCACCGTGTGCCCCACAGTTGCAGCAGCAATGGGAGCAGGGACGGTGACTTACGCAGGGGTTTATTGTGCCGGTAGACTTGCGTAGCATCTACCTACACTCTCTCCTCCTCCCCCGTCTGGACCCGGTGTCAAGACAGAGTCAAGAAGACCGGAGACGAGGGAGGCCGCAGGTGGATGGCTCGGACGGATCCTCACCTTGGCGTTCCACCACACCCACTGGTCCACACAGCAATAACCAGGATTTCAACCAACACAACAGAGATTTGGAGGCTGGCACGGCCGAAGCCGCACCTGGGCGTGCCGCCAACGCCTGGCTCGGATCCCACACTGTGGTGGGAATGCCATAAAGGCCACATT
>CACRXP010000013.1:2740530-2818658 GCA_902702965.1 Spirometra erinaceieuropaei
GTGGCAGTTTAATAACAGCCTATATTCTGAGCATACAGTCCAAAAGAGTTTTCTGAGAATTCGTCCAATAAGGCAAACAGGACATTGCTCGATTTCGTCCATAGCGACATCATAAAAACAGAAGTTTTCCCAGGGTCACATGCCACTAGGTCAGTCAGTGACTATTAAATTCAAATGGATTTGGCAGATGTGGTCATAAACATACTATTTTGTCTAAATAATGGGGACCTTCCCTCCGTGAAATTAATTTACTCGTTCCCTTTGTCCTGGATTACGTTGAGTTGCAGCAGGGTCTCGAAACAGTGCTGAAAACTTCATGATTATCAGTGTCTTCAGTCAATTACACACAAAGACCGATTCTGCAGCATGAGTTTATCAAAATCTCTAAAACAGTATACCTCGTGAAGGCATTTGCCGAAGTAGTGAGAGTTTGGACGTTATATTTTCGTTAAGATGACCATTTGGGTCGCATTTGAAGACTCGCCCAAACAGGAGATCTTATTTTCGAAAAAAAGTAACGTCCATAGCAAAAGTCAATAGTGAAGATGCTTCCAATCAATTGAAAAAGTTTCTCCAATAACTTACCTACTCGAGGAGTATTTTAGTATTGCATTCCTCTCGACGGATCTCTGTGTAATTTACATTTTTAACCGCTAAAGCCGGCGAAAAATGTGATACCTTTGGTCATTTCTTTCACATTGCTATATAATACCGATATTTTTCCATCGCAAACAGAAGCACATGCCTTTCCCTTTATACTGCGGCCACTTACACTATCTTTGCTCACTTTTAGGCTGCGTTCTACGATTATGAATGGCGGCAAAGTGACCAGATAAAAACTGATATCTTGCTTAAACTGCTAAGGTTTTGCATGTTCCATTTCTAAATTACGTATGTGCAGAGGCTAGACTGCATGAAAAGTAGTGTTCCATTTATTCAAAGCCGAAAATGACCATTCGGTGGTATTCATTTCTGTGTCCACCCGCATAATTTCTCAGACGGCAAAACAATCTCGGCTCACTTAAACAAAGGTTTGCCTGTGTCCGTCATTATTTCGGTTTGGGACTCCAAGTCGCATAGATTTGCTAATCTGACTTTCGAAGATCGATAAAACGACTGGTTCTCTAAAAATAACCCGTGTATCGGGAGACTGATTCCCATGGATGGCATTGGAAAAAAACCAAATTTAAGATGTGGCAAGCTCTGTGTAGTAGAACTCTCGAACGTAAATTACTCTCCTCTCGAAGAAAAACACGCTCAATCGAAGTCTAGGACAGGTATTAGAACAAAAAATTGCTCAGATACGCTGCAACGTCCATTTTCGCTCACATTTGCGCCTTTTGCTTTGGTAAAATTGCCTACACACATTTTCTGTACGAGAAATGGACATTTACTTGAGGAGGCTGGACGAGCGAGCAAAATTCACGATGCTTAAGGCGCACAAAATTTATCATATCAATTTCTGTCAACAGGTTTCACGAGTTTGGTCACGCACTGTATTACTGACATTTTTATTCAGGTTAGGTCTATTTTCTTCATTCTCTGCTCATTGCTAAGTAGCTACAGATAAGAGACTAGGCACCCCCGCGTATTTTTTGCATTTGAACAACGACCAAAACGCCCTACACTCTGAAACTTGCTTCTTACTGTAAGAGAATAGTGTTTAGTTTACACCATTTGTTACATACACTCGAATTAGTATAGCCGCTCCAGGGTAACATTCAAAAATTGTGTTCTTTCGCAGCAATCTGGCTATGAACTGTGTACTGTAAGTCGGCTAACTCGTGAAATGTCAGCTGAAATCACGAAATGCCATCTCGTCTCGAAAAGATTAATTACGTAAGGTTGTAAAACTGATCATCATGCAGCATAATTCTATGGTGACTCAGTTACCTCAGAATGTCAGCTTTCGAACGAAGCAAAGCTATATTACTGCGACTACCTATGTAGCATACATTTTTCTCTTTGATTTTCAATGCCCTTAAAAATTCAATTATATTTCATGGAATCGTGCACGAAAATAATCATTCTTTTGCGCATTCGGTAGACAATTATGTCTTCTTCCAATCTTATACCCGAAGGAAGGGTATAATTTTCTTTTCAAAACCTTTTTCAATTCCCGAATCATTTTGAAACCCGACCTGCCGTTACACTTGCATTCCGGGTTTCCAAGCTACAAGCCGTATATGTTCCACGTACGGAAAACCATACGTTTCTCTACGGTATGAAGGGGCGACTGCATGGGGCTCATAGGATTCAGCAGTAGATTTGAGCCATATTGTTAACTTTACAAGCCACATTGGTAAATACAGGGGCATGAAGTTTTATGAACGTCCGCTTCACGGTGTTAAAACATCCCACCATCGGAAACTTTTTTAAACCCAGAGTACACTTTTCTTTCGAGTAAAGAATCGGAAGAAGACGTGAATTTCTACCGAATGAGCAAGAAAATGGATATTTTTATGCATGTTTTCCATGAAATATAATTGAATTTTTAAGGACATCGAAAACCAATGAGAAAAATACATGCCAGTCATGTAATCATTTTTCACAGAGCATAGTTTTTGCATTCGGCCAAAAAGAAGTTCATTCGAAAACCTGCATCTTGAGGTAACTGAACTATTATACAATTATTCTGCAAGATGATTTGTTTTACAACCCTACTTAAGTAGTCTTTTCTAAACGAAAACGCATTTTGGAATTTTGGTTGACATTTCATGAGTAAGCCCATCTACTGTAGAAACCCGTACTCGTCAGAAGAACCTGTTGTTAGCATCTGGACAGATCGATTCCTGATATGTTATATCTCTCACTAGAGTTGTGAATAGGGAGCGAAACTCACGGCCTCTGAATCTCTGCGGTACCTCTTGATGTCAAACCCGAGTGAAAGGTCGTTAAAGTCCTTTCAAGTTAAAGTAGGTTTAAAATTAAAGATTGCACATTTTAAGTATCTCAATAGTTCATATGATCAATATGGGATAGTGTGACTGGACAAAGACCACAGTTGATATTTTGGCAGATTTTGAATAATTCATATTGACCCAACTGTGAAAAACTCGGCGCCTCAGTGGGATTCGAACCCACGTAGTAAGGGGGAAGGCCAACGCTCTAACCACCTGAGCTACGAGACCCCGCCGGATGACGCGAGTTTTATCACACTTGGGTCAAGTTACCCGCCCAACCTACTGCAACGTCTGGAATCCACCAAATCCGATACAGTAATTACGTGAGCCTACTAGTCATCTGGTGGATTCTAGGTGAATTACTTAGGAAATCCTGCTTGGGCAGTCAACTTACTGTATCGAATTTGGTTGATTCCAGACGTTGCAGTAGGTTGGGCGGGTAACTTGACCCAAGTGTGATAAAACTCGCGTCGTCCGGCGGGGCCTCGTAGCTCAGGTGGTTAGAGCGTTAGCTGTACTGAAACCCTTCCCCTTACTGCGTGGGTTCGAATCCCACTGAGACGCCGAGTTTTTCACAGTTGGCTCAATATGAAAGACCACAGTGACAAAACCAGATGTGCTGCCTCGCAGACCTGGTCACAGCTCCTTGATGTATTCATGAACAGAGATGCCTACAGCAGAGCATATGCGATGTTCGACAAAGCACCACCTACATGCAGGTACTTGTGCATTACAAACATAAACCAAACGGTTTACACGTTATTTCAACTCCAGATGATTGTCCAAGTGAGTTTAAAGTGAGTCTAGTTCTAAGCTTCCCAGTCATTTATATCAACCTCAGTCGTGAACAGTATTAGATTAGATGTTAGCTTTGAATTTATTTTTACACTAAATCCGGTAAGAGTTAAAAAGCTGTGAGATAGATGTTTCAGGAGCATATTGGTTGTAGGCAGTTGAAAATCATGAGACCTCCCGTAACCTTCAGTATAAGGAGACTTGAACAAACACACCGCTACGACGATAACCGAAATCGGTCAAGGCTGCGTTGTCGCCCTAAAAGCCAACTTAGCTAGTCGACTTTACCGTCGCGAAGGCAATAACAGACTGCCTCATCCATGTGCATTCACTTTTTGCTCACGACAGTAGAATAAGTCATAATTGTCGAGCATCTCGACGTTTTCATGAAAATTTTTGATGTCATAGTGGTCGAGCATTTCGGCGTTTTTGCTAAAATGTCTGGTGGAAATTGACCAGTGTGATTTAATTAGGGGAACCACAACCAGGTTCACCTCTAGAACTGTCATGACAGATGTAGGAGGGCTCCGGGCATTAAACAGACGTTAGCAAAGCCTTCACAGTATGGGACGTTGGCTACCCGACCAAGGGACCCGCGACGACTGAGACGGCTGCTATGCCTTTAGGCATCCCTGTCCTGTACTCTAACGTCCATCAACCCGCTTAACAGTGTGCCCCGACAGTTAACTAGTCGACCCACAACCTCCTCCCGTTCCCTGTCCAGTACCGATGTCAGTTTCATCTAATCAACAACTCCCCTCATCCCCCCCCCGCGACCCAACGGAACTATCCTCCCACCTCGCTAGTCCGTCAATAAAACTGATTCCTCCAACCCTCTCCCCCCATCACCTTCCTACAATTAGGCATGACTAATTGTCAACCTACGTTTACCCCTACTGACATTCTTTTTTTCCAAGGCTGTGTCCGCCTAGGTGGCGGGTGTGTCTTAGGCTACACAATACTTAGGTCAAGTTCCGGTTAGTAGGAGAAAACTGAGGACACTGTACTCTGTACAGAACCCTGGGCTGTTGTTTCGGGCAGCGGTTATCAACGCCAGGGAATCCAACCCCATCACTTTCCGCAATAATAATGAGTCGGACGCTCTTGAACCTATTATGGCGTGCGATACGATTTTGGTTTTTTAAACTGCTGACAGGACTAGACTAGGCTCCTCAGTTTGGCGGCTTTTTGAACAGGCTGGGGGGGCAAAATAAGTCGGACTTCAATTGCGGACCGGTTTGTCCGAGGCTGAAATAAAGCACCCAACCCAATCGCCGCAGTGGAAACGTTTGAGACGTTCAGATGGACCTGATGTATCTTTGTTTGATGACTTCATATTTACCGCACAAATGTACTTTTGCCTGGGAGAGGACGGATGTCTCGGTGTCGACCGCTTTTGCGAGAGCAAACTCCAGGGTCGCCCACGCATCTGGACCGTTGTTTTGCACGAGTCAAGGCGGAAAGAAGTCGTTGTCCGGACAAGCGTTCGTACCCTTGCCGCTGTGAGGTCAGCGCGTGAGGTAGCATTAGTGGTTAACGCGGATGACCTTGACGCGGCGTGACCTTGAATAAGGACGGCTGGTGGGATGAGAATAACAACTCGTAGTATGCACTCACGCGTATGACAAAAGATATGAAATAAGAAAACGCGATTCCGAATTTTTAAAAAAAGCTATTTAACAGGGTTTACAATACTGATGGGCATGGGACATCCTCTGCTACTAATTCCCGCATGCCGGTATGCTTGAAAATCTTCAAATTTTCACAGACGTCCACAACGATCTTATTTCGAAACTAGCTGGACCCCGCCACGCGTTGCTGTGGCTCAATCTGATGACATGGGAAAGAAGGTAAAGTGGAAGGGGCACGTTTCAAATATGATTAATTTCATAATGCTTGTGAGTATACAATGCATTTTGCCTGTGCAGACATACGGATTTTCTGGTTTGCCGACTCTGGAGCACGCCACATATGGTTGGCCACGTGAGAAACACTCCGTTTGCAGATTCAAACCGCACAAATCTAGAGATTGACCCTGAGCTTTTTTGATCGTGATTGCGAGCGGAAATCGAATTGGTAATTGCAGTCACCTAAATTGAAATAGCACATCAGTTGGAATGAGTGGAATGCCATGAATGAGGACATGGTCAACTTTGAAAGGTCCTGCCAAAACAGTTACTTCCACGACGTTGCCGCATTAATTTTTTGCTGCAAGTCACGTGCCGTTGTAAAGTTTCGGCTGGTTAATATTACACAACATGGTAGTCAGCATGCCGATTTTCAATTGCAGTACGTGCGGCGGCTTCCCTGGCAGATAAAGTGAATTCGAAAAATTCTGTTGGATGAATGACTGTCTCGTCTGCGTCCACAACAGTGTCAACGGACGTGTACACGACTATTTCGCCTTGAATCCTACACTGAATAATATGGGTAAAATTGTACACATCTTTTTTCTTGGCCGCAAGAATAGCTCGTTCGCTCAATCAGTCGTGAATGCTATACTTGGTCTGAATAATGGAAAACACCTTTCCAACCAAGTCTTCTTTTGAAGACACTAAACTTCCTAAGGTAAAGGTAGGGAACTGCATCCTGAAGTCAGATAAACCGATACCGTTCCATTCTCAAATGCCAGCAATTAATGTGTGAGAATGTCTCAGCTGTTCGGACATTTTGCAACTGGACTGTAGGCTATTTTACCGTCTGAACATGGCGCCGCAAAGTAGAGTATTTCAGACAGACATTTGCTTCTTCGGCTGTTGTCCGCGTAAATCTTGCAGTATTCGATTATGGGCCTGGAACCATGGAGCATTTAACCCAAACACTAAGTCTGCATTTCTGTAGTAATTTTCCCGTGCCGGATACCTTGGAAATGTTGTACGCGGGAGTACCTATGAATCACACGTTCAACGGCAAGTTCAAAGCAGAACGATCAATCCTTCCGCCGGGTATCAGGGTTGTAACTATTCCGGAGAATTCAGTTTTGCATCGTATTGCTGTCAAAATCAATCTTATTAGGAACGTTTTCCCAGTTCCTCCTGCCTGGCATATTTCAAAAGAAGATTCCTTCAAGGCCGTTACTGACAGTTCGCAAACGCGGCAGTTTCGCTTAACGAGAAGAACGCAGTTAGTGTTGTTGCCGGTGGACCTGGACTTCGCTCATGGACGGGAAAAGGAAGAATCTGCCACACGGCTTTGTTGCTGTTGACGCATCTTCTAGCCCAATACTGTGCGATTTCATCGAGTCGTATGTCCGCATCCCTTTCTCTCCTTTCGTGTGGGGGGACTGAAAACGGCCATGTCGCTGTCTTTATTCACGTACTTACAAATGTACCTAATTCATTTTCCGGGAATTGCAGTCGTCCACGTTTATGTGAGCTTCGTTTGCTTTAAAATAAAAGGCGAATACGATACAACACAGCGGTTACCGACTTGTATGTCACCGATTCGCATTCGTATGGTTGCCAATTTGCCGACGTCTTTCGTTGACCGTCTTCGGTATAAGGGACTTCCATCGTAACCGGTAACTGTGTTGTATATGAATGTCCGAGGATATCTCTTAGAGCATTTTCCGTCCATCCAGGGGTAGTAAGGTGGGGGGGGATTAGGATTCAGTGTACCTCAAGGTCCATGTGTCATCGTCTTCGCCACAACTTCATGCAAATCATTGTCGACGTCGGCATCAGGTAATTCAGCGCATACTGCATCGTCGATTTCGTTGGAAGTGATCTTGTTATAGAGCCAGATCAACACATGTGCGTGGGGCAGACCCCTCTTTTTTCTATTCCACCTAATACATCCAGCGGCGCACAGACCCAACCACCTTGTGTTTTACGATGAAATTCGTTAGTGATTGCAGTTTATTCTTGAAAACATGTGCTGTGATGTTATACCTACTCAACGGCGATAGCCCAGGAAACAGGAACTGGTAAACATCGCCCCAAGCGGGACTGCATGTCTGTGTGTAATGAGTAGGTCTGGACGCCCGCACTGATAAACGTAAGCAACTGCACCTCGAGCGTACTCAAACACCTACCTATGCACGTACTACTGGCTGTATTTTGGCAGTTCATGAATATTACGCTGTTATTCTGCTGTGGTTAATGAACTTCGGCCCGAACATTCATACCGAATTTCAGTCTGAGCCGATAAGTCTCAGAAAACCTTATCTACTCCGAGTTGGCGACGGGTTTCTGAGGAAATTAAGGAGCCGTGCCACGCACGCGACCTCGTGCCTATTACATGAACCCGGCCTCCGCCGGGATGGCTCGAATCTCAGATGCGCGGGGGTGCCATTAAGGCCACATTCAAAGCTGGTTATTTGTTGTGTGGAGTGGAACGCCAAGGTGCGGACTCGACCTCGCCATCCACCTGCGTCCTCCCCCCACCCTTAGGTCTTCATGCCTCTGTCTTGACACCGGGCTTAAGTGAGGAAGGAGGAGAGAGTGCGGTTGATGCTGTGCAAGCCTATTATCACTATAAACTGGATTTTTGCACAAGTCACCGTCCCTGCTCCCATCTTGCCGCGGGGCACACGGGGGACATCGTCGAAATCGACTGTCGTGTCGAGGGCTACGTCGAGAGGGAGCCGTTGTAGACTGACTGTCAGTCCTCACACGGACTGAGCTATCCTGTCAGTTGGCAACTGTCGATGTCACAACCTTTCCCGCATCGTGATTGGTCCATACGCGTCAAGCCAAGTTGCAGTATTTTTAGGATACAGTCGCTATTCTACCGCATACCTATAGCAATTAACCGCGCTCCCATTCATCAAGGATCGTTGCCCGCTGGTGCGCTAATCGCTTGCTGGCCGGCATGCAAGTTGTTAATTGCCAAATGTAATCACCCGTGATGGATGCTGGCGTGATGATTGCTCGGCCATCTGACTCACCGGCTTGTACCCTCCCCGAGTGGTCAATTACCTTGGTCAGCCTATGCCTCAGCACGGAATATGGAGTGGGGATGTCGTTGCACTTGTTGATAGACTGAGGTCCCGTTAACCATGACTCAGGCGACTCGCGGCTCACACGATTATCCCCACTCACAAGTAAATTAAAATAGGCTAACAGATGTACATATGAGAAATTTCCCATGTAAATGGAGAGCAGAAAATGGCAGCTGAATTTCAAAAGCCCGCCATGGATATTAACCTGGACAGGGAGGACATTGTATGCCTACACAGCCCTCCTCCGGAAAGTTTCGACACAGCCACCTTCGCCTGAAGAACGAGAATCCTTACTGGGTGGATTTGCAGGTTCGCTGTGACGGGGCATTCGATGCTCCCACCAAACACCAGACAGCAGGCTAGTACGCGCACAGTTTGGAGCGCTTGTCATTTTTTAATAACTTAATGGGAAGTGGTCAGTGTTTGTCATACAGGTTACGCAAGACAACGACACCGCCATTGTGAGCTTTTGGAGGCAATTTTGAAGTCGAGCTCCCTAATGTCTCCATATTCGCGGTTACATGT
Organism: Spirometra erinaceieuropaei; assembly: GCA_902702965.1. Taxonomy (NCBI): domain Eukaryota; kingdom Metazoa; phylum Platyhelminthes; class Cestoda; order Diphyllobothriidea; family Diphyllobothriidae; genus Spirometra; species Spirometra erinaceieuropaei. The sequence goes on from CACRXP010000013.1 coordinate 2,749,696, forward strand.
CGGGATTTGAAATGCTCGGAGGATTAGTAGAAAATTACACCTCCTTTAAATTTAGTCGACGAACAAAGGGGACATTTCGGCTTTGGCATTGTTTACCAATTCCCGTCTATCAATAAGGACAATCGGTGATTTCATCAGCAAACGCGGCTTTTTCAAGACACTACGTGCTCAGTGACTGTGGTGTAAACATCACAAAGTTGACTTCTGCATGCCAGAGCTACGAATGGTCCTTCAGTGCATTCACTAGTGCGCTTTCCGAGCCTGGTTGTAACATTCAATATTTACGCGTTCTCGCGCGTCTTTCGCGGTACCGTTACTACCGACGTACCGAAACGTGATACACTAACTAGCAACATGACCGCCTATCCTCGCACCAGCCGAAAGGCTTATATTTCGTCTAAAATTCTTCGTGCATCCAAAAAGAAGATTCACGATACATTTCTTTAATTGACTCATTTCGTAAGAGGGGTAGCTTCTTGTTCAGACATAATTCTGAAATAAAGGGAGAATTTGACTTTGAAAGAGTTTACTAATGCCGATGCCTTTTGAGGAACAACCTACGTTTCCCCTCCCACAATCATCGTAATCATCTCAGGATATCATAGGTATTCCCCCTGATGAAAATTCACATAACTTTGCATGAATCCATAAAGACTGCCAGGGACAATTATAGAATGCCGCACTAGCTTTGCATCACGTAGCATGCTTTTCGATCTACACTAACTTTACAAAAACACTGGGGATCCCAATGCTCTGTACTCTATCTGGAACTCGCAGGCCTCACAAATGCGATCTTGTCTCGTCACCAGATCGGTACACGATTTTCAATGCTACTTTATATCCCCAGCTACGACTGACAGGACAACAGGCGCCTGGTTCAATGGCACAACGTACTGGCCAGAGGAATCGAGTTTAAGTCCGAGAATATCCAGGTATGGGGTTGGTTATGACTGCCTGACGTCTTCTTATAAGTCAGAAATTGTCATTCCAGTCTCTACCTATTCTTTAGAGTTTTTAAGTGGGCACGGCGTCTGTCGTGGTTGCGGCGTAAGTATCACAATGTTAGCTTCACCATGCAAAACCTATTTGTGTTTATTCAGTGGATTCCACACTTTCTCATTCTTGATGTTGATCATGCAAAAGAGTAAATTATGTAAGTGTGCATAGCGGTCGTCGAAATTTTTTACACCAATAGGTAAAAAAAACAGTTTCACACAACGACATGAAAGCAAAGATTTTTCGACTTCAAAATGATGATTAGGTGTCGTTCTTCTCGTATGTTTGCATGCATATGTGCATGTGCGGCTTAAGACCAGAAGTGAATGACTGGTGAGGCTCATGGTATTCGCCGGTGAAATGGCCACTCCAGGTTGACTTTGTAGTACGCGTGTCCATGCTCTTCAAAGCACTTCAGAAATACCTCTCAAGTTTGACCGCTGCAACCCTGATCAGAACGTTTGTATATTGACTTTGAGGTTACATATCTGGTTGAAATGGTATGTTGGTTGGATAAAATTGTCAGCAGTGACTTCCAGGACGCCGGATTGGACACACTGTTAACCTACAGACCTTCGAGGTACTGGACAAAAGCCAGACCAAAGCGTTTCGGTCTCAAAGACTTCTCTTCCAGGTAAAATAGTGATGTCTGGCGAAATTGCAATCTGTTAAATGAACATTTGAGCACTTACTAGAAATAATATGGGAAGGTCCGCAGACCATCTAACGAAATCAAACTCATTGACTTTTTATTCTTACTTTTGTTGGCAGTATAGGAGAGGAATTCCCTGGATGTGCTAAACATACCAGATGTCAGATGCATGCAGCATGCAGCTAGTCCACAGAACTTAACGGTAAGCAACTCTAGCGTTTGGATACATATCAGCCGGATCTGCACGATTGTGCCCTGACAAAGACTCAATCCTTATTTGTTGACTCCCGAACAGATCGATTGACTTTAATTGTGTGAAATTGCTCTCGTCACCAGATAGCACGGGCCTGTGTAGTAAGTTGTTTAAACGTAAACTCGCGTATTTTAACTGCATGGCATGTTGTCCGTCTTCGCCAACGATGTGTCCACCGTGTGCTGCACAGCAGGATGAGATGCGCGTGAATTAATCAATAATGATAGGGGACTTTCGCAGCATCTACCTCACCCTCTCTCCCCCCCCCCCCACCTGGGGCTAGCGTCAAGGCACAGTCGGAAAGCCCGGAGATGAGGGAGGGCGCAGATGGCTGACACGGCGTGAACTCGCATCTAGGCGTACCACCACACCCCCTGGTTCACAACGTAAACTGACCAGGATTTTGTACGATAAGAAAAAAAGGAGTTGACACGCATCTCAGTGGGCGCGGCGCGAGCCTGCACATGGGCGTGCCATCACACTCCCGAATGTTGGCATTTTTTATGGGTATGCATCCCCTAAAACGCCTGCCGTTCTTCGATAGAGACCTTGTGTTTGTGCAACGAATCTAACACGTGTATTGACATTACGTAAAATGGCTGTGAGGTTTGTACTGCAATAAAACCATGCTGTACTGAGGTGGGGATTTGCAAATAACTACCAAAAATGTCTGTGCCGAGAGCCAGGAGGCTTGTCTGAGGTGCGGTTACAAGGTGTCCAAATGAAGCGATCGATAAACCAGTGACCGGAGCTCAAATCTCAGGTCACCCACCTTCCTCTGGAGTTGTGATGGAATCGGCTGATGACGGGGAATTAGCTCGGAAAAGACATCACAGTCTCTGATGCCTCTGTTTACAATTTCTTGCTGGCACGAATATTCTCAACGCCTCTTCAAGCTACACTCAGTCCTCCAAAAACTTTCAACAATCCACCCCTTATCTGCGTGAGTTGTATTCATTCTGCTTCCTATCAACACGTCTTCCTCAATTCTGGCTAACCACCACGGCATCTTCCTTGTCACTCCACTGAACGCAATTCCCTTACCTGATTGAAGGACTCCATGATCTTTGTAGAAAGACACAATCTAAAGGATGTGTAGTTCTTTCCGGCACAAAGGGACTTCAAGGGGTGTTTGCACCTTACGATGGAAAGTTTTGTCCTGTATTTGGGCCATTCGTGTTTTCGTCCGCTATCGTGGCCTTGATTAAGGCACTTAGTGGCTGTGGCGTAAACACCATAATGCTGACTTCAACATGCAAAAGCCACGTGTGCTCTTTGCGTGCACTCATTAATGCACTTCCCGAGCATAATTCAATATTTACTCGTTTTCGCGCACCCTCCAGCTGAGCATGGAAATAAATTTGCAACTATGTAAATAGTGCACGTGAACTAGATAAATTTATTGGCGGCGTGGTTCAATATCCACGTACCATCTCAGAGGCCTAGTATCTGCCTGAACGGTCTAATGCACCGAAAAATGACATGCACAAACAGTAATTTATTTGACTCATTTCGTGGGAACCGTTTCTCAAAAACTTTGAAAACGTTTAATAATACCTTCTGTTAAGTTCGTTTTCAGTAGTAAAACGCCAGGAGGCAAAAGTATACATTAAGAGCCAATCAAGTGTCCCGAATAGTCTCATAATAAAAATCTTTAAAAATTGAAAAAGCAGAGTTTTACATGACATTAGACCAAAAAGCAATGTCCTATGCATTAACCCTGTAAGATAACTTTACTCAAATATTGAATACCCATATTACTTAAGTAGTATCTAGAGTATGACTTGTGCGAAGGCTGGAAAGTCTTTTATTAAAAAGACCCAAGACTTGGTGCTAAATTTCCCGGCTATAAGTGTTTCGACCTTGCCAAATAATATTCCCCAGATGAAAGTCTCCAAAAAAGTGCCGCTCCTTGTTTCACTCCGTTTGGTGCATAAGTCTTGTCCAGAACGTATCCTCCAGGGGGTTACCTTCAGGCAAAAGAAACATTTTGACTCAAAATACTTGACGCACTAGAGACTCAGTAAGCAAAAAGAACGACAATTTTATTTTCCAGACGCATAGTACTTATACGTGTGCACCTGTTTTGGCAGATTTCAGTGGTTAGAACGTTAGCTGCAACGCAGTCTGGACTTTTCGGTCGTAGAAATGGGTGGCGTTGAGAAGCTAAGGACTTTTCCAAACTGAGCATTCACTTCCGTAATTATACGTCGAATGGACGCATTCGCGAGTAGTACTTCTCAATTGGTTTTTAATAGGTTTCGTTAGAACAATGATGACGGAGTTCAGCCAACATATTTGGATTACACGACCTCCACGGTAGCCGAAGGGAGGTGGGAGGAAGGACAACAATGCTAAATAAAAACAGCTGCCAAACTAATGACTTCGGAAATTATAAAGGACAGGATTTGAAGTTCAGTGCATGAAACATGACATTTTGGGTCAACATCGAAATTTAGATGAACGTTTAAGTCGGAGGCAATCAACTGCTGCACTTAACTTTAAGTCCCCTCCCCTCTTAATAATTTCCGAAATCAGCAGCTTGATATGTGGCAGGAGTTCATACCATCCGAGGCCGCATAAAGAACCCTGGAGGACTAGCTGAGGAGCAGAACCGCCTCTCAGTTGCGTCATGCATCAGACGGGAATCATGAGCGAAACGTGTGTTTGGACTTCTCGGTGGTGCCTTCAAGCATAAAACCGGAAGAAGATGGACCTTTCTGATCAGAAGAAGAAGCGATCGCTGGAACAATGGCTTTATTCCCCTCAGTAACAGTAACCACCCAATCAGCCACAAACGCAGTTGCGTAAGAACGCTACTTCGGCGTGTTGAGACGCACTGCAGTGAACCGGAAGACAAGGTTGCCGAATCCCAATATCTTCGACGGGTTTTCCGAGAAAACGGTTACCCGCGCAACTTCGTCAACCAGTGCCTGCGCAAACGAGACGAGCGACAAAATCGCGCCGACCCCAAATTCTGGCGAGCGATCCCGTACATCATAGGCGAATAAAGCCATTTTTCCAGCGATCGCTTCTTCTTCTGATCAACTAGTTCCTGGAACTCGCATTTTCGCTTGTATCGGCAATGGATCTTTCTATCAAGCGAATAGGAGAATGAATATTTTTATGCATGTTTTCCATGAAATATAATTGACTTTTTAAGGGCATGGAGAATCAATGCAAAAAATGTATGCCAATTAAGTAGTCATTTTTTAAAGAACTAGGTTTTTGCATGCAGCCGGAAAGGAGTTCGTCCAAAAACCGGCATCCTGCGGTAACTGAATTATTATACAATTATGTTGCACGATAAGTAATTTTACATCTCTACTTAAGTAATCTTTTTGAAACGAAACCGCATAGCAGAACTTCGGTTAACAATCCATGCGTTAGCACACCTACTGTAAATGGGGGCCGTCATTTGAGGCGAGTCTTGATACTGCGATCACGCTGTCATACCAGTGTCTCCAAGGCCAACTCCGTGCATTGCACTGCCTGGAGGTGATTTTCGTCTCACGTACGCAAATGGCGGACAGATTTGAATGATTAGAGCGCTGGTTGGAACACAGTTTGGATCCTTCAGGCACAGGAATGAATCCTGCTGAGGAGGAGGGCACTTCCGTGTCGGATGAACACGTAAGTGGTAATTCTCAGCTGGTTACTTTTTGGCATAAGTTACAATAAATATAAAGGAATTCCGACCAAATATGCAAACTCCACGACCTTCACGGGAACCGGAAGGGGAGAGGGAATGCACGACAATGATGCATATTAAATGTACAAAAACGGCAAGCCAACGACTTTGGAAATTATTAAGTGCAGGACATGGAGTTCACTGCACGGCGCATGACTTTTGTGGGTCAACGCCGAACTTTCCATGAGCGTTTAAGTCGAAGACAATCAACTGCTGCACTTAACTCTCAGTCCCCTCCCTTCTTAATAATTTTCAAAATTATTAATTTTGTGTGTGGCTAGAGCCCTTATGCGTGAGCCTCGGTTATTTCAGGTGTCAGTTCACACGCGCTTGCCTGCGTGTGATTGGGGCCCCGCTTGAGCCCTCTTTATTATCTTAATCCAGCGCGTGATTAAATAGGCCCACTAATGTCATTGTTCATTGTGGAACTCCGCCAGTTCCACTACAGTAGCCAATGCACTGCAAATTAGCACGCTGTTTCCTCTGTGGACTCCCAGCGAGTGGGTGTGTCGTGGGGTGTGTAACCTCCGCCTTCGGTTACACAAAGAATCGCTCCACATGCGCTTCCCTGCGCGTGTTTCGAGCTCTACCTGTGCCCACCTTCCTTTCCTACTCCTAGCTAAAATTAGCTAGCTGACAATATTGTGTCGGTCAAGTGCCGCTGCAGGGCCAAACCTCGACTTCTTTCGTAGAATGTAGCATCTTGCTCAAAATTAATTCTGGAAGAAAGGGGATATTTCGATTTGGAAGGCGGTTACTAACGCAGCTTGCTTCGGACTTACACAGTGGTTGGTAGGCTCGGGTGGAGGTTGTGATGTTTCATTAAAAAAGTTATGTTGATCACTCTAGCCTTCCCCACTAAATAGAGCAGTGGTGTACGCCAAAGTTCAAGCATAGGGTTATGTACTGAAGAAGTGAGTGGATTGCAAGCGATCACAGAGATTTTGCTCAATTGTAGTCAGTAGGAGTGGAGGGGAGAGAGGTCATTTGTCCAACACCCAAATACATTTGAGATCGTGGATCCGCGAAGCTACCATCCTAAGGGTTAGAGGGAGAGAGATACGTTTTATTTTGAAGCTATGTACTTCCAAAATTTTCACCAAAAATGCCGTTTTGATTGGCTGACTGTCAGATACGCGGCGGTCGGAGTCCAAATTGCGATCTAGGGGACAGGACGTCGCATTCTAGTCTCGTCTCGGATTCTCACTTGAATCCATCATTAGAGTCAGTAGCAGAAAAGGGGAACTCGTGCACAGGAAGTTGCAGTATTTATAGGATGCAGTTGCTATGCTACCGCATACCTATAGCAATTAACCGCGCTCCCATTCATCAGGGATCGATGCCCGCTGGTGCGCTAATTGCTTGATGGCCGGCATGCAAGTTGTTGATTGCCAAAATGTAATCACCCGTGTTGTATGCTGGCGTGATGATTGCTCGGCCATCTGGCTCACCGGCTTGCGCGCTCCCCGAGTGGTCAATTACCTTGGCCAGCTTATGCCTCAGCACGGAATATGGAGTGGGGATGTCGTTGCACTTGTTGATAGACTGAGGTCCCGTTAACCATGACTCAGGCGACTCGCGGCTCACACGATTATCCCCTCTCGCGAGTGAATTAAAATAGGCTAACAGATGTACATATGAGAAATTTCCCACGTGAATGGAGAGCAGAAAATGGCAGCTGAATTTCAAAAGCCCGCCATGGATATTAACCTGGACAGGGAGGACATTGTATGAATACGCTGCCCTCCTCCGGAAAGTCTCGACACGTCCACCTTCGCCTGAAGAACGAGAATCCTTACTGGGTGGATTTGCAGGTTCGCTGAGACGGGGTATTCGATGAACCCACCACACACCAGACAGCAAGCTAATACGCGCACAGTTTGGAATGCTTGTAGTTTGTCACCGAGGGTTCACCAATACTTTACAGGGAAAGAGGTCGAGGTCTGTCATACAGGTTACGCAAGGCAACGAGACCGCCATTGTGTGTTTTCGGATGCAATTTTGAAGTCGAGCTCCCTAATGTCTCCATATTCGCGGTTACATGTCGGGATTTGAAATGTTCCGAGGGTTAGTAGAAAATTACACCTCCTTTAAATTTAGTCGAAGGAGAAAGGGGACATTTCGGCTTTGGCATTGATTACTAATTCCCGTCTATCAATAAGGACAATCGGGGATTTTATCAGCAAACGCGGCTTTTTCAAGACACTACGTGCTCAGTGACTGTGGCGTAAACATCACAAAATTGACTTCTGCATGCCAGAGCCATGAATGTTCCTTCAGTGCATTCACTAGTGCACTTTCCAAGCACGTTTGTAACATTCAATATTTACGCGTTCTCACGCATCCTAGGCGGTGCAGTTACTACCGACGTACCGAAACGTGATACACTAACTAACAACATGACTGCCTATCCACGCACCAGCTGAAAGGCTTGTAATTCCTCTGAAAATCTCCGTGCATCCGAAAGGGAGATGCACGATACATTACTTCATTTAACTCATTTTGTGGCGTATGGCGTCTTGTTCAAATTTAGTTGTGGAAGAAAGGGAACAATTCGATTTTGGAAACGTTTACTAATGCCTATTCAATTTGAGGAACAACCTGCGTTCCCCCTCCCCCAGTCATCACAGTTCCCAAATGAAATTCCACGAACGCCATCTGATGAAAATTCATATAAATTTGCATGACTTCACTAAAACGATTACAGATAATTATAGAATGCCACAATAAACGTGCCTCACTTTGCATACTGTTCGATCTGAATTAACTATGCCAACACAGAAGTCTGAGGAACCAATGTTCCGTACCCTACTTTAAGCATAATGGCGACACTAAGACAAACCTGACTCGCAACCTGATTTGTGTACGGTTTCCTATGCCAGTTAATGTTCTCGGTTACAATTCGGGTTCGCGGTTTTTGTGGTTGGTTTAAATCCTGGTCGTTTGTTGCGTGAACCAGGATGTGTGGAGTGGAACGCCAAGGTGCGGGCTCGACCGTGCCATCCACCTGCGCTCTCCTCCGCATCCAAAATTCTTGATTAGTTTTTGACACCGGGCCAACCTGGAGGAGGCGGAGGAGGAGGGAGTGCGTTCGATGCTGCGCAAGTCTGCGGCCACTATAAACTTACTCATGCACAAGCCACAGGGCGTCCGTGTTGATTTACTGATATCATTGCATGCCAAACTCCTTTGTGTTCTTTCGGTGGATCCCACATTTTCTCGTTCTTGATGTTGATCTTGTAAGAGCAGGACTTGGAGGTTACCAACCGAGACTGGACGTTTTACGGCCAGCCCTGGAATTTCAGTGCACATTCGAGTCAAAGATACTCAACTGCTGTGGACTAAACACGTAACGACTACTCTATAAGCAAGTTGTACTACAAGTAGTATAGGTTCTGCATGGCAATAGTCTTGTCGTATTCCCAACCTAGATACTACCAAAAAGTCAAAACACACGCTTTGATTACGATTCCGCTGTTGCATGACGCAAATGAGAGGGATCTCGGTTCCTCAGCCAGTCTCCACGCGTTCTTTGTGCGGTTTTTGGTAATGTTAACTCCAGTCACATATCAGACTGCCAATTTCGGAAATTAGAGGACTTAAAGTTAAGTGCAGCAGCTGATTGTCTTCGACTTAAACGTTCATTGAAAGTTCGGCGTTGACCCACAAAAGTCATGCGCCGTGCAATGAACTCCAAGTCCTGCACTTAATAATGTCCGAAGTCATTGGCTGGACGCTTTTTGTATTTAATATGCGTCTTTGGCCGGCATCCTCCCTCTCCTTCTGGCCACCGTGGAGGTCCTGGAGTCTGCATATGTGGTCTGAATTCCTTTATATTTATTCTAACTGAAATGAAAAAGTAACCAGTTGAGAATTACCAGTTATGAGTCTATCCGACACATAATTACGGAAATGTCCTCCTCCCCTTCATTCCTGCTCCTGAAGGGTCCAAACTGCGTTACAGCCAGCGCTCTATGCATTCAAATCTGCCTGCCATTTGCGTACGTGAGACCGAGATAACAAATAAGGACAATGTGGACGAGGCTGGTGGCTACGGTGACGTGCCTACGGATGGGTAACAGGAGGGTTCTTGCCATCATGAAATCACCTCCAGGTTGTGCAACCCTGGAGACACTGGTATGACAGCGTGATCGCAGTATCAAGAGTCGCCTCAAATGAGGCCCGCCATTTACAGTAGGTGTGCTAACGCATGAAGTGTTAACCGAAATTGTGATATGCGTTTTCCTTTTCGACTACATGCAAAAACCTTGCTCCGTAAAAAATGACTATTTAATTGGCATCCCTTTTTGCATTGATTCTCGATGTCCTTAAAAACTCAATTATATTTCATGGAAAACATGCATAAAAATATTCATTCTTTTACTCATTCGGTAGAAAGGTACATCTTTTTCCAATTGTATACTTGAAGGTGCTACCTAAAAGTCTGAACACACGTTTCGCTCATGATTCCCGTCCGATGCATGACGCAACGGACAGGTGGTTCTGCTCCTCAGCTAGTCCTACAGCGTTCTTCATGCGGCCTCTGGTGGTATAAACTCCTGCCACATATCAAGCTGCTGATTTCGGAACTTATTAAGAGGGGAGAGGACTTAAAGCTAAGTATAGCAGTTGATTGCCTTTGATTTACACGCTCATTTAAATTTCGGTGGTGACGCAAAATGCCATGCTCCGTGCACTGAACCTCAAATCCGGCACTTAATAATTTCAGATGTCATTAGTTTTACAGCTCTTTTTATTATGCATTGCTGTGCTCCCCCCCCCCTTCGGCTACGGTGAGGTCGTGTAATCCAAATATGCTGGCTGAACTCCGTCATCGGTATTTTAACGAAAGCTAAAAACCCAATTGAAAAGTACTACTTACGAATGCGTCCATCAGACGTATAATTACGGAGGCGACTGTCTGGTTTCGAAAACTCTGTAACCCTCCGTCCACTCCGGCCGTACTCACTCCTACGACTTAAGAGTCCGGACTGTGTTGCATCCAACGTTCTAATCACTCAACGCTGCCAAAACAGGTGCATAATTATAAGTACGAAGCGTCCGAAAAATAAACTTGTCGTTTGTTTGCTTGCTACGGCCCTATTGGTTCAAGCGGTGTCTACGTCGAGTCAAAGTGCTTCTTGTACTCGAAGATAACCCCCTGAAGGATATGTTTTGAGCAGCGGTTATGCACCAAACCACGCGAAACATCCGCGTTCATTGGAGAAATATTATTTAGCATGTTAGAAAGGCCTAGCGGTAGGAACTCTAACGACGCAAGTCTTGGCTCCTTTTAATAAAAAAAACTTTCCAGTCCCCGCAAAGGTAATGCTTTAAGTACTCACTAAGTAGTATTAGTTCTCTATATTTATATAAAGTTACTTTACAGAGCATAAGACATTTTCTTTTGGACTGCTGTCATACAAGACTCTGTTTTATCCAATTTCAAAAGATTTTTTTATTATGAGACTATTCGGGACACTGGATTGGCTCTTGATGTAGAGTAGTGCCCCCTGACGTTTTGCTATTGAGAAAAAAACGGAAAGAGGTATTAGTAAACGCTCTCAAAGTATACATATCGTCTTGTTTAAGTGAGTCATATAAATTAATGTTTTGCGCATCTTCTTTTTCGATGCATGAGAAAGTTCAAGCGAAAGCTAGGCCTCTGAGATGGTACGTGGATATGCGGCCGCATTACCAATCAGAGTATCAAGTTCCAATGCACTATTTACATGGTTGCAAATTTATTTCCTTGCGCAGTGCACTCCGGCATTCCACGCCTAGCTGGAGGGTGCGCGAAAACGAGTAAATATTGAATTATGCATACATGCTCGGGAAGTGCATTAATGAGTGCACGCAAAGACCACACGTGGCTTTGGCATGTTGAAGTCAGCATTATGGTGTTTACGCCACAGCTACGACGCACAGAGTGCCTTGATCAAAACCATGATAGTTGGCGAAAACACGGGTTACACAAATACAGGACAAAACTTTCCATCCTAAGGTGCAAGAACCCCTTGAAGTCCCTTTGTGCCAGAAAGAACCACACATCCTTAAGATAGTGTCCTTCTACAAAGAGCCTGGAGTCCTTCAATCAGATAAGGCAATAACGTTAGATAGAGTGACAATAAAGATGCCTGGGTGGTTGTAAAGATGGTAACGGTAGGGTATAGGACCATAGGTAGCTGGCAACCCCAACATGTGCACTAAACCTAGTCAGATGTGATTATGCAGCCCCGGATTAGATAAACAAATCCCAGCCGCCTGTAGTGCGGAACCGGTTGTGAAAGAGACGAACATCCGAGAACTTTGAGGTATCGCAATTTTTGATCCTCCATACTGTCACCAGTCATTAGTGGACACTATTTTTACCATTTAGTAATAATAATAATAAATAATTTTGATACCCATCTGGAGACAATGTCAAAAAGGCATTGCATTGCCGTACTTTTACTCCGATAAATACCTTAAAGCTTCTCGACCAACCTCACGCAGCAGCCACCGAGAGGTCTTTTCATTCCTTTCTCTAGCACCTACAAACAAATATCGTCAGTCATTTACTTTTAGCACAATTTCTCCCCGAATTAAGTGATCCCGGACGTAAACCACACCTCTACCCTTAGATTTGCATGCATCAGCTGAAAACGTAATCTGCGTAATGCATGATTTTTGCACCGATTTCTAATGCCAGTAAGGTTAATCTCATTCTACAGAAGATATGCGTGAAATTTCATTTATCTTCCTCGTTTTGCAGGCGAGCATGTCTTTTCAAAACTCTCCCCTGAAAAATGGGGGGATTCGTTTTTAGAAAACTGGCAAGACTGAAATGCAACTATCCCACTCGTCTGAAATCCACGCTCATATTGTTGGTACTTGCATTCTTTTAGTAGACTTCCGCATTTGGCTATCTACCTCGGAAATGATACTTTCGACAGTATGTCCAACATCTACCGCCGTTCAGCCGACATAGCGCTTTCTACTCCGAAAGCGCTACAGTTGAAAGTATGCTTGTCTTGCTTATTTACCTGATGGCGGCATAAACCATCATGCCACATAAGAAGTAAACATGATACCTGCGTGCGGTAACAGTCTGGGAATTTATTTCTTCAGATATGATTCAGAGTTTTATCCTATGGGCGCATCGGTTTACCGTCAAGTTCCGATACTTCGATGATTCAGCGTTTAGAAGCTTGCCTATTAATGAGACAAAATTACAGGGAATTACTTCTACTGGCATGTGACAATGGCGTTCGAGTGTTGTTCAAGGGATATAGTGCTGTCTGGGGTCAGTTAGGTGGGGAGGGGTTACACCTCAGCCAAACCAAAAAGCTTATGAGCACTTACAGTAGCTGGATAATCTTCAGAAATGTTAGCCGAAATTTCAAAATGTGTTTTCGATTAGGAAGAAATGCTTAGGTGGTAGTACTGATTATCGTGCAGATCAGTCTCGGAATATCTCGGTCACAACAGGATGCCGACCTTTGAGCGCGTTTCCTTCCAACCGCTGACTCAGTTAAATTCGACCATCTAAGTAGCATGAACTTTCTTATTGATTGTTATGCCTTTATAAATTCAATTACACCTTATAAAGATGTGGTTATGTGGCCGCACCTGGGTTTAAAAAAACCCAGCCACCCGTTATACGCGAGCTGTGTTAATGGGAATTTTTACAGGTGGGAACGGGGAACGCACAGGCGACGAGGTCAGATAGTTGTATGCAAAAAAGCTATTGGGAATGCGCATTTACACTTTGAGTGGTTGAGAAGCAGTCGTCCTAACCCCGAACTATAGCCCCTACTTTTAACCCCTAACTCTTAACCCCCAACCCTAAGCCCTAACTCTTAACCGCGACCATGAAGGTGTTGTCCTGCAGAGTTTCTGGTCGGCGAAATGACGTTCACCGATCTCTACCACCCCGAGAAGCTGAAATGTACGTATTGTTTCACTGTTCTACAAACCCCAAACGTAATTCTTTGATAAGAAAAAAGCTCAATTTAAAAAAACGCTCGGCGGCGAGAGGAGTTAGGTAGCCAAAAAGTACTCAAAATACTGCTAGATGAAATGCATACGTTCGCCAGTAAAGGTGGGGTGTTAAAACACTAGTGAATTTGTTAAATAACAGTAGGCATTTTCTTGTCCCGTTCATATACTTGGTCCTTATCGATAAATCTAATTCATTTGTCTCTTTTAAGAAGTGCTGTTCAGATGTGGATATGTAGCCCCACCTGAAGTAAAAAAAACCCCAGCCGCCTGTAATACGAGACCCGTGGTGATAGGGGTTTTTACAGGTGGGACCGGGGAACGCACATGCGACGAGGTCAAGCATTTGTATGCAAAAGAAAAGCTATTGGAAATGCGTGATTTTACTTTGAATGATTGAGAATAAGTCGCCCTAACCCCTAACCTTAACCTCCAGGCCTAACCTCTAACTCAAACCCCAATAGTATTGTGTCCGTCAGGCTACAAAACCACATCTTCCCGAAAATTCCGCGTGACTGCAGGCACCACTTATTATTCGCGTTCTTATTGGTCGAAATTTCCTGGGCTTCCTGACTGAATGTAAACTTGCAAGTGGCGATTTAGTCAGGATCCGTTATCTTCGAAAATTGTTTTTTGTCTGTTTTTAAATTATCGAAATTATGGAAGACGCGCTGATGGCTAACAAAATGACTACAACTCATGCGGATGGGGGGTGGATTGTGGAAACTTTTAGCGGACTGAATGGACCTCAAATAGGCGTTGAAGATAACCATACTAGCACAGAGTTTTAAACAAAGGCAAGAGAGACTGCAGTGGCCTTTCCGGGCCAATTCATCGTCATCAGCCGACTCCATCCCAACTCCAGAGGAGGGAGGTGACCTGAGATTTGAGCCCCGGTCGCTGATTTATCTAGCACTCCAGTTGGACATCTGGTAATCACACCTCATACAAGTCTTCTCACCCTCTAGTATTCATTTCGAATCCCCATCTGAACAAAGCATGATTTTATTGCAATGCAAACCTCATGGAGGAGGAGGAATTGTCAGCGCCTCCAGCCATTTTACGCAATTTCTCGAGCTGGCACTAACTGCGTTAACTACGCTGACAGTTTTAGCGTCAACAAAGACGTAAAGTAAGCAAATCTGGACGGTGAATGATGTACGATCACTGCGATCTAGCGTTGACCTCACTGGTAAAAGATATACACTTAATGTCCGTTTTTATCCTAAAATAATGCTTTACATACAGAGGACGGAAATCCTCACTAGTTCTGGCGGCGTCATTCACTTCCATCGGAAGAATTATGATCACTTTTGAATGACACCGCTCCTTACGGATTAGAATCGGCTGCTAGTTAAACGAAATGGGACTGAGGGGGGTTCTACATGACGCCTTTGAACCTGCATTGAGTTGATATCGAAAAGGCTCTGAGAATATTCATACCAACAAAGAATTGTAACCAAAGGCAAGAGAGACTGTGGGAGCTTTTTCGGGCTAATTCAGCGTCATCAGCCTATTCCACCCCAACTCCAGTGGAGGGGCGATGGTCCGAGCTTTGAGCTGCGGTCATTGGTTTATCGATCGCTTCATTTGGACATCTGGTAATCGCATCTCAGACAAGCCTCTTCGCCCTCGGCACAGACATCTTTGGCGGTTATTTGCAAATTCCCATCTGAACACACCATGGGTTTTTGCAGTGCAAACCCTATGAAGGAGGAATCGCTAACGTCCTCAGCCATTTCACATTATCTCTCGCGTTGGCACCGACTCTGTCAACGGTGGACGGTGTACGATCACCGTGATCTCACTTTTACCTCACTGCTAAATGATATACAGTGAGTCACCAATCTCCTGAAATGTTGGCTGAAATTCTGAACTGCGTTTTTGATTAGGAAGGATTACTTGGTCGCGGTTGTAATACTAATTATCTTAAGGTATACTCTTATAACATTTCGGACTCGGCAGGATGTCGGCTTTCAAATGCACTTCTTTTCAATCTCCTGTAGAAAGCGTGCTCAGTAAAAAAAATGACTACTTAAGTAGCATGCATTTTCCCATTGATTTTCGTTGGTCTTGGAAATTTAAATATATTCGATAGAAACCATAAACAAAAATATGCTTTCTTTTAGTCAATCAATAGAGAATCACGTCTTTTTATACTTTATACTCGAAGAAGGAGTAGAACTAGGTTTTAAAAAAGTTTTCTAATTGCCGAATAATTTGGAGCCTGATCATTCGTTGCATTAGCGCCTACTGATGTCACTCTACAAGTTGCATGCAATCCGCGTAAAGAAAACCACATATTTTTCTATGCCATTAGAGAGATATCGTACAAAGTCCATAAAATTTTGCAATGGATGCGGACCATGTTGTACATTTCATGAGGAGCAGTGGTAAACGGCCAGATACGATGCCATGTGAATGGACATTTGCGGTCTTAAAAAGTCTCCTAATTAGAAACTTTTTTAAAACCTAATTATACACCTTCCTTAAGTATAAAATATAAAGAAGACGTGATTCTCTATTGATTGACTAAAAGAAAGCATATTTTGTCTAGGGTTTCTATAAAATATATTTACATTTCCAAAACCATCGAAAATCAATGGGAAAAATGCATGCTACGTAAGTAGCCATTTTTTACCGAGCACGCTTTCTACAGGAGATTGAAGAGAAGTGCATTTAAAAGCCGACATCCTGCCAATTCGGAAATGTTATAAAAGGTATGCCTTCAGATAATTAGTATTACAACCGCGACCAAGTAATCCTTCCTAATCGAAAACGCATTTCAGAATTTCAGCCAACATTTCATGAGATCGGTCACTCACTGTACACTGAGGGTCCTCTTTATTCTAAAATACCGCTCAATTGGTCGGAAGAATGACACTGCTCCCCACAGATTAGAATCCGCTGCTAATCAAATGAAATGGAATTACGGAAGATTTCACATGACGCCTCTAAACTTGCCTTTTAGTTGAGATTTCTTTAAATGCGCTGAAGTCATAAGTTTGTAGGAGAGATGGTAGACTGGTTTGCAGCTATTACTTGTGCTCGGCAAAAAGGGGACCGGATCCACTAGTCTGCCTAAGCAAAAAAGATCCGAATGGGTTACAGAAAAACAATAACAGGCAAACAAATACCAGTCCGAAATCGGCCAAGTTATAATATTAAAGTCGAGAGACGACAGAGAATGCGAGTAGAGGGCAAATCTTGCCAAAATAATAGGCCGGACGCGAATATGTGTATGGGGGTAATATGGACCTTTTAGAAAACGGAACGTGTTTCTACAGTGAGTGACCGATCTCATGAAATGTTGGCCGAAATTCTGAAATGCGTTTTCGATTAGGAAGGATTACTTGGGTGGGGTTGTAATAATGATTCTCTTGCGGCATAATACTATAATATTTCGGACTCGGCAGAATGTCAGCTTTTGAATACACTGCTTTTCAATCTCCTGTATACACTGCACTAGGCAAAAAATGACTACTTATGTAGCATGTTTTTTTCCCGTTGATTTTTGATGGTCTTATAAAGTCAAATATATCTTATAGAAACCAAAAACAAAGGTATGCTTTCTTTCGGTCAATTAACAGAGAATCACGTCTTCTTCATATATTATATTCGAAGAAGGTGTATAATTAACTTTAAATAGTTTCTCATTATGAGACTTTTTCAGACCGCACAATGTCCATTCACATAGCATCGTACCTGGCCGTTTAGCACAGCTCCTCATAAAATGGACAACATAGTCCGAATCCATTGCAAACTTTTATTGACTCTATATGATATCTTTTAAAAGGGATAGAAAAATAGTTGATTTTCCATATACGGAAAGCATGTACCTTGTACACTGAAACCACTAAGCGCTAATGCAACGACTGATCATATTCGACTGATTATTCAAGAATTAGAAAATTTTTTAAAACCTAATTATAATTTTTTCTAGTATAAAATATAAAGAAGACGGGATTCTCTATCAAACGACTGTTAGAATGCATATTTTTGTTTATGGTTTCTATAAGATATATTTGGATTTGCAAGCCCATCAAAAATCAACGGGAAAAATGCATGCTACATAAGTAGCCATTTTTTACCGAGTACGGTTTCTACGGGAGATTGAAAATCAGTGTATTCAGATGCTGACATCCTGCCGAGTCCGAAATATTATCGGCTTATGCAGCAAGATAATCAGTATTACAACGGCGCCTAAGTAATCCTTGCCAATAGAAACACATTTCAGAATTTCAGTCAACATTTCCTAAGATCGGCCACTCATTATAGTACTCTTTCGGGCTTATTTTGCCTTCATTCGGCCAATCATACCCTTTACCCTGCCGTCGCACACGCCGCAGATGGTCAAAGAATAAGGCCTGACAGACGGATTATATGCACATCTTCGAACCGATGTTCGTAGGTGCCTCGACACCTGTCAGTATCTGCTATTATAATCACACCGACTTTGTTCTGGTATTTGGTTGCCTGTTTGTGAAGTTCGCCACCCATACGGAGTTTCTTTGTCTCGAGAAACCAATAGATCGAGATGCACCCATTCCTGCTTAAATAAATACCCGACAGGTACGCGACACTGATGGTCTTTGTTTTGATGAAGGGCTAATGGCCCATCTGATATAACTCGTCCGTTGACCGTCTGCGCAGTGTACGAGCACACGTTTGTGTTTTCGGTCCCAGCTGGTGCTCGGGATGATTATTGGTTGAATGAAGACAAAATAAGCCCGAAACAGGGCATACTCTGTCGTCACTCCCATCAGATATTACTTTCTTTTCAACAAATGCGGACATGATAGGGCAGATGTAAGATGTGAGCTGGTGAACTAATGGGCTAACAGGACACCAGACCGACGGTTGGGTAACAGGAAGTGGAACATAAAATCTGATCTGATGCACCATTTTTTCTACTCCGGTTGGAGGTTAATCCAGTGTGAATGAACCAGGAAATAGCAGGCGGTAATTATCGCAACGGCATCTGAATACGGTATTCAATACGGAATTTCTGACGATACTGCGGGGTTAGCGTGAAGGTTGAGATTCAATAAAAACACTCCAACCGTCTAGACCATTTGGCTTTCATCAAACCCTGACGACAAGTTCAGAATAGCCTTCGGTTATATATGCGCAGCATGAATCGTAGGTAGGGACAACTGAGCGTTTCGTGCACCAGTCATAGGGTTAATTTCTTTAGAGAGGATGTTGATTTGGCTTGCCGTTTATGGCTTTCAACGCTGCGCATTAACGACTCCTAACGGAACTTTGTTCTGATCAAATTTTGCCAAATCTGGATTTTCTCCAGAGGCGGAATAACTAAAGGCAGTCCACCAGACAAACCTTTAAGTATTTACCAAACTCTGACAACAAGTTCAGAATGACTTCGGGTTAGGGATCCGCAACATTAATTGTGGGTCACCTTTGTGACCCTCTGATCAACATGACAACAGAACGCTACATAAGACAGCCATATGGTTCGTTTACTTTGAGTCGGCGTTGATTCAACTTGACCTTCCAGAACGGGGTGCGAAAGAACGCCATCAGATGTTCAGTTATCTCTAATCCCAGGGGATAGAAGTTGTTGCACTTAAAAATCGCTAGTTTGTCAGAGAAAGAAAGATATTTGCACGTGGGGATTTGGTGACCTTGTAGCGGTCTGCGTAATGACCGTGGCTTGAACGCGCAATCATCATCAGGTCAGGTCTTGATTGCAGAATAGGATAAAAGACACCTGAATCAGGAGTTCATATCATATTCCGAGTTGTTGTCTCAGGCGGTAGCGGCCACTAACGAGGTCAGGGCGTGTAATGTGACGTTGTCGGCCAGTCATCGGTGTCCTACCCACAGTCCGTAGGGCAGGCGGTGAATCTCCTCGTTTGTGAGGGTCGAACTGTGCATGTAGGAGAGAACAGTGCGAGACGGGGCTGCATCCGACAGGCGCTATCGGGAATGCACTCGGAGCCTGGTGCGCGCTGACTGTTCTCTGGCACCTACAGTAGGCGGGCTGACTCATGAAATGTCAACCGAAATTCCGAAATACGTTTTCGTCTAGAAAAGATTAATGAAGTAGGATTGTAGAACTCACCATCCTGCAGCATAATTCTATGATAATTCAGTTACCTCACGATGCCGGCTTTCGAATGAATTTTCTTCCGGCTGCATGCAAAAACAACACTCTGTAAAAAGCGATTACTTAAGTGGCATGCATTTTTCTCATTGATTTTCGATGCCCCTAAATATCCAATTATATTTCACGGAAAACACACATAAAAATATCCTTCTCTTACTTGTAAATTTAACACTATGAATCAAATCCACTGCTAAATTTTATGAAACCCATATGGTCCCCCTTTATTACCGTAGAGAAATGTCTGGTCTTCCGTACGCGGAAAATATACGGCTTGTAGTTTGGAAATCCTGAATGCAAGTGGAACGGTACAGCGGGTTCAAAATTATTCGGGAATTGCAAAGGTTTTTGAAAACCAAAGTATACCCTTCTTTCGAGCATAAGATTGGAAGAAGACGTAATTTTCTACCGAATGAGCAAAAGAATGAATATTTTCGTGCATGTTTTCCATGAAATATAATTGCTTTTCTAAGGGCATCGAAAATTAATGAGAAAAATGCATGCTACATAAGTAGTCACTTTTTACAGAGTGTTGTTTTTGCATGCAGCTGGAAGAAAGTTCGGTCGAAGGCCGGCATGCTAAGGCAACTGAAACATTATAGAATTACGTTGTACGCCGACTTTTTTTACAACTTTGCTTGATTAATCTTTTCGAAACGAAAACGCATTTCAGAATTTAGGTTGACATTTCATGAGTTAGCCCACCTACTGTAGTTGCCTGCTGGAAGACGCGCTTGCCGTTTAGGGCTTTCAACACTGTGCATTAATGACTCCTAACGGAACTTTGTTCTGATCAAATTTTGACAAATCTGGATTTTCTCCAGAGGTGGAATCATTAAAGGCAGTCCACCAGAGAAACCTTTAAGCATTTATCAAGTTCAGAATGACTCTGGGTTAGGGATCCACAAAATTAATTGTAGGTCACCTTTGTGACCCCCTGATCAACATGACAATTGAACACAGCATAAGACAGCCACATGGTTCGTTTACTTTGAGTCCGCCTTAATTCAACTTGACCTTCCAGAACGGGGCGCAAAAGAACGCCATCAGATGTTCCGTTATCTCTAATCCCAGTGGGATAGAAGTTGTTGCACTTAAAAATCGCTCGTTTATCAAAGAACGAATGATATTGGCCAACAATAGCACGTGGGGATTTGGTGACCTTGTAGCGGTCTGTGTAATGGCCGTGTCTTGAACGCGCAATCATCATCAGGTCAGGCCTGGATTGCAGAATAGGATGAAAGACACCTGAATCAGGAGTTCATATCATATCCCGAGTTGTTGTCTCAGGCGGCAGCGGCCACTAACGAGGTCAGGGCGTGTAATGTGGCGTTGTCGGCCAGTCATCGGTGTCCTACCCATAGTCCGTAGGGCAGGCGGTGGATCTCCTCGTTTGTGAGGGCCGAACTGTGCATGTCGGAGAGAACAGTGCGAGACGGGAGTGCATCCGACAGGCGCTATCGGGAATGCACTCGGAGCCTGGTGCGCGCTGGTTGTTCTCTGGCACCTACAGTAGGCGGGCTGACTCATGAAATGTCAACCGAAATTCCGAAATGCGTTTTTGTTTAGAAAAGATTAATGAAGTAGTATTGTAGAACTCATCATCCTGAAGCATAATTCTATGATACTTCAGTTACCTCACGATGCCGGCTTTCGAATGAATTTTCTTTCGGCTGCATACAAAAACAACACTGTAAAAAGCGATTACTTAATTAGCATGCATTTTTCTCATTGATTTTCGATGCCCCTAAATATCCAATTATATTTTACGGAAAACACACATAAAAATATCCTTCTCTTACTTGTAAATTTAACACTATGAATCAAATCCACTGCTAAATTTTATGAAACCCATATGGTCCCCCTTTATTACCGTAGAGAAATGTCTGGTCTTCCGTACGGGGAAAATATACGGCTTGTAGTTTGGAAATCCTGAATGCAAGTGGAACGGTACAGCGGGTTCAAAATTATTCGGGAATTGCAAAGGTTTTTGAAAACCAAAGTATACCCTTCTTTCGAGCATAAGATTGGAAGAAGACGTAATTTTCTACCGAATGAGCAAAAGAATGAATATTTTCGTGCATGTTTTCCATGAAATATAATTGCTTTTCTAAGGGCATCGAAAATTAATGAGAAAAATGCATGCTACATAAGTAGTCACTTTTTACAGAGTGTTGTTTTTGCATGCAGCTGGAAGAAAGTTCGTTCGAAGGCCGGCATTCTGAGGTAACTGAAACATTATAGAATTATGTTGTTCGCCAACTAGTTTTACAACTCTGCTTGATTAATCTTTTCGAAACGAAAACGCATTTCGGAATTCCGGCTGACATTTCATGAGTTAGCCCACCTACTGTAGTTCCCTGCTGGTGGACGCGCTTGCGCTCCCGCTGGGTATACAGATCGTGAGCAACCTCGTCTTCCTGATTTGCTGGGGTGCTACTGTTGGTGAAAAATCCTGGTCAAGTGCTTACTGTGGACCAGGGATTGTGGTGGTACGCCCAGGCACGGGTCTGGCCGTGCCAGCCACCTACGCCCTCTCCCGCCTCCGGCTCTTTTGACTATGCCTTGACATCGGGTCCGGTTGGTGGCGGAAGAAGAGAAAGCGCGGTAGATGATGCGCACGTCCACTCCCATTGGAAACTAATTTACGCGCGAATTATCGTCATTGATATCATCCTGCCATGGAACGCACGGTGGAAATCGTCCGCAACGACTATCGAACTGTCAGTGGATGTTGCACCATAGGGATTGTTTGTGTGTTGGAGGGTTCTGAACTGCTTTGGCCTAGGGCCGGTGTGTCTGGTTGAGACATAAACGAATGTGACTGCCTGGACGCACGTGTGTCCGAACTGGGATCGGCCGACCGGTCGCAGACCAGTGCGTCTGCGACTAGGCGAGGTTGCTTCGCAACAGAACCCTTTGTGATAACATTGGGTGACCTTGGGTCGTTTGAGTCCCGAAGCAGATAAGGTTACTGAGGTAATGGATCAGGGATGGGATAGGATCGCTGCGACCCTCATAAGTGAACGTTGGACTTGATATGCTCAAAAATGTGAGCATTCTCAAAAAAGCCTATGCGTGTCTCCGACCAGAGCTCAGACCATACACGACACGTAGGAACAGGATAATGCTTGCCTAAATGAGGGCGGGAGGTGAGTAAGGTCAACATAACTGTCGAAAATCTAGTCTTACAATAAACTCAATGTCTTTTTTTTCGATTAACCCTGTGCATGCCACCGAACAACTCTGGGTGGCGGATTACCATGATGCAAACCAGTGAAGGCAGAGAAATAGCAGAAGCACGGCAAGCTAATCCATAAAACATGCCTACTCAAGTGTTAACAGTAGATAAGCGTGAATATGTTGAAAAAGGGTTGATTCCCAAGAATTTTCCTAACTTGCGAGTGAGACCCCATAGGCTCGCAAGATGCGAGGAAGCGAACACTTAAGCGAATTTGAATAAGAATGAGGACATAATTTTTCAATACTTACGGCGACATCTAAGTGAAAGTCTACGCGGAAGCTAATTTCCGCACCCCTAACCTACGTAGTTTAAGCTACCTCACACATCCCAGTGCAAATTACACAAAAATTCGAGTACAGTAATCTAGGCTTCCCAGCAACTACAAGTTGCAACAATGTCAACGTGGAAACTGCACGTTTCTTTGCTTGCACCACTCATATACTTATGAAAACCAGTAATTATCAGTGAATGAGAATGAATTTCAGTCACAGAACCCATCGCTTTAATGGAGGCATATACGAGTGCCTCAGAGAGCCCTTTTTTATTTTTTGCATCTTAATCGGAATTCGGGCTGTCGCTCGTCCGCAACCAGAAGGTCGCTAAAACTGCTTGAAAATCGAGCATTCTTAACCCATACATCATTCCACATAGAACACTTATCGATCTGCACACTGATAGTGGCAGCCCTACGTTTCCAGAGCAAAGTTTCCTCTGCTGAAATGTAGTTGGAACTCATGAATGCAGGCGAATATGCGATCCCAGGTCCTTCAGGAAAAGTGGACGAAGATGGGACCCCTGGAATGGTAGGTTGTTTTGAATATTCGGACTCGTACAGGAGTAAAACAACAATTAAACCGTTTTGTAGTCAGAAAATTGGGAAAGGAGGAAGTGAGGGAGAGGGATGGGGGTAGTTTCCGTGATTTAATGAGGTTCACGCCGCCCAACCTACAGTGGCATCACGTCGTGGAGGCACTGTGCATCCTTGTCTGGGGGCCGGGCCGGGACGCGCCACTTGGCTGCGTGGGCGTAGAGCGTGATATCCGGGGGGAGGGGGTAGATCATCGTGCCCGTTGATGGAATTAGTGTCAGACAACCACGCCTCCAACGGTTCTCGCCCCGTCTTTTGGCCGACCCGCGCCAGTATCCGCGCCCTCGCAAAGCCGATCTCGCAGCCTTCCTCCAGCTCGTGAGTAACGATTTGAGACAATGGTTTGCCTCTCCGAGCGGCCCGTTTGTGTCCGAGAGTTCACGAGCCAGGGCGTCGTCCCGTTTGGCCTATGTAGAGGCAAGAGCAGTCTTGGCATGGAATTTGGTAAACCATGCCCAACTGTCCACCTGCGTCCAGCCGGTCCTTTATCTGGTGCGCATGGTAACTGCCGGATGATGGGCGACGCCCACGCCTAACTCTGTTGCATTGCAGCAGTTCGAGAGCACTGATCTTGACAGACGAACCGACCGATTTAATGACCTTCTACAGTGCGTGACTGATCTCATGAAATATTGGCGGAAATTCTGAAATGCCTTTTCGATTAGGAAAGGTTACTTAGGCGGGGTTGTGATACTGATTATTATGCAGCACAATCTTATAGTATTTCGGACTCGCCAGGATGTTGGCTTTTGAATATACTTCTTTTGACCTCCTGCAGAAACCACACTGGGTAAAAAATGACTTCTTAAATAATTTGCATTTTTCACACCGATTTTCAATGGTCCTTTAAATTCACGCATACTTTATGAGAAACACGCATGAAAATATGCTTTTTTCCACTTGTTTGGTGGACAATCACATTTCCTTCACACTTTATATCCGAAGGAAGTGCATGTTTAGGTTTTGAGGAAGTTTCTTAATTCCCGAATAATTTTGAGACTAATTAGTGGTTGCATTATCGTTCAGCGATTTCAGTCTACAAGGTGCATACTTTCCGCGTAGGGGAAATTATATATTCCACTCTGTCTTTAAGAAGATACTATATAGAGTTCATAAAATTTTGCAATGGGTCCGAACTGTGTTGTGCAATTCATTAGGAGTATTGATAAACGGACATGTGCGGTCCTGTATGCACGAACATCGCACGGTCTTAAAAATCTCATAATTAGAAAATTGGTTAAAACCGAAGGGCAACCTTTCAAAGGGTATAAGATGTGAAAAATCTGTGATTTTATACGGAACGAGTAAAAGAAAGCATATTTTGTGCATGTTTCCTATAAAATACATTTGGATTTATAAGACCATCCAAAATCGAAGTGAAAAAATGCATGCTTTTTAAGTCGTCAATTTTACCGAAAGCGGTTTTTATAGGAGGTCAAAAAGAAGTATATTCAGAGCCAACATCCTTCCTCGTCAAAACGCATTTCAGAATTTCGGCCAGCACTTCATGAGATCGGTCACTAAGTTCACCACAGCTTGAAGTTAACGGAAGAAACTGGTTAGTGTAGTCGAAATCAGTCAGCGAATACGCGACTGCGAAATAAATACCAAGTATGGCTCCTACGAAAACTAACTTGAACATTGTGAAAACAGAATTAAAATGTGTTGTTCCTCATGCCGAATATCGAATGACTGGGAGGCATTATTATGGACCAGAACTCACACAGTGGTAGAGAGACACGTCGATTACATTTGCCAGCGTACCGTCTTGCCTCATTACCCTTCAAGGGAACTTACGACATGAGGAATCAGACGCTGCAGCACTGCCAGCGTATTTACGTCAATTTCGGGACCCGACTTGGTTGTAACTGGTTACTCACTCTGAAATAACCTGAAAGTGGCGGCAGCGAAGATCTTTACAACGACGTCGACGAGGCCTATACTGCGGTATTTCTCGCGTTGTGTGCTATCTCTGTTTTCGGAGACAGAAACAAGGATGACCAACTTTCAATAGTCTGGAATGAATTAACCTCCCCACGTGCGCTCAACCATTTCATGATGTCAAAGCTACTCAAGACTGGTAGACTTTAGCAGATGTCCCGTCCTCTCCGGTGGCCTTGTCGTCGCTCATAGCGGATTTTTCCTTGAGAAGGGCGGGGAGTAATATGACATTGTAATGGCTGGGTGACGAGGTGATATGTTGGCCATCGAGGTTTAGAAGATTGCCAATAGAGGCGAAGAGACGGGTCTCGGGAAGTAGTCTTGAAGAAGGACCCTTATCTGCTTTTGTCTCTGATGATGGGTTCGAGCAGGAATCCGAAACGTGAGGCTAATAAAGCTCTTGTCTATTCTTTTGATTGATCTCCCACATACTTCTACTAGTTGGCTGTATGTAGATGCTGACCTGGATTCGTTCAGTAAACCACGGGACGTACAGCAGTGTTCAGCAGTGGAAAGCAAAAACATGTGATAAGACTAGGGCTCAGAAATGGTTCATCCCGTTGTTTCACATTGTCTTTCACTTACAGCCAATCTTCTGATAAACTTCGTTTTCACATCGTCCGGACTTTCATGTACATCCTCTCCTCCAGTATTAGACTGTCCTGTATGGTTTAGTGGGCATTTAAATCCCCACTACTGTCTTTTGCAGCAAAAATATCCACAATATCCATCAGCGCTTAAGGGATCGAATGTAATTTGCAGTTTTTCCTCCTGTTTCTCTCAGTAAAAGAAAATAATTGACACTCTTACCTTGATTTTGTCACAAGCTTTCTCCCCGTCGCAAAGGTTCCCTATTTGAAGAAAACATTTCTGAACATATATGAGCACGCTACATCGTGTTGTTTCAATCCCTATAGCGCACGTTTTCATCTCTTGTGAGACAGTTTGTTTCAACATAAATCTCGGCTTCTCATACGAACGTTTACTGTCCGCATTTATTAGATATTCTGGTATTCCAAACAGTAATGAAATGTCCGCACGGTGGATTTTCCACTGGTTGCTCACTCTTCAGTCTCTGCTTGTTGCTTGTTTCAAGAAGGCCTGAAGACGGGCGCTCAGTAATAAATGTCTGTTGCACATATTTTTCCACAGCATGCATATTTCTGAAATTTTCCCCTGGTGTCGTTCTCTATAAAACGTTTTTTCCGCTTACCAAGCATGTCTTGATTTTGGGCATTCTTCGAGAGGAGCAAACAAAATAGTGCTCTTATGGTAATTGGCTGTCTATAGGTTACCAGCGGTTTGTTGTCAATAACACATGCTAACGTCTAAGCCTGCTTTATCAATTAAGGTCACTTCATTTAGGAAATAGGGATTTCACCTTAACCACACAAATTAGTGCTAATCCTTGTTTGTGATGTCCTTGCTATGAAAGAATAATCAAACATGTATCATCTTTCTTTTTGTTTCTTTTTCATCTATGCATTCAGGGAGTTTCGGTCTTATTGGGTGTCTTTTGAATTGTCCGGAACTCTCATAGGCTTTTTTGTCACTGTTTGGCTACTTCTCGACCGTGGCGTCCATTTTTTACTGTCTTCTGCAAGGCCGTTATCTTGGTTTTTGCACTTTTTTTATTTTCACGCTTTTCAGAGCCGTGAACATTCGCAATGCAAATTTCTTACTGACCGGCTCTAACACTCTACTATCTTTATTTCTGTTAAATACTCCAGTGCCTGGCCTAATTTCATTACAATGGAAAGCCCTTCCAGGGAGCACACGGGTAGTTCAAGTTCTGCGACCATGAATTCGAAATCTGGGTTTCACAATTTTTTGCACTTTGTGGGTCGTAGTTGGCGATTCGGATCTGTTACAGCGACCATAGAAGGCCGAAGACAAATTCCTGGTTTGGAAGTGCCGCATAAAAGACTCTTGGTTAAAGTAGAAGCTCTGTGAATTTGCATTCCGCTAACAGACTTTATCAAGTCATACCTGTCTTATCGTAAACAAAAGGTTTGTGTGAGATCTTAACTTTACAGTGAAAGCCATATTGAAAGTGGTGTCCTACAAGACACTGTTTTAGGTCCTGTTTTGTTCCTGCTTTACATAAGTGATATCTCAACGCAGACGAATATGGAAAAGTGGACGAAGGCGGGATCACTGTAACGGTAGGTTGTTTTGAATATTCGGACGCTTACAGGAGTAAAACAACAACTGAACAGTTTTTTAGTCAAAAAATGAGCAAGGGAGGAAGTGATGGAGGGAAAGGGAGTAGTGCCCGTGATTGAATTAGGTTCACGCCGCCCAACCTTCATTGGGCTCACGCCGTGATGACAAAGAGCATTCTTGTCTGCGGGTCGGGCTGCGCCGCGCCGCGCCACTTGGCTGCATGGGCATAGAGCGTGATGGCCGGGGGGGGGGTATATCAAGGTGCCTGTTGATGGAATTAGTGTCAGACAACCACGCCTCCAACAGTTCTCGCCCCGTCTTTTGACCGACCCGCGCCAGTATCCGCGCCCTCGCAAAGCCGACCTCGCAGCCTTTCTCCAGCTGGTGAGTAACGATTTGAGACAATGGTTTGCCTCTCCGAGCGGCCCGTTTGTGTCCGGGGGTTCACGAGCCAGGACGTCGTCCTGTTTGGCCTATATAGAGGCAAGAGCAGTCTTGGCACGGAATTTGGTAAACCACGCCCAACTGTCCACCTGCGTCCAGCCAGTTCTTTATCTGGTGCGCATGGTAACTGCCGGATGATGGGCGACGCCCACGCCTAACTCTGTTGCATTGCAGCAGTTCGAGAACATTGGCCTTGGTAGACGAACCGGCTGATTTAATGACCTTCTACAGTGCGTGACCGATCTCATGACATGTTGGCCGAAATTCTGAAATGCCTTTTTGATTAGGAAGGGTTACTTAGGCGGGGTTGTGATATTGATTATTATGCAGCACAATCTTATAGTATTTCGGACTCGCCAGGATGTCGGCTTTTGAATGTACTTCTTTTAACCTCCTGCGGTAATCACACTGGGTAAAAAACGACTTCTTAAGTAGTTTGCATTTTTCACACCGATTTTCACTGGTCCTATAAATTCACCTATACTTTATAAGAAACACGCATGAAAATATGCTTTCGTTTGGTGGACAATCAAATTTCCTTCACACTTTACATCCGAAGAAAGTGTACGTTCATGTTTTAAGAAAGTTTCCAAATTCCCGAATAAGTTTGAGACTAATTAGTGGTTGCATTATCATTCAGCGATTTCATTTTACAAGGTGTATACTTTCCGCGTGAGGAAAATCATATATTCCACTCTGTCTTTAAGAGGATACTATATAGAGTTCATAAAATTTTGCAATGGGTCCAAACTGTGTTGTGCAATTCATTAGGAGTATTGATAAACGGACGTGTGCGGTCCTGTATGCACGAATATCGCATGATCTTAAAAATCTCATAATTAGAAAATTGGTTAAAACCGAAGGGCAACCTTTCAAAGGGTATAAGATGTGAAGAATCTGTGATTTTATACGGAACGAGTAAAAGAAAGCATATTTTGTGCATGTTTCCTATAAAATACATTTGAATTTATAATACCATCCAAATCGAAGTGAAAAATGCATGCTACTTAAGTGGTCATTTTTAACCGAAAGCGGTTTTTATAGGTCGAAAAGAAGTGTATTCAAAGCCAACATCCTGGCCAGTCCGAAAGGCTGTAGGATTAGGCTGCATAATAATCAATGTTGCAATCCTACCTAAGTCATCCTTCCTCGTCCAAAACTCATTTCAGAATTTTGGGCCAACATTTCATGAGATCGGTCACTAAGGTCACTGCAACTTGAAGTTAACGGAAGAACCTGGTTACTGTAGTCGAAATAAGTCAACTAATACGCGACTGCGAATTAAATACCGCGTATGGCTCCTACGAAAACTAACTTGAGCATTGTAAAAACAAAATAAAAATTTATTTTTCCTCATGCCGAATATCGAATGACTGGGAAGCATTATTATGGACCAGAACTCACACAGTGGTAGAGCGACACGTCGATTACGTTTGTCAGCGTACCGTCTCGCCTCATAAAGACATGAGGAATCAGACACTGCAGCATTGTCAGCGTATTTACGTCAATTTCGGGACCCGACTTGGTTGCGACTGGTTGCTCACTCTGAAATAACCTGAAAATGGCAGCAGCGAAGATCTTTACGGCGACGTCGACGAAGCCTATACCGCGGTATTTCTCGCACTGTGTGCTATCTCCATTTTTGGAAACAGAATTTTCAATTGCCTGGAATGAACTAACCTCCCCACGTGCGCTCAACCATTTCATGATGTCAAAGCTACTTAGGACTGGTAGACTTTAGCGGAAGTCCCGTCCCCTCCGGTGGCCTTGTCGTCGCTCATAGAGGGTTTTTCCTTGAGAGGGGCGGGGAGTAATATGACACTGTAATGGCTGGGTGGCGAAGTGATACGTTGGCTTTCGAGGTTGAGAAGATTGCCAATAGAGGCGAAGAGGCGAGTCTCAGGAAGTAGTCTTGAAGAAGGACCCTTATCTGCTTTTGTTTCTGATGATGGGTTCGAGCAGGAATCCGAAATGTCAGGCTAATAAAGCTCCTGTCCATTCTTTTGGTTGACCTCCCACATACTTCTACTAGTTGGTTGTATGTAGATGCTGACCTGGATTCGTTCAGTAAACCACGGGACATGCAGCAGTGTTCAGCAGTGGAAAGCAAAAACATGTGATAAGACTAGAGCTCAGAAATGGTTCATCCCGTTGTTTCACATTGTCTTTCACTTACAGCCAATCTTTTGATAAACTTCGTTTTCACATCGTCCGGACTTTTATGTACATCCTCTCCTCCAGTATTAGAATGTCCTGTATGGTTTAGTGGGCATTTAAATCCCCACTACTGTCTTTTGCAGCAAAAATATCCACAATATCCATCAGCGCTTAGGGGATCGAATGTCATTTGCAGTTTTTCCTCCTGTTTCTCTCAGTAAAAGAAAATAATTGACACTCTTACCTTGATTTTGTCACAAGCTTTCTCCCCGTTGCAAAGGATCCCTACT
Organism: Spirometra erinaceieuropaei; assembly: GCA_902702965.1. Classification (NCBI taxonomy): domain Eukaryota; kingdom Metazoa; phylum Platyhelminthes; class Cestoda; order Diphyllobothriidea; family Diphyllobothriidae; genus Spirometra; species Spirometra erinaceieuropaei. Next base: position 2,780,505 of record CACRXP010000013.1, read on the forward strand.
TGAAGAAAACATTTCTAAACATATATTAGCACGCTACATTGTGTTGTTTCGATCCCTATAGCGCACGTTTTCATCTCTTGAGGTACAGTTTGTTTCAACATAAATCTCGGCTTCTCATACGAACTTTTACTGTCCGCATTTATTAGATATTCTGTTATTCCAAACAGTAATGAAATGTCCGCACGGTGGATTTTCCACTGGTTGCTCACTCTTCGATCTCTGCTTGTTGCTTTTTTCAAGAAGGCCCGAAGACGGGCGCTCAGTAATACATGTCTGTTGCACATATTTTTTCACGGCAGGCATATTTCTGAAATTTTCCCCTGGTGTCGTTCTCTATAAAACGTTTTCCCGCTTACCAAACATGTCTTGATTTTGGGCATTCCTCGAGAGGAGCAAACAAAATAGTGCTCCCGTCGTAATTGGCTGTCTTTAGGTCACCAGCGGTTTGTTGTCAGTAACACATGCTAACGCCTAAGCCTGCTTTGTCAATTAAGATCCCTTCATTTAGGAAATAGGAATTTCACCTTGATCACACAAATTAGTGCTAACCCTTGTTTGTGAGGTCCTTGCTATGAAAGAATAACCAAACATGTATCATCCTTCTATTTATTTCTTCTTCATTTATGCATTCAGGGGGTTTCGGTCGCATTGGGTGTCTTTTGAATTGTCCGGAACTCTCATAGGCTTTTTTGTCACTTCTTGGGTACTTCTCGACCGTGGCGTCCATTTTTTACTGCCTTCTGCTGGGCCGTTATCTTGGTTTTTGCACTTTTTTTATTTTCACGCTTTTCAGAGACGTGAACACTCGCAATGCAAATTTCTTACTGACCGACCCTAACACTCTACTATGTTTATTTCTGTTAAATAATCCAGTGCCTGGCCTAATTTCAATACAATGGAAAGACCTTCCAGGGAGCACACGGGTAGTTCAAGTTCTGCGACCTTGAATTCGAAATCTGGGTTTCACAATTTTTTGCCCTTTGTGGGTCGTAGTTGGTTAAAGTAGAAGCTCTGGGAATTTGCAGTCCGCTAACAGACTTTATCAAGTCATACCTGTCTTATCGTAAACAAAAGGTTTGTGTGGGATCTTAACTTTACAGTGAAAGCCATATTGCAAGTGGTGTCCTACAAGACACTGTTTTAGGTCCTGTTTTGTTCCTGCTTTACATAAGTGATATCTCAACGCAGTTAAACATTCTCAGTCATTTTTTCATGCAGATTATCTCAACTATGTCTATTCTTTAAATAAATCTACGATCCTTCATTGTCTGGAGCAAATCCATGCTGACTTGCTTGCTCTCTCAGCGTGGAGCTCAAAATGGCTAACGGAATTCTCTCCGTCTAAATGTCTCTGTATTTGTTTTGCACCTGATAGGCTACCCCAACCAGTGGTCTTTCAAGGCACACCAATGTCTGAATGTACCATCATCAGGGATTTGGGTTTGAGCTACACCAATAACCTTGATCTCCCCCCCCCCCCACACGCTGACAGAATTACGGCCAAAACTGCCCAGATTTGGGGCCTTATTTCTTACAATTTCTATCTTGCCGAAATTAAATTAAGACTTTATCGTAGGTTTGTACGTCCCATTTTCGAGTATTGTTGTCCATTCTTTGGTTTGATGAACGAGGCTAGTCGTTCGAAAATTGAAAATGTTCAAAGACATTTTACTAGAAAACTTTTAGGTACGGAATATTCAAATATATCCTACGCAGATAGATGCCAGCTAATTAACTTAAAATTTTTATGGATTTGAAGACTAGAATCGGGCTTCTGTCTCCTCTTTCGCATTGATAATAGTTCAAATTTTCCTCGGATTTCAGCACTCACCCCTAGTAGTCGCCCATTCAGTCTTCACAACTCGTCCTTGATTATACCTCCTCCAGCGTCCCCCACCTCTGAGCGCTCCCTTTTTTCGCTTCCAGATATACTTTCCTCTGGGATAACGTTCCAATAAATATAAGATCTTCAGAAAATCTACAAACCTTTAGGAGAAGGCTACGCCTTTATCTGATTACTGACTCGATTAAACGTTTATTTTCCTCATCCTTCCCAGAGAACTTTTTCTATGACACTGAGAAAGGGCCACCGGGAATTTAGTATGCCGCCATTAAATTTCCGTATTTTCTCACGTTCCCTTATTTCGTGAGCCGTATCGCTTCCTAGGATCCCTTATCAAAAGTGTTAATTTTTTGATTTTTCAGTCCACGCATCGTGCTCTTGCAGAACGCGCTCAATCAACGCTCTTGGCGGAACCTTCTGTATTTGTCATACCCTAGTAGTCTTGTCGCATCTCCCTTGCCCCCTCCTCCGCTGGATTTGGCTGAATGTAACTGCGGCATCTAGGTGCTTATCGCCTCGAGACTGGTCCTCAATTCGCCACTTTCACGTGAATGGCCTCATCCGGCGTATGAATTCTCCCTTGATGATGCCCGATTCAAACCGTTTACTCAAGACTTCATACAAGCCAGCCCTGTCTGACCCGCCTACTTACCCCTCCATGAAATCCGTCATACAAAGGCATATACAGACCGCTCCTGCCTGCTTTTTATAAATTAAGCAGTGAAAGAGTCTTTTCTCCTATAGTTCTAATCGAAGCATACTTATTTTGATTATGTTAGGAGTGTTTTTTCACTGCTTGCTCAAATTATTCGCAACATGCTACGTATTCAATAGCTATGAAATAAGTATTGCAATTATTCCGTATACCTCGTCCAAAATTCTAAAATTAATGTAAAAGTTATTCTTACTTTCTATGATAGGACCCCCACGGGTCTTGAATTAGAATTATTATTATTATTATTATTATTACTAAAGACTGAAGGAATTAAGCTAAGTTTCGTCGACGATGAGTTTATAAGGGCGGGTAGTCCTTTTTAGTGCACGTACACAAAGGCTTGATCCCTCCCCTGGTGGCAGTCTCCAGTTTCACTTTTTTCATTTTACAATTTTGAGAGTATTTTGAATTTCCCTCGGTATTTGGCTCCTGAAAACTGAAAGTAGCCTGCTTTGTACATCAACAAAAGGTTTTTCGATTCTACACCACTTCTGCCTGACTACCTTATTGTTGTACGTTTGGCACGACGCACAGGAATCCCAGTATATCTTCTTCAGAAAAGGAAAGTAATACGTCGAACGGCTTTGTGGCAAATCTAAATACTAACTTTAGAATCAGCGAGGTATCAACTGCAAGACACTGGATAGCTCTCCTATTGCATTATCACTCAGTGTTTACGGACACCACATGAAGCGGACCAGGTGAAACATAATGCTTCTATCCAGAAAGATCTTATTCGGGTGCTCCGATGAATTGATCAATGTGTCCTCACGGCGGATGAGCAGAAATTCTAGCTCCTTTCAAGAAACCTGAAAATAGGGCAAAAATTTGTCTATACAGATAGCCAAGTAACAAAGCCATTAGACAAACTGACTTAGTACCTGACCTGGAAATGCTTACTATCGCTAGTCCACTACTGACGAAAGACCGCTTGCGGGTTATTATCAGGAATCAAATATGAGGTTCGCCGATCTTGTCGCCTTATTCGATCACATGATGATTACTGCTTCCTAGTGTTCTCTCCACTTTACGTGTATGACGTAAAGGTCTGTGGAAGGGTTTGCCTTTATGCTGCGATGTGGACAAGCTCTAATCAAAATTCATTTCCCTTTCAGAAAAATTGCACAACTTAGTTAAACATGAAAATTTCTTTCGTTTTTGAAACGGAGCTGTAAGGTTCACACCTAATTTTCCCTTCGTGCTCTGGAATCAGCTGAAGTGAATTAAAATGAAGGACTCATTGGCCAGCAAGTTTATACACTACTACAACGGCGCAACGCGCAGACCTAGTAAAAACGTGCTGGACAGTCCCTGGTATATTTGGTAAAAGCGCTGCTTTTTTCTAACACAAACTTAAGCTAAATCCTTAAGCAATTCTTTTAAATCTGTATAAGACAAGACGGAGTACGTTAGTTACGTAGACTGTTCTCTTGCGGCGAATAAATAAAACACCAAACATATAGTACAAAGCATTTTCCTAATTGCTACCAGTAGACAACTTACGAAGTTGCCCACTTACGGATGAGGATCTGCACGGCTCATAATGGTACAAGAGGACTTGTAGGTACGTAAGAATTCCCACCGACTTTCGTACGCTAAAGTCGTCCACTTTCTTGTCATCCGATCCGCATTATGAGGAAGTACGCGTTAAACTCTAAAAAATATTGCTCGTTTTAAAAAGTCTTCCTCACTATTGCAGACTCACATTCGTTTATTTCTTACAAACTGTTAGTGTTGGTTTTCCACATCGCAATTTTAGTCATCAGAGTTCTGGTGTTTATTGACTTACGCCTGCGCTCCTTCGCCTCTTAAACTCTCTTTCAGCAACAGTAAAACTTGTTCTGTTCTTGTAACTGTAGCCCACTTAATAAGAAACAAATGATATCAAACCCTAGAATCTGTGTCCAATTTCGCGTTCCCACCCCTGCTAGTTTTAGCTACTACCCTTGGGCCTTCGCCGTAGCAACGACCTTAGATTCCGCAAGGAGTGTTTTAAAATAGTGTGCTCAAGTTCGTAATCTCCAGTAAAGACGAAAAAGTAATTGTTTTTGTACATAAGAACCCGTAGCATGTGCACTTACTCAGTTTATATCATAATTCAATTTTCAATTTACTAAAAATTTACTCACATTGCGACTTTTATGCCAGATTGTGTTCATGAAATTAAGTTCATTTGTAATATTACAAATAAACTTGGTATGTGTCTACGCGTTATACATATAATATGTAGACGCTAGGGCCCAAGTAGTAAAAACCAATGACGAAGCAACACTAACTTGTACGTAATAACAGCCGTTTACTCTTTTATTTCGATATTGAAAAGAGTGAAAGAAGAGTATATGTTTGTATAATCAGTTGTTATTCCCTATCGACATTTATCAATTTATGCAGCCCACTTGCTTGTATTACAATCTGTCTTATTAACACTGTAGGCGGTTATTACATAACCTCGTCCAGGATGACTCTTTATGGCGCCGATGCCGTAGCCCTGAGTGCGATCTTCCATGATGTTGCGACAGAGTTTGATCTGCTTAATCTATTCACAAGACCAACATTAACGAATACTGCCCTGCAGGAAAGCAATAATACCGTACTGCAGAATTATTTGGCAGAGCCAGCCGACATCAATCAGCACTTTCAACGAGTGTTGCAAAAATGTGGATCCTTAAAAAGTAGCCCTTTCGACTGTTGCAATTTTTTTGGCTTGTAGAATCAAAACACGTCTCATCTGCGAAATCACAGCAAGAAAATGTGGTTACTAAGTGGACTACACTGGAGGACGGATTAGAAACCTACTTATACGAGCGCAAAGTCAAAGAAATTAGGTATTTTCTTGTATTGTCTGTTAGCTCATTTGTACCAGCGCGCAACACGCAGATCTTTTTAGACTTGCCAGTGAAGAAATGAAAACAGAGGGAACTGTCTCACACATAGAAAGATATGTGGCCGACTCAGCAAGAAAGTTGGCTAAGCTGGCTGATATTGTTTCCAGGCAAGTTAGCTGTTTCTAAATGTTTTCACCTGACGGATTGGTCTTTTGTATTTGTTTGGTTAGTCCAGAATTTGCATGACTTTTAAAATATAGATTATGTAACCCAAAAGGCCTTCATGACCTTCCTTTTTCCTAGCACGGCTGTACTTCGAAAAACGTACTCATATTTTTAGAAATGTTTTCTTTAAAAAGTGTCAATACTTCTATAGTTTCGCGCAGTTGACCCCATTGAACAAGCCTCTAAGCTTTTTATTTTATAATTCACCCAACTTATATTTCTCTCCAGAGAGCATCAGTTGCTAGAGAATATATCCACTTTGAAAGCGAAACTGAAACAAATGCGCGAAGAAACTGAAGAAACTTTAAAGCAACGCAACGAAATAATCGCCCATCTGCAAGACCAGTTTCAGGTAAGCCTGCATTTTGATATTCCTAAACAAGTTTCAGCTAAAATTAATTTTGCCCCAATTCATTAATTTTAAACGATTTAGCTATTTTTTGCTCTTAATTCTCCGCATCCCACATTGTAGACACGAAGAATCATTGTCTTTCTGTTTTGCTCTGCTTAATTTGTAACCGACGATGATTTTTAAGGTAACGTCTTTTTCGAGATAATTTATGCGGAATGATGTTTTTAGGCATGTTTTTGGTGTTTATTGTTTTTACAGACTCGTTTTTCTTGACAGACATCCACTTTTTTCTTTTAATCTTAGCCACGAGTGGCATTTTTGTTTGCATCAGGTTGACTCACACGTTTTATTTGAATCTCTACAGGTCCTTAGTCAAGTTGGTATTGGTGCCATTTCAAAGTCCAGAACTTAAGATTGGTTTAGATTTTTTATCATTTACAAATTATTCAAATCCCGCCTTATTCAAACAGTCTTCTTTGCGTACCCCAATCCATGAAGCACAAAAATCAATTGTTCCTCGTATATGGATATGATTTACGTAAGCTGTCCCACGGAACTTAACTTATGCGGACTTTGATATGTTTCTCCTTCTGTCAACTAATGCGTTCATGAAGAAATGAACCTCGTTCGTAATACTTTGGCAAGAAAGGTAAAGACGGAAAATATAGAGCGCGCCTAATTTCAGTGACAATTGTAGAGATATCGCAATTTTCAGTAAAACTACACGACATGGTACATTTTAGCTAATGCAGACGCCAGGCAAAAACGAACCCGAGCCTTCTTCAGCTTCTCACATCAAGTGACATTATTTGGTGTCTGATATCGAATTCTGTCTGATCTTAGCCGTTCAAAAAGATCGCGTTCTAAGCTTGACAGTTGCATCCTTTTAGGTTGAATAAGTAACTTATCCTCATTTTATGACGGACTTTATTACAGTCATAAATGTGCTACTTGTGTGGTAATCCCAAAGTCGGTCACACAGGTTTTGTGAGACCTACGGAAAGGCTAATGAATTTACGCTGGGAAAGTCCATCGTCCCCACGCAATTCTTACCAAATTCCGCAAACAACATGAGTCTCGACCCATGGATTCGTTTTTCGTATGTTGTATAACAACGAGAACAAGTCCACTGGGTCCTCACGGCACAATAAACAAAGGGTTTTATGTTTTCCGTGTGTTCTGAAATTACTTTGCAGATCTTGGTGGAAATTGGTTAGCAGACTGAGGAATTTTTTACTTGTAAGAGGTCTGACTGTTCTCATGGTCTTCCATTAACTAAAAAAGTCAATTCGTTGTTTCCTCTACGACTGAGGATGAGTCACTGCGGTTGTTCAGAGAGCGATAATGATCTACTAGACGTAAACGTTTGGGATAGTTCCGTCGCAGTAGGCTAGAAACCTATTTTTCACTCTAAAGGATGCCGTTATTTTTGTAGGGACCAACATATATACTATCTTCCTTGATTTACTGACTGAGCCAGGTATTCTACATCTTATTTGGTTCCTGTTGCCAGATTGGCACCCTGTTAGGAATGCTTGCTTTGCGAAAATTTATTCCTCAGATCCAAAGGCCCACTCATTTCGTACCTAACGCCCGTTGAAGGCCGTTCTGTTATCAATCAGCCATAGACCCGCCGGGAAACCGGTAGTCAAACTGATATACAGGTCTTGTTCGTGCCTGTAAGTGATGTCTGATCCATCTTCTTTACGACCCTCATCGAAATGAACGGCAGCGGCTTTCCTATTCCCAGGCGCAGGCCCTGTAGTTTGTCTGCGTAGTCCTTCTCGAAAATAGTCCCCCGCATACAACGGCTGCGCTGCAGATGCGTTGGAGCAAAATTGGTTTACGGATTGGAAGGTTGCCAACTGGAGCTTTCTTGGGATTGAGGGTCAGACCGTGGTGCTTTCTCCTTACTGTGTCCTCTATGTCAGTCTCACGCACGCGAAATCCCTTATGAATATCTGATAAGTGGTTTTTCAACTAGTGTGCGCGTGGCAGGTGCAGTCGGATTGTTCAGTCTTGTCAAGCACTGCACCTCCGGAACAAGATGGGTGGGAGGAAGGAGGAGAGCAGCCGATGTCTCGCAATTCTTCCCCATCATAAACTAATGCACGCGCTAGTTACCGACGCGGAGGCCACTCTGTCATCGTTTGCAACAGTCTGGCTGTCTTTCTGAAAATCTACGCCCAGACCATGCGGGAAACGCACATGTGAACACCTGTCCCAACACCAGGGTCGGTGCATCAGATGGTCGAGCAATCATCACACCAAAATCCAACGCACGTGATGAAATTGCAGCAATTAACTACGCGAATTTCGGCCATCAAACAATTAGCACACCAAGTGCGACGATCCCGGATGAAGGGGGGAGCCGTGAATGTTCATAGGTATGCTGTAGCATGGCGACTGCATCCTATAAATACTGCAGCCCCTTGCGCATGAACCACCCGTATCTTCCTTCGTCTCTGATGACGGGTTCGAGCAGGAATCCGAAACGTCAGTCAACTAAAGCTCTTGTCCCAACGATTGTGCCTCCTTCTTCAAGACTTTGGATTCCTTCCGTCTTCTGAATCCTGGATCCTGTCGGCATAACAGTGATGTCAGGACTCGGCCCGCACAGCGTGGTTGTCTCCGTCAAGGGATGCTGCATTTATCACCAAATTCCGCAGTGACTAGCATATGCCTTATCAGCTTTACCCCTATCAGCAAACATCTCCCAATGCACGCAAAATAAAACTGTCAGATCGTAACGGTCGGATTTGTGCCATTTTGCCTACCCACCCTCAATCTCAAATTTACTTCTCTGATTTATTCATCTGTCTGCAGGAATTAAAAGTCAGAGCCGCCATGGAGACGAAGTACATTCAGAAGTGTGCCGAGGTTGCGATGAAACAGACAGAAGGACGATGTCGCAACGCCGAGAAGGAGATTCTGGAGGAGACGAGATTTCTACGCAACAAGCTAGCACAGGACACTCGCTGTCACGTGGAACTTTTCTCCTGGCTCACGAGCAGGAATTCAGAACTCACTTTGGTCCGTTCCTTTTTATGTTTTGTGTTGCTCAAAGCTCTCACTACGTGCCGGTTTTTAGGTCTTCAGACCACTGTTCCACATTTGTGAATGTGATGGAATGAGCTGGTTAAGCAACGCTGGTTAAGCTGGTTGGCCCGCTCAGGCACCATACTTACAATCGGCATTTTGAGTGTGTGATCAGTCGTAAATCTACAACTGGACCCACTTTTGCGGCCTCCAGTTTCCGTCCGTACATGGTGGTATGAGTAGAAAAAACGGCCTTAACCCGGCCACCCCACACTCCCCCGCCATTCATCGTAAGCAGAAGAATCTTTGAGGGCGTAAAACAGGTTTCCTAGTCGGAATTAATCATTTCATCCTTCGTCTACAACCGACCGGAGCTTCGGATGACCTTACTGCCGCCGTCGTACCGGCGGATAGCGTATGAGGGCTCACCCGTACTACCTACTCATTTCACTTAAGTAGACATGTTATGTTAATGTCACTGTTGCGACCAGACTTACGAATAGGGTTGCGGTTATAGTTAAGGCTGGGGTTGGGTTTGAAGTTTGGGTCAGATTAATGATTATGGCCAGGGACAGAGCTTGAGTAGCGTTTGTCTGTCGCATACCGTCTTAGTAAATCCAGTCACCATTAACTGAAAACTACGGATTACGTTGTTTCCGCTCCTCTACAGACTTTCCAGTCAAATCGCACGGCCTATTCCCGCGCCTCGTTGGAATAATAAAACAAACGTATACCAGAAGTACGAGTTTACCCCAATGCCTTTCACAGATTCCGTCAATTATCGCCTCCGTCTGCCCCACCCATAAAACCCCTACTACCATCTCTTATCGCAGGGATACGTGTGCTCTATTTTTCAGGTAGGGGCACATACCGTGTAGTTGTCTGAAAAGATACAGATCTTAAGAGTCAGGCTTTTTTCTTTCTGCAGAGTTGAATGTGTGAGCGGGGAGATAATTCTTCGGTCCAGACCCTCTCGAGTTCGGTTCAAAAGTTGATGTGAATATGCGGGCTAAAATCCGTCGGCTTCAGCGGGCTAACCGCGTAATATTTACATTCTGCTCTAGAAGTCCGTTTCCGGGCAACGGGCGGATTTCCCCTCGTTACTGAGTCGGGAGCATTGTGAGAAATGTGGTCTAACGTGAGGTTTGCTTAACTGCCCTGAATAAAATCGGTTTTGAACAGGGCGACCAACCACTTTTGGAAGTCAACGTTGACTTCAACAAAATTTCCACCTGGTATAATAACAAGCATAGAATACGACGCCTTTGCATAGCTCATAAGCAGCCATTACGGCTCGGGTGTAAGCCGGAGACTTGAATTTCTTGTTTCTAATTGGCTAACTTTCTTCCGATTTTTGACTTGTAATGCTAGCATCTTTTTTGTAGTCTTTAAGCCAGATCCCCCCATCAAATACACGCCCTGTAACAGAGAAACCCTTATGTGGACACTAAGGAACGATTGGGTTGAAACGTCAACCAACATCTTATTAAACTGCGTACGGTCATCGCGTGTGAATGAGTTAAGATAACCCGCTCAGTCAGAGGGCGACCTAGAGGGATGAAAGATGATAGGCAAATAAAACATGGACTGACGTTCTGATATGCGGTTGCGCATGGGGAGGGGAAAGGGGGGAGTTATCTAAGCAAGCGAGTTCGGACTACAAGGAAAACCTGTCGGATGTAATTAAGCCTGCGATTAGTGGGGCAGTCATGCGGGGGTGAGATGTGAGGGGAGGTATAAGGAGGTGGGTTTACGTCCATTATCGGTCCTTACATGGCAGTGCGAGATTGGGCGCGTAGTACAGCAGCTTACAGAGTTCGGGTTTTCTCCCTAGTATTGCAGCGGCCTCTGCAAGACGCAGGAGACGCCCAGTTGTCGCCCGAAGTAGGACCTTAGATGCAGTCATTGGGTCCACCGCGTGGCCCGTGTAAACTCTTGAGCACCTTATTTTCCGTCCTTATCAGCCATTTCGGCTGATTGAGTTGCCAACTGCCTTCGCACGCGCCCGATGTATTCGCATTCGCAATTACATTTAAACTCATAGATACAGCTTGATGTGGCGTGCATAAGCAGAACGTTTTAGCTAGTCTAGCTGGAATAGCCGTTGTAGTGCCTATAAACAGCAAGTTAGGAGGGCGTGCGTCCGTTCAATCATGTACAGAAATCGTCGTTTCAGTACACTCGACACATTATCACCCTTGAAAGGGCGGTAGGTGATCACCAGCTTTTTGGCACGGCTATTTCTGCAGGACTTTCTTATCTGGGATGGCGATAGTTATCGATAAATTTTTCCGGATACCCCTTTCCAAGAGAAAAACGTTCTTCAGGAAGCTGATTTTATCACCAGTCGTGTCCGTGGAAAGAAGTTTTTAATTTTACGACTTTTAAGGCCGTGCAATGTACATTCATACAGCATCGTACTTGTCTGCATATCATCGCTCCTCATGAAATGTACAATATAGTCCGCACTCATCGCAAAATTTCATGAAATATAAATGGTATCTGCTTAAATGCATAGAGGAATAACTTATTTTCCTTACACGGAAAGCAAGTGCCTCGTAGAATGAAATCTCTAAAGCTAATGCAACGGCTGATCTGGCTTAAAATTATTCGGAAATATTTGAATTCCTAAGACCATCGAAAATCAATGCGAAAAATGTATGCTACTTATGTAGTCATTTTTACCGAGTTTGGGTTTTGCAGGAAATCGAAAAGAAGTGACCTCTGAATGAAACCTGCCCGCCTATGTAAAGCAACTTCTTAGAGTTTCACTCAGACCCATCGTCATAGCCTTCTACAAACAGAGATGGCGGAAGGCAACAGTTTGCACGATGTTCCTACCATGCAACCACATACCCATCATAGCTAACTGCTTCCGCATTCACCGTCGACGGTCGCACTTTGCGTGGCGACCGCTTGTTCGTCTGCATGGGTTCGAGTGAGAATCCAAGATGTCAGGCGATTAAACTTCTTGGAACTCGCCTTTATTGGCAATACTGCGGAATTTTACGCATTCTCGTTGAAGCACTGCAATTAATCCCGGTAGGGGATCACGAGTAAAACACGTTGTCCAAATTGCTGTTTTTACTGACCGTCAACTATTCCTGCACTGCGCGGTTCATGAATCTTTGAACTACTGCTCGATTCACCATGCCCCCAGAACGGATATTAGCTAAGAGTTCAGACGTGTGTTTCGCCGACTTCCGGATGGTGCTCATCAGTGGGTCCTCTATCGCTCCCCGTGCGCTTTTTGGTTCCTAATCCAGTTATAGTTTTTCAGTTTCAGTTCCAGTTTATTTGAGGGAAACATAGGTGTTGAACCTTTGAACTCCCTGTGTGCTACAAGGAAGCGAATTATATCAAAAATTTGAAAATTGAAACATTAAACAGCTACAGAAGGGTTTTGCAACTACGATGCTGAATAACGAAGGAGAATACACGCGTTGAATTTTTTCAGATTCGCAAAGTTTTCGAAACCAGACAAATAAGCGAATCGCTCCAAGTGTTACAAACATTAACGTTACTGAATGTGCTGTACAGTAGTCTGTCTATGGATAATTGGTGCTATCTCAGTTTCTGAGGGAAAAGAATTGAATGCCAACACGTACATTCGACGGACCTGGACAATAATAAAAAAACAAATGTTACTGAAATACAGGCAGTAATATAATGCCACATATTAAATTTCGATGAATTTAAAAAGCCTGACAACAAGTCCTGGATCAGTTAAAAGTCATTATCTTCCGGTCAAGAAAGATTATTTAAAACCTTTACACCTCGATATACAAAGTGGATTCTTCTCATTTGCGTTAACTGCACGGGTCACTAGTCGCAGACCACGCACCCAAAATTTCATGTTTGATTTGCAGACCTCATTTCTTGATCTTACCTATCTTTTTGACGAACGGGCACTTTGAGAACCATTGGTATTGTGTACTACCTTCTGGATCTCTGTGTAAATTTGGGCGATATAGAGGGTTTCTGGTAAGCCGCTAGTGCTTTCATATGATGGTGTCTGTATTGCTTTAGACTTGTGAGTACATGGCCGAAAAGGAGATCCGCGACGTTTCAGCAAAGCAGGAGGAGTTGGACGCATTGACCAAAAAGAAGGAAGAGTGTCTCAACAATCTGAAGGCTCTGATCGTTGAGGTGAGCTAAGTTATGACATCCGGTTTCTATCCTTGTGCATTCTTTTGAGTTGAAGCACACTGTAGCAGTTTGACCAGTTGTAACCGAGCTGTTGAGGCTAAGTAGCAATCATTTTTAAGAGAAGAACTATGGATGGCATCGCATTTATTGACATAACAACGATCGCCTTAGCTCCTCCTTCCATCCTCATCACCATTTTCGTCTATGTATACATCATGGTAGATGGGCGCTCATCGATGAGGCTATGGAACGTGCTAGTTCCGTTGTGTTCGGGGCTTCAAATTAGAACCCCCAGGGGCAGTCGCAGAGCCACTAGTGGTATAGGCAAACGAGGTTATACTGACAGCGACAAAGCGGAGGGGATGGTCACTTCTGGCTTGACAGCCGTCATCGGCCAACCATACCCAGCCCTATGTGTGGGTCACCCGTGATTCGAGCGGGGGATCTTTGGTCACTGGGTGTGACACGCAATCTTTGGGCCAGGGGCCCTTTGTCTTGTCGACTATGATCGAAAATATTGACTACGGTACAGTGCCACAATCAATGACCAAAGGTTCCGGGTTCGAATCCCAGGCGATCCACACCTGGGGTTGGATATAATTGGCTGATGATGACTAACGAGCCAAAAATGGTTATTGCGTCTCCCTTGTCTTTGTCGGTATCACCTCGTCTGATTATATCACTAGTGGCTCTATGACTGCCTGTGAGAGTTCTAGTTCGGACCCGAGACACAACGGCACCAGCACGTCCCGCAACCTGATCGGTGAGCTCGCATCTACCACAATTAATATTCCCAATCAGAACTGTCAGGACAACGGGCCTGTGACTGAACGACATAGTGTCACGCCCAATGACCAAAGATCCCGGGATCGAATATCGGGTGATCTACATCTGCAGTTGGATGTGGCTGGCTGGTTACGGCTAACAAGTCAAAAATGGCCTTCCCAGTCTCCTTTGTCCTTTTTGGTATCACCTATATATATATATATATATATCAGAGGGGAGACGACAGAGTCTGGGGGTAGATTGATACAGCACTATTTCGGGCTCGTTTGCCTTCATTCAGCCAATCCTAACCCTGACCACCAGCAGCTGCGACCAGAAACACAAACATGCGCACAGACGCACCTGGCGCAGCTGGTCCACCACTGGGGTCTACCAGATGGGTCATAAGCACTTCATCGAAACGAAGTTCATCAGTGCTTCGCCACCTGCCATTCTCTGTCGCTGCAGATCGGGTATTTATTCACTCAGGAATGGGCGCACACCGATCCATTGGCTTCCCGAAGCAAACAAGTTTGGTATGGGCGATAGGGGTCACGAACAGGCAACAACCACTACATATATATATGCAGTATGTTATTACCGACAAAGGCAAGGGAGACTGGAATAGCCATTTCTGGCTTATTAGCCGTCGTCAGCCAGTCATACCCAACTCCGAAGTGTGAAACACCCGAGGCTCGAACTCGCGACCTGTTAGTTAGAGGTCCACGCCTCTACCCACCGGGTCACGAGCCCGTTGCCCCGTCTGTTTCGATCGGGAATATACAATGGTAGGGGATGCTCACTGATCATTGTTAGGGAACTCACTCGTCCGGTGAGCGCCCCCTACCATTGTATATTCCCGATCGAAACAGACGGGGCAACGGGCTCGTGACCCGGTGGGTAGAGGCGTGGACTTCTAAACCAACAGGTCGCAAGTTCGAGGCTCGGGTGTTTCACACTTCGGGCTTGGGTATGGCTGGCTGACGACGGTTAATAAGCCAGAAATGGCCATTCCAGTCTCCCTTGCCTTTGTCGGTAATAACATTTTGCCTATGCCATGCGCCTCTATGCGGCCGCTGATGGGGCTCGAAAGACGGAGCGCCCATAAGGCACAACGGGACAAGTGATGTCCGTAAAAGCGATCAGTGAGCGCCCCTCTGCCATACTACAGTGAGCACACTGGCCAGCCAATATTAGTCATGGACGAAAGAGTTGTCATGCAAATTTTAGTCAAATTAAGGACGTTAATGCTCATCCAGCTTCCGAATTAAGTAGATTGAGAATTAATCCAAACGCCGGGATACCAGTGTGGTCAGCTGAAATGAGTCAACTAATGACGCAGCGGTGCGTGTCATTAACTTACAGTTAGTGACCTAACTCATGAAAGGTGTCAAAATGTACAAATGATTGTCAATTACTGACAAACCGGCACCATTTCATGATTCCAATGTCTGTTATTTAAGTACAGGCTTAAAAGAATTAAAAACCTTTAAAAAAATAATGAAGGCAGTGTTGCGTTTTTTTGAAATGCCAATTTTTTAGAAAAGCTAAATATCCCGAAAACGTCAGAAATGGATCCAATTTAGTAAACTTCGTTTTTAAATGTATAGAATGTATTCTCATGCCGCAGACGTGATAAATATGAAAGTATAAATGAAATAACGTTTAATAATTATGTTTCAGTGAAGTTTACATCTAAATGTCGTTTAAGAATTAATGTAATTTCATACATGGCGGTTTCTCAACTGCCTACATTCCGAGTGTAGATCCCAAAACAGTTTTCCAGGCATTCGTGTTATCCTTGACCCGTTTGAGTTAAATGAGACGGGGTTCAACAAGAGAAACTGGATTTTGCTTGATTTCACCGATGGGGGCGTCATAGGAACAAAAGTTTTCATAAGGTGACATGCTATGAGGTCGGTCGGTGCCTAATAAATTTAAATAGAACTGACAGGCGTGATCGTAAACATGCCATTTTGTGTTTATAGAAAGAAATTTTCTTCCGTTAAATTAATTTACACTGTTCGTTCGTTTCGGATTACGCTGAGTTTCAGATCGGCCTCGAAATGTTTCTGAATACTTCATGATTTTCAGTGCTTTTACCCGATCATCCATAAAGGCAGATTCTGAATTACCTGTCTGTTAGGAAAATTAAAATAAGATTATTCTTGAAGGCATTTACCGAATTGTGAGTGTTCGGGCGCTTCTTTTCAAGAAGATGGTCGTTTGGGTCATATGTGAAGACTCGTTCAAACATCAAACTTCATTTTCAAGAAAACTGGCTGTCCACAACGAAAGTCAGCAACGAATATGCCTTCGATCAATCATAAAACTTCCCTTTATGAGTTACCTCTTTAAGTAGTGCTTTATTACTGCACTTCGTTTACGGATCTCTGTGTACCTTGCATTTTTGCACGGTGAGGCCAAGTAAAAATATGACACTTTTGGCCGTACTTCCCATATCGGAAGTCGGAGAGGTGGCCTACGGGGCAGTTTCTGACCAGTCAAAGCGCCCAGGGCAGGCCAGAAACGCCTGAAGGTCATGACACCGATCGCCCAGTCAGCGAGTGACTTTCAATAAATCAATTTTGGACCTCAAAGTTTGTCTTTCGGTAAACCATATTCTTCTCATGTAGGGGGCGGGAGGGAGCGAACAATCACCTATTCCTACCATATCCCTAAAGGGTAGTCTGTGGTTACTCCATCACTCTCTCGTCACTAAACCGGACCGCATTTGCCCTTTCTGTGAATGGTTATCTAACAAAAAATGCCTTTTCTTTCGGTCAGTACGAACATGTTGAGAGGACTGTACTCGCGGACAGACGGGCGAAAGAAAAGAAACGAAAGGCAGAAGAAAGGGCACAAAAGATGCTGGATTCCGCTCAGATGGTAAGTTCACTTTCGGGCAGTTTTGGAAGGGGTTCATTGGCCACTCCGGAGCGGGGCGCTTTGTTTGAATCAAGCAAAGAGCAGATCGCAACGTTTGGCCGCACTCCTCAAGCCAGGCGAGTGAAAGTTCAGTGGGTCTGGGGGCCAAGTGAGCAGTGCTCAGACACTCCTAGCGGGCTTGATTTCTATTCGAGCAGGTGTAGCAATCTGACCGTCATTACTGGCTATGTCTACCGTGTGCCCCACAGCAGGGTAGGAGTAAGGACGGCGACCTATGTGTAGTGTACCGACTTTCGAATAGAAAGACCTCGGTGTAAATGGTGTATGTGTGTCCGGATAAAGTAGTTGCGTGTGCCTTTCCAGAGTCTTTGAATGCCGGAACAAACTCGATCATAGTTTGTTGAAATTACGCGCAGAAAAGCTCATTTTTGTGCTCATTCAGTGGAAAATCAACATTTATCAAAGCTGAGGGAACAGAGACTTTCGGTTTGTAGAACACACATAGATATGAACAATTTTAGTAGCCTCACAGAGTGTACACTGTGATCCATATTTGTTGCAATATCCTGTGGGAACCAAAAGACCTCTTTGGATGGCTGCGTTGATTTGTGCTGTTTTGCTTCACGTAAACCACAGAGCATGTAGTTTTTAAGCCTTAAGGGCAAGTGAACAAGCAAGTGGTTTTTCAAAATGCATAGGTGAGAGTGAACTTTTGTAAACCGAGATTGTCCTTTCCCAAAAATATCGCATTTTAGGAAAGGAGTAATGTACCAGGGGTGTTGGAAAGAATATTCTGCACACCTTTTCTATAAAATTAGATTCACTCTATATAGCCCCTGGGACTCGGCCTAAAAACTCGGAGCAGTTCGGGTGAATGCCGCTACGAGTAGTGTTAGTAGCAGTAGCGACGGCGGTAGTAGCAGCAGTATCAGTCGTGACGGCAATAATAATAGTAGTAGTATAATTAATGGCAGTAGTAGTAGTAGTAGTAGTAGAAGTAGTAGTAGTAGTAGTAGTAGTAGTAGTAGCAGTAGTAGTAGTAGTGCTAGTAGTAGTAGTGGTGGTGGTAGTAGTAGTTGTTGTTGTTGTTGTTGTTGTTGTAGTTGTAGTAGTAGTTGTAGTAGTAGTAGTAGTAGTAGTAGAAGTGGTGGTAGTAGTAGTAGTAGTAGTAGTAGTAGTAGTAGTGGTAGTAGTAGTAGTAGTAGTAGTAGTAGTAGTAGTAGTATGACTGGTTGCGATACTGGTAATAATAATAATAATGACAGTGGTGGTAATTTGTTCTTGCCTCGTAGGCGAGTAATATTTACGTGCATAGATATGTATTGGGGATAGACATCCCACGAAATATAATTAGAAGGAAATGAGTTTTTTCGGGGACTTAACAAACTTTATTTCGTAAATTTTCGACGCTAGTTCCCCAGGCCATCGTCAGACGTGCGTTGTGAAAAACGGCTAAAACTTAAACATGCTCGAAAAAGTCGATATTACTTTGAAATTGCTGCCAATAAGTAGATACTGCGGGCTGACATCATGCGTGGATTGGCTATCGCCTTTCCCCATTTTTCTTTGAGATTTGTACATAGGGCATCTAAATTAATGTGCCGAATGATGCATGCATCATCTGAATGTACAGTCTCCAGAGATTTTTGACCTTTCTTAATGTTCAGAAACTGACAGTGCTCATTTTATCCTAATTAAATTTGTGCCCATTTTCTAGCATATGCCTGACGACTTGGGATAGATGGTCTCATCAGTTGGCGTTCATGTAGGCATGTAGAAGATGATTTTCCAGTTTAACCACAATACACCGTATTGTAGCTGTCACATGTATCCTTGTAAGTGACTTCTTTTTTTATCCGAACAGCCAACCCTATCCTTCGAGTGTACAAGCCGGTTGGGTAGTCCAGTCGACGGTTTGTGCGCCACTTGTATTTGGTTCTTCCTTAGGTGTCTTTTAACGAGTCCGGACATATTTTTAGTGTAAGGAAGTGTTCGTCCGTTTTTGGTTTGGGCGTCTGATCGGAAAAACCCAGTTCCCCGTCTTTTTCTTTTGATTCCTGATGCTTCACGCATCGGCGTGTGAAATCTCTAGGGCGGCTGTTTCGGGAAAACAGGCTAGACAAATAATTAGGATTTATTTTATGACCTCCGTCCTCAGAACAGTGTGTCTTTCCTCGATATACGCATATACATATAAGTATGAACATTGTATTTCTGAAACTGTTTTTGCAGATTCAAAACTGGTGGCGAACGATGATTGTTATTCATGACATTAAACTGAAGAAGAAGCGACGGAAGGATACCACCAAGGCTAAAAAGTCGACAAAGAAATGAAGTTTCATCTGTTGGATTTGAGTACTGATTCACAATTTGAGTATCGAATCTTTTTTACAATTGTTTGTGCTAAATTTTCTATTCTTAACGCCACTGATTGCCATGTTTTCCCTGTTATACTGCCAAATTTTGCACCGCAAAATCATCCTTTCTGATTGGATAATCACATCTATTCTAAAATCGCCATACTTGATACCTTTGTGATTCGGCTGTCTGTTGTCCTTTCGAAATCAAACATTTTGATTTATATGCATGCCTTTTTACTGCGTTAAAAACGGATGGCTTCGCCGACGGAGGAGAGATTTTAGAGTCATGAGGCCAGACATTGCAGTGAATCCCCACACAACGCTTCGAATGCAAGTCAGCATCATACAAGCATGCGATCTGTGAAGTGAATGATTAGATCACCACCACACAAAATGTCTGGATAGCATAAAACCAGAATTACTGAGAGGCTGGTTGTTGCTTTAAAAGTCCTTAAGTTCCTTTAAGGTCTTTAGTCCGAATCCTATCCGGAAGTAATCGCAAAAATCGTCTTGTGGAATGCGTAATAAATATAACAATGCGGGCCGACGCGTAAAAAAAGTAGTTACGAAATATAATCTTTATTTTTAGTGCCTAGAGCAAAGTCCTTTTCGGCATGAACGAGGAAGTAAACCACCACCTAGACAACCACCTTTCGTACACGCATGTCGGTAGCGTTTCTAAGACGGAAAACGCACCGTACAGCTGATTTTGGTTGGACGTCACTTCTGGAAGTATCTTTGGTAGCGCAAGGCCACCTGTAATACGAGAATGGTCGTAATGATCTCCTTCCAGGAGATAAAACGTGCTCTTCTCGATGCGATAAAGTGAAAGAAGTCGCATTTGCGTTGCACGATTGTTTTAGTTCACTAGACATGCATTCTGTGGGAAGGTGATTCAGGGGGTGTACATATCCGTACCCTGTCGTGTCTTCGGCCAGGGTTTAAGGAGTGTTTCGGTCTGTTAATTCCGAAGACACTAGCTGATCTTGCCAAATCACTCCATTATGCGTCTGGGAAAGGTGATATTTTTGTCTTCCAGAGCCAACACCGTTTATCCCGAGGTTACTAACGTCTGTGCGTACGGTGGGATGAGAATGCCCGTCTAATCTATGCAACACTGTTATCCTCCGGTCCAGGGAAAAACCTCATCGGCAACTCGGAGGCCGCATTACTGAGAGCCCGAAGAGGAAGATACCCAGGCTGACCTCCCCCTCCTCCATGAGATGACTGCACAAGCGCTAGGGAACTATAATACTGATGATTACTCGGAGTCGGTCATTCTGGTGTCCGTCTTCAGATGGGGAGACTGGACGAAGCATGAGAAATACTGCGGAATAAGTCTAACTGGCTCTGTTACCAGCGTCTCTCTCAACCGTGCATGATTCTAGGATCAGACCTCACAAAACCGGTGGGCGTCAATGAAGCATTCAAACATCCCAACTGCGCCGTAGTCCCTAATTGCGTCATGACAACCAACAAAAAACGGTCCACCGTCTTACCGACTTCGACGCAGTGTTCGATTCCGTCCGCTGTGAGTCCCTGCAGCAGGCAGTGGACAGTGTGCTTACAAAAACTGTCGCTGTGGCCAAGGCCTGGTGCCACTCGAGTTCTGGCCCATAAATTCTCCCTCAGCCGTTAGATTTCCGGTCTGGCGTTGAACGGGGCTGAATTCTCTCATCGCTGTTTAAATACATCATCAACTGAATCCTCTGTAGGGCTCTGATGGTTTCGAACTGCTGTCGGGATATCGACTAGGCTGACTAGTCTGTCATGCAGACAAAGCAATAGCGTCACTGTTGCCCGAATCGATGCCGCCCGCGTACTGACTCGCCGTGATATCTCCATCGCCATGAGTCTTTGTGTGCTAGGCCTCCATTCGATCAGTCACCCCGTAAGGCTGGGAATGGTTAGCTACGTGAGTTGAAGACTAGCGCAAACTGGAGTTATTTGACCAACACGGCTTGAGAACCATACATCGAGTGAGATACATCGACTGCGTCTCCAATGAGATAGTCCGCACTCGCCATGACAACGCGAGGATGCTCTAGGCTATTCAGTGAAGAAAACTGTGGTTCGAACATGCCCTTCAGCGCCTTTTGCATGAGTTCAGTGTCGCCCTTCATCCGAGGCTGTTGCCTACCTGGAGGTGGTGAAGGGGTCTGCTCGAAACCTAGCTCGACACAGACCATCAAGACGGAAGTGATTCTTGAACCCTCGGCATCCGGCCTCCATAAGCAGTGATGGGTACGCCGAGCTCTCCCAACCCGCTACAACCAATCTTCACGCGCGCGATGAGGTGAGCGAGCATGACCACGATCGTACCAAGTGTGGGCAGGCACGAATGACACCTCGGACTGCTTTTAAGGACGTCCACAATCGCCCGTCCTTCGAAGGGATGCATCAGTTAGATGCTGCACTGTTCATACGACAGTAAACAGGTCCAAGTTCCGCCCCAACGTTGCCAGATCACGAAAGACTAACAAAGCCGTGTTAAATTTTTCATTTACTGTCGTTAATACGTTGCGGGCACCGTATAACTTAGACCTCCAGCACCGAGGTGAAATTGAAAATAGACCGAAGAAACTGGACTCGCCCTGAGTTCTCGTTAGCTCCGGGAAGTAGGATCAAGCAGCTAATTACCCGTGCCGTTGGGAAAATTAAGACGGATGGAATATTTTCTGAATCCTGTTCAATGCGAACGAGTTCTCCCGAACTCCCTGCAATTCTATGACAAGGTCTTCTAAAGTAGGTTATATCAAAAGCGAGGTCAGGTGCAATGGGAAAGTGCCCTACTCCAACACGGCTCTCAAAACAAGTTTAGAGTTCTTTCAATTCCGGAAAAGGTGTACTTGCGTTAAATATCAGATTTTTGAAGATTCCGCTTGGAGTCGACAGTTCACTGACGACCCTGCGAAACCACAGAATCGGCAGCGCGATTGGTCCCTCCTCATGTCGCAAGCGGTTACAACTCAACATAACAGAACCCAGTAGTTTTATTAATAATTGAAACAGTGATCCCGAAAAGAGCTTTACTCAAAGAGCCGAAGATAAAAGTCAACAAATATTCAAACACTAAATTTACATATTCACAATCAACGCATGCAGGCGAAGACCCATGCAGTAAAAAGCGTGGATCAGTCAGGTGAATAATGTAGATAACACTGCGCCTATTGCCTGTGTGACTTCGTCTGTTTTGCGGATGACAGAAACGCTGTGAGGCCTGAGGCAATCAGCATGGAGAAGGCGTAATTCCTGGGTGTTTGGAGGTTGGAGTTAAGGAAAACAAGACGGCAATTGTGCAAATAGGACAAGTAGGACTGGAAAATGGTCAAAGCCCATCTGTCAATTGTATGGAGTGCGGGCCGCTCTTTCCTCGAGTAAGTGGGCAAGAAAACAGAGGTTTAAGGACTTTAAGGTGTCTAGCCGATAGAACCGAGTAAAAATCTGCAGCCCTCAAAGATTATCCACTTGGAGTCCTAGTGAGAACGCTGGGGCCTTCTGAAAGCCAACAATGCCATCTTGGTCCCTCTCGCTGGCGTGAAACTTCATACGCTTGATGAGGAACGTTAGCCCGCGTTGGCAATACCAAGAGCTAAACCAGGGGTCCCTTAAAAGAGCTTAAAGATTATCTCTGGAGGGCTATGCAATACCTGTGGTGTTCATCTTCAATTCATAAGGCAGGCTTAGTGTGTGAAAACTACTAAGCCGCATGCTGAGCAGGACTTCATCTCGTCAGGTCACACTGTGAAGACAAGTACAGCACTTAAAATGCCCAGCAGCAAACAGGTGCAACTCCGCTAGTCACTAAGTTTTTTTACAGGCCACTATAAATGTTTTTCTCTCATGTGTGGTCTTAAAAACGTCTGACATCAAGAACTAGCCGTCTCAAGTCAACATGGGGACTGATGGACATCTAGCTTTTAAGTAGACAAAGATTCACGAGGCTGTTCACTGAGTAAATAACTATGTAGACCGCAGTTATCTTCATGGTTTTTTGCTGCAGTCGTCGGTCCAGTTCGTCAGGCCCAGTAGTGGAAAATGGAGCTAGGTGGTCAGCAAAAAATATCTTTGAGACAACGCCTACTGACGTTCCACTTGTGTTCGTAATCTTGTTCACAAACGCTCCTGAGTTGTTCATTGTCAGGCGTTCCCCAAGGTTGTATCTTGTTGTCTGTCTTACTTAACTAAGGTATAAACTAAGTTCTTGAAAGCAGTGTAAACTGTTTTAATGGCCGCTTCGCACCACGACGCCAGCTACCTGACCCGAGCCACTCCGGCGGCGTCGTCCTTTTAACGCCAGCTGGGCTATCAATTTGGGTAGTAAAAACAAAAAAATTACTTCGGTGCATGATCAGCGCTTCGTAAATAACGGCTACCGGGCGGGAGGACTAGAAGGTAAGTTGATGACAAAGGGGGGGGATAGGGGGGAAGCGTTGTTTGGGTGTTGGTTGTCCGTTGAGTTTCTACAAGTCCTTAAATGTGTCCAAGGACGCATTGTAATAGCTCAGTTTCCATAAAGACCTGTACGTATACAGTTCATTCGCTCGGCTAGTCCTCTGGGGTTGAGTACAATGGGTTACGCATTTTAGAGAAAATCGAAAACTTGAGATTCTCGATTAGTGTCATTTCAGAACAATCGCCCGGGCGGAGTTGAGAAACGTCGTCTTACACAAGACAGTCAACGCCCGATGTGGCAAGACTGTGAAGACATCCTAACTTATCCAAAAAGTGTGTAGAGACAGCTTGGTAGGTCCGTCGCCTGCCCCGCCAGTTTAGTTTTGTTCCTTTAGATTTATCGCCCTCGTCTTGCCAGGGGCGATCGGGAAGTAGGCTCAAAACATGGTCGAACATAGTCCAAAAAGAAGTGGTGGCGGTGGTAACTGGAGTTAGGATATTCGACCTTCGCCAATGGCGAAGAAAGCGGGCAGAGCCCTCCATAGCTGTGGCCGCAGATCGTGGCGCTTAGAAAGGCTAAAACAAGGTGGATCAGCTAGATCAGGCAAGACCACATATGCATCAAGCAATAATGGGTAGTTCTGTGAACAACAGGTGTATCCTGGATAAGTGGAAAGCAGGCATCTAAAGAGGGTCTAATGGATTTAAGGATGATTGCCACCCTCCCCCACAATTTCTATAAAATAAAAGATGAAACACGCAGTATCGATAATAAAACACCAGTTTCGAACTTTGTGACATATTTCTGTTTTTAAAACTAAAAAAATATTCCTTCGATTCTGCTTTACCGCCATGTCGTCCTGCTTATTTCTTTTTCTCTTATCAGTCCACGGATTTGTGTATGGGATATCTACAAGACCGCGGACCGGTTTCCCGAAAAAAAAAGTTGCGCCTGAGGACATCGCATTAACTTAAAAAATCTAATTGCTTACGAGTAGCAAACGCAAGGAAAACAGAAACAAATCGTTGCATGCGGGAGGCAACTGTCTTAAACTCTACCAGAGGTCTTGTTTACAGACACCTTTGAAGTGTGGTAGTGCTACTAAAGGAAAACCAGTGACGCATCTGCGCCAAAAATTAATGAGCGTCCGATATGAATGAAGCTAAATTCAAAGGATACATTTGATCCGAGAGCTGATGTAGCACGGTTGAAGATATGAGCGCTATCAGTATAAATATGGCATTGATGTAGAAAATTGAGAACGTAGTAGACTCGTAGTCGGCCACATCCTTTGTTTTTTGCCGTATCCTAAGCGGAGGTAAGAATACAATTCCCCACTTACATATCATCTTTCTCCTTCTTTGATACCTTCTTATCGTTGCCCATCTTTTTTGTTACCTCCTGGGTTATTGCATCCGTTCGGATTACAGCAATTCTAGAGACTTCACTGACTAGCTGAATCAACGTTTACCTTTCCATAAGAGGCCCCTTTGAGTTGGTGTATGCAAGGGAAATCAGGTAAGTTGAAACCGCTGTAAATATAGCGAACAAAATGAGGTTGGGTATGAGATCCATCTCGTGTATTCTCCAATAGAGCCCTGTAAAAGCAGCTTGTTGAAGTGAAAGGAGAAATTACATATAGGTGTTAGAGAAACAAGTAACGCGTTTCCATAAATGAGTTTGTTGGACTTTGCGGAGGCTGTCCGTCCGTACTGTTCCAAAAGAAGTTCGTCCTCCTTCGTAAGCTTCATCGGAAGGCTGTCGTCGGCTCGCACCAAACAGTGAAACGTAACTATAAGTTGATTGGCTAAAACCTGCACCCGTGGCGAGTGAAAGTGACACGTCTAGGGTACGGGATACAAAATTCAGTGCGGTTGGCTTTACTCCGTCCCCAAGTACTTTTGTTAATTTTCCAAAATGTCTACATGATTCGAAAACCAGAGTGAATACTTGAGGTTTATCACCAACGACAGTGAAGATAGACTTGCAGGTTTTGTTCCAAATTCACCAAACAACTACTTACATATTGTGGTCCTTAGCCAGTCGCACAACGAGTCAGTTTTGAATGAAAAAATTTCCGCATTGGTCGAAACACTAGACGACAATAAAGTGTGCCCGAAGAAAGCCTGATAATGTGTTACCGGAAGTGAAAACATGAGAATAATCTTTGAATCCCTTCCTGACAAAATTATCACTGGTATCAAAGCTAACTCGAACAGTCGAGCAGTCAACATAAATCTGAAAATTGAAGGTAGCGCAGCTATTGACTGTCAGCCTGCGGTGGGTAAAAAGAAGCAATAAGAACATTGGCAACTACACCAAGGAAAAGTATGAGAAACTAGTATTATAGGGGACAAAGGTGTTTAAAGAAGGAAAAGTTGAAGGGAAATGAGAAGCGTTTCCAGGCGAACCAGGCTACAAACGCGTAAGGTGGTTATGTCCCTAGTTTATCGTAATATTTGCACTATGAGACGGCTTCAGTGGTTAACCCGGTCGGGAGGCTTCATCATAATGCTCACGGCAAGTAGCATTGCAACAAATGACCGCACCCAATTTTACTTTGTAAATAGGGTGATCAAGGGCTCATGTCTATTTTCCTCAATAAACTGAACCGAACTGAGCAGGATTTGTAAGGAGAGGAAGGTGAAAAAGGGAGCCTATCGAGGAAATCGATCTCTGTCTCTGTCTCTCTCTCTCTCTCTGTCTCTGTCTCTCTCTCTCTCTCTCTCTCTCTCTCTCTCTCTCTCTCTCTCTCTCTCTCTCTCTCTCTCTCTCTCTCTCTCTCTCTCTCTCTCTCTCTCTCTGATAAAAGAGCTGCGCCGATAAATTCATATAAAGCGGAAGGAAACTAATGAAGCAACTAATACTCAGAACACGACAAGATTTTGAGGAAGATTTACGGAACGACGCAGTGGGGGATCAAAGTTATTCTACGGGTATATATGAAGGAGCATGCGAAACATAGATCCCATGCCCCTTCTGAAAGCTATTGATTACCTAGTGACTAATGAAGACGGAGCAAAAACAGAACACCTTTCGCAATTCTTAAGTCCAAGTATATCAGGGGAAATGAATTTAGTCCTCCCGATTACGGCTTAGCCCAAAGATAAGGACTGTGTCCCTCGCCAGAACAACTATATCTAAAGAGCTTTCGACGTTGAATGAGCCAGAATCGTCCGGTCCAAATGACATACTGCCCAAATTGCCGAAGATGCTCGCTGACAACCGAGCCAAACCTCTCTCTGTGCTTTTCACAGCCTCATGCGAAGCCGGCTGACTGTCCGCGGATCGGAAATCTGCATAGTCCACGCCGCCACATAAATGCGGCAGCAAGCTCTGTCCAGAGGTATGGGCCAATGAGGCTGACTTCGATTTTCTGCAAAATCGTGGAAAAAATAATAAAGTGTGGACCAATTCGTTTCTTAGAACAGCACAATTTACCATTCGAAGCCTAGCATGGATTTCATGGAGGCCGGTCTTGCGTCACAAATTCGCTCCAAGGTTTAGAACGCCGAGCTCGGGCAGTTGGTCGAGGGGATGATGCGCATGTAGCCGGCGTCGCCTTTAAGATGGCCTTCGATAGTGTATCGAGCCAGCGACCATCGTACATACTCAGTCGAACCGGCGTTGGAGATGGGGTTCGAATCTTCTTTGGAACGTCGATAAGGGTCCTCCTATAATTTAGTCGTAGGTTTTGCACATTTTACCTGTTTCAGCTGGCTCTCCGTCTTTTAAATTGGTTGTTAAATTCATCGTTTTACTCCTCCACAGCGACGGACTTCGTGACTTTCTAAGTCACCTCATTGTTTCGATTCTAAGTAAACTGCTGACGATTGTGGTTCATTCTTCTCTCGACTCCCTGCTGGTGGTTTCTTTGACGAACAAAATTTTTATTGAGGAATCAGCCACAAGTCGGACGTGCAATCACTCTTCTCCAGTCAACCGTTTGCTTTTGACCAAAATTTTAGGATATTTTGCTTTCATCCTGGAGACAATTGGCAAAGCTGTTGATACGGAACACCTAACCTTACCTGCTGAATACGCAGTTTTAAGTGCTGGCATCGGAACTTGCTTATGGTTGCGAACTCAAAAAGTCACCAAAGGCCAGACTATTATGCAGTGCGCTCCCAATGTGGAGTACATGCATAAAATCTTCATTCATTTATAAAAAAATACCGAATTAAGTTGCTCATGGTTTTTAGAATGTTAGTAAGACAAGGATCGTTGACCCTTGACCACTTTAACGAGCCTTCTTTTAATTCCATTGAGACTATCTTGGCATTGTACTGCTCATGGCCTCCAGACACGCAGGCCTGCTCCAAATGCGACCTAACAAAAGTACCGAGGTTCTATGAGTAGAGGTCTTTAACAAACCCCATAAAGGCTATTCTGATTATGCTATGGCCCGGTCTGGTAATCAAAATAACGCGGAGCGTATGCGCACTTGACTATTGTCCCCAATACCAATGCGGCAGGGAAGGAGAACGCGACCGGCAATGAAAAATGTGTTATAAATCTGCAAGTCACTAACTGGAAAACGAACGCGTATTTATAACTCTCTACTGGGGTTCGCCTTCATTCGGTCCAATGCGCTTCAAGAAGAATATTCTGGACGAGTCGATCGATTTCTCGCATGTACGGACCAATCAAGTTCAAGGGGAGCAGCCAGTGGCGAGGTGCCGCCATCATGCTGACAGCGTGGTAAAGAAGACGCACGTAGCCTCCAGTAACTGGTTGGCTCTTGTTGTATGAAGTGTACGTACTCCCAATAGATTACGTGCAGCACGATAACTGAGCTTTCTGTCATCTTAGTGCAACCAGTGGGTGGCTTCAAGGAGTTCCTCACCAACAAACAGAGATTTTTTTGGGCTTTCACGTCTTGTGAAGTCACATTTGTCGTATAATAACTTCTTCCGTAGGCGAATGTTATCGGGTTGCGTAGGCAATGTACGGTACAGTTGCCGATACTGAAACATCGAAAGCAATAATTCAACTACTCATGCGGTCCATCTAGTCTGATTTGCGGGCTATCTTTATCTGAAGCGCTCCAAATGAAATAGCATATCGTCGGCAAACATTGGTGTTTCGCGGTTCCAGTGTCTTTCACAGCCATCTGCTTATATCAGGAACAAAATTCGTTCCACTGCTGAACTCTAAGAAGTTCTACCCTCGGTAGCAGCAGAATTTGCTTTATTTGACCGATGCAAATAACGGGACACCGGCTCATTAAAGAAGTTTCCCATACTTTTGAGGAAATTCCATCTGTTCCCTGTTGTTTCAAATTTGTACAACAGTACATAGTTAAGCATCGTGTCGAAGGCCTTCCGTTCAGGCGGCGTAATATTCCGTCCAGTCCGATTTTTCGGAAAGCCCTAGAAGGGACGAAAAGCCTCTCGCAGACATTCACAACGAACCCCAAGTAGATTAGGGGCTCGACCAAAATGTACTCAGTAACTAATTAAAATCTATCATCCATCAACATCAAGCGGTAGCGAGATCAGGGCAGGCGTTGGCGCGAGCGGATCTTGTTGTGTGAGGATTTTAGCAAATTAAAACGGCAGTACAGATTAGTTCGGTCGCACAGTGAAAAGCGAAAACAGAAATAAAAGAGTGCTTGGACTTACGAATAAAAATCTAGCTACTTCAATTTTGCCACAACGTCACACGTGCTGTGCAGTCCTAGAGTTTTCTGCTCAGCCGTATCTGTGGTTTTTGGAAATAACAGTTCCGTTACAGATGGAATGGTCATTATTCCCAAATTATGAATGTAAGCTTTTGGCAAAATGGATGTTTGCGCATCTTCAGTTCCTGTAAGAAGGTTTGCCAATAACAGAGACTTCTGCTAATCAGTTCCTTGAACGTTTAAAACATCGGAAACTAGAGCCAGATGAATCCATGGTATATTTTGATGTCGTTTCACTCATTGCCTCCATTCCACAACAACTAGCAATTGACGTTGTGAGACAACTCCTGACTGATCGCTACAACGAGCGAGACAATCCCCTGAGGACCGAACATCTAATGGAGCTCTTACGGAATTGCCTAGAGACATATTTCAACTTTGGTTGGCAAATGTATGAATTATCAAAGGCAGCCCTATGGGTTCCCCCATGTCAGGGCTGATTGTTGAAGTAGTCCTTCAACGGTTAGAACATTTGGTGTTCACCAGGTATCAACCAAAGTTCTGGGCTCTCTACGTCGATGACACTTTCGCCATTATCAAATAATCTGACGTGGGGTGCCTTAAAGAATTACTGAACTCGGTTGACCCGAATATCCACTGCACGATGGAAGCGGAAACAAACGACCAACTTCCCTTCCTCGATGTCCTTTTGCGTCGGTGTGCAACTGAGTAATTGCAAAGTACCGTTTTCATAAAAGCCACCAACACAAGAAAATACTACACGTCAACAGCAATGACCCCCTCTCTCACAAACGCAACTGTGTCCGTATTCTATTCCAAAGAGTTTGAGCACACTGTGGCACACCAGCCGACAAAAGAGTTAAACGACAATACGTTTATGACCTCTGTCGAGTCAACGGATATCCAAGCTACTTCATCAAGCAAAGCAAGCGCCGAGTGAACAGACGACAGTCACAGGAAGAAGAAACCAAAGTCTGTATGGTTATTCCTTACGTTAGTGGAGTCGCCGAGGCGGTTTCACGACTATTACAACCCGCCAAGGTAGGCATTGTTAATAGACCCCAGGCAACAATCTGTCACCGTTTGATGCAACCCAAAGACATTCTGCCATCCACTGAAACTTCATCAGTTGTATATAAAACACGCTGTAACGATGGAGACTGCAACTACATTGGGGGAACCGGACGGAAATTGCAGACCCGCCTAAATGAGCACAAACCGGCAACTCGGAGACTGGACCCAAACTCACAGCTTACGACTCACATCGGAGAAACTGGCCACAGTTTTGACTTTCAAGGAGCAGCCATCTTAGGCCGGGGCACCTCAAGGACAGAACGTCTCACACCCGAGGTTTGGTACTCAGATGCCAACTATATCAACAGACATCTAGACCTTCCTAAGGCCCCTAAAGTCCTATGCCACTACATCCGCCGTGACGAATACAAGACAGTCATACGGAGCTCAGGAAAACCGAGCAAACACGACCTGTCGACCAATTCACTTAAAAGGGGGACAAAAACGTAACCAACCTCAATTGAGGCGACGACACACAACACAGGAGACCGCCAACACTCACAAACGACGGCCAGTAGGCCAAGGCCGCGAAAGAGGAAAAAAGCGATCAGCCCAAGGCCAACTAATTCGGCTATCTATTCAAAGTGCTGATTGATTTTTGCACTAGGCGCTTTGATAATGGAGAGCCAACCAAGCTCTTCGAAACGTTAGCCGAACTATTCGCTCGATCCGGTGAGCACTTCCCTCTCCTCAGATTATCGACCTGGATTTCTTATTTTTCTAACCTGAACTCAAGTTCTTAGTGCAACGCCCACGGCTTTGGCAGGGCTGTTTGAGCGGAATTAAGTTACGTTTGGCGAGATCAAGTATAGAAAATGTCTGGCCAACTGTCAGTGAAGATGGCTGGTATCCCCTCCTTCGCAATCGCTGATGACACCTCCATCAAACCTCTTGAGCAGCGTTGTCGCTCTTCTTTTTCTTCAACGTATTCTAAGGCCATTCCTTGCAAATGTCACAGCGTTACACCCCCACCGCTACTTTAGTTGGTATGTCGGTGTCGTCTTCCAGTCCAGATGGATCACTGTATGTTTTAGTAGACCCTATTTTGTTGCATTGTCCCCTATTGTTTTATATCTGGAGCTTTTCCTGTTGTTGGCATAACTTATACGCACACCGAACTTCTTCCACTCAATCCACCTGAATGTTCACGACGACTTGTCTTGCAAGTCTATTAAGTCATTCCTCCGTTAGAATCCATCCCATGTGTACTACATTAATCCGTTTGTGCTATACTCAGCATCCTCAGTCGCTACATTATAAAGTTTCTGACTCAGAGCAGTAGGGATAGTGATGGCGACAGGTAAACAAGTATTCGAAAAGTTAGGACTATGTATTCACGAACACAAGTCCGCATCTTCAGGTGTATCGGCCGTTTTAGTGAACCGATAGGTGTGCGTTTCATATTGATTACATTTTGGGAACGGATCGAAATTTCAAACAGGTAAGTTCACACAAAGTTCCGGCCGGGAGCCTTAATTCGGACATTTTTATGTGGTTAGTTTTTGTTTTATATAGCGCACAAATAGAGAAGGGACTAGGGCTAAGGATAAGGCTAATAAAGCGGTTAGGTTACAGATTAGGTCAATTTTTAGTCCTATGGTTCGGGTTATGGTGAGGTTCATAGTTTGGGTTGAGATTGTTGTTCGTTTTAGGCTTGGGTAAGAATGAGACGATCGGCCAAAGGATTAACTGACGAGAACATAGATAAAGAAGCCGAACCGGACTACCAAGCTGCAATCGCCGTTATGTAAATAATGGTTTCCCTTCTTCATATTTGCATTTTTATTGCTCTGTGTATTTTACTTGTTGGTTTTTTCCTTGTCTTCATTTCTTTATACTGCTCCTATCCCATTTTAGTGTCATGGCTGTTATTTAGCGCCCGAGTCTGTGATCTTCCCGATTTACAGATGTACACAATAGACAACTGTTCAAGACTACCAAAACGGTGGTTAACAACTAGTATTCTGAGTAACCTACGTACATAAGACGAACTAGGGAAAAACCTACGTACAAAAGTAAACTACTGTTGACAAGGGAGGCCGAACGGCCCGTCACTATATGGGAAGTTTCAGCAGCGGGGAAACACCCTTCTGGTTAGGAAAAGACCCCCCCCCCAGGTCATGGCCGCTCCCCTCCTGAACAGAAGAACTTTGCCTCCGCTAGCAAACCTCCCCGCACAATGCTCTTTGTTGAACCTCCTTAACACCCGGCGAATTGGACTGGGTTGTTTGAACATGGTAAGCACTTTGGCGTGGATTCAGGATGGATGTGGTGTAGCTACGTGTTGTTGAAAAAAATTGGTGATCTGTCCCTAGATAACTACCTATTCTATCCCCACACTCCTGGCCGTTCGCCGTAAAGTTTCTCCTGCTTCACGTCAGCACCTTCAGCGGCCCTCCTCTCCAATTGTTCCCATCTCTCAATCACCACCGGTCGCCTAGTAGGCATGTAGGCATCACCCCCTCCCAGCCAGACGGATCATCTCCTTTGTTTAAATCATCTCTGCTTGCATCGTTTATCATTTTCCTATATACCGATCTCCTTTTTCCAGGCATACAACTTCTTCCTGCATATCTCTCCTTTCTCCTCGTTCGATGAGAATGATAAATGGTGCAATAAGAGATGGGTTACACCAAAGAGACCATTCGTCTGGATGGAAAGGTTATCCCAACCTACTTGCTAGACAATAGGTGGGGATTGCAGCGCTGGAGGCAACTGCATGGGAGGACCGTGAAGGGTGCCGACTTGGTGCATGGTAAGGGGTACGGTGAATTTCGGGAAGAGGTTCGGCGGTTATGTAGGAACAGGGCATCGGCCATCTTTAATGACACGCGGTTACGCCATCTGCATCCTGGATCCACGCCAAAAGTAATCACTACATTAGAACAACCTAGTCCAGTTCGTTGATGTCATACGACTTCGTCTGCCTTAGCCTTCTTTTGTGCCCACGCTCACCCCCGAATTCCTCTATGCGCATAGGTTTCCCAGTATACTAGTAGACAGTTATTTAGTATTCTATGGGCCGTCATAAATCGTGTGCCTTCGTCAACCTGAAACATTGCATCCAGAGAGTGTGGTCAGTGTTTAACAAAAGTGTTTTTCAGTTAAAGAAGCAGGACGTCTGCTGCTTGTGTCTTGTGGTTCTAGGGTTAATTGTCAAAAAGTTTACCTCGTCCACGTAGTTGCTTCCATACCTACACCCCCTTTGGTTCGCCCAATCACTAGACAGGATTTTAATGTCTTAAAGACTTCCTTGGCCGACTCTGACCGAGGACTTTCTATATCTTTCGTAATCCTATTGTATTATTGCTAAGCTATGATCATATTTCTTAATGAACTGTTCCCCATATTTATCGCTGTCTGACAGTTGATTGCTTGGATTGCTGTGCAATAACGTCTGCCGACCTGCATGACCGATCAGTTGCAGGAGATTTTCTAGTTAGCCGTCTAGTGAGAACTTCTGAGGGGACTGACAAATCGACTCTTGAAGATAACGAATAGAACGCGGTTACCACCTCTGAATCCGGCTATCGTCGATGGGGATGCAGCAGGCTCAGGTCAATTTGGGGTCGTCTCTCCTACAATCATCTCCAAAAGTATGAACTTATTACCACGCTGAGTTAGGTTTTCCAGACGTACGGGGCGTCGAATAAGGTAGACAGAGATAATTTTTTGATGTTAGCACAAAAATAAAAATCAACGAGGAAAAGTGTAGAAGATACGGCGATCGATGAAAAGAGACTTGTCCAGAATTTGACGATTGTAGCTCTCCCTGCGGAGCCTTGAAGGCGCGGAATCTGAAAGGGCAAAAACCCACTCAAAAAATCCATCTTCTAAAGCAATAATGGGAAAGGGTCCGGCTGGAACTTCGGCTACTCCAGCGTCCCACTTGCATTAGGTGCTGGTGACCTGCAAATAAGACGGTCCACTACCATTCAAATTGCATGCAAATATAGAAGTGTTTTTGATGCCTTTAGACCGTCAGGACAGCGAGTGGCCGGTTTCGTGACGCCAAATTTTAAACGGGCCTGCAAACTCCGACATCGGTCCTTTCCTGAATTCCACCATATCAGTTCATCTTCTTATATTGTCGTTGATAAGCTTTGTTTCCTCTATCGTTCTACCATTACATTGCACATCTAAGTATGCTTGGAACGCGTGACGACATGCGTCTTGGAATGATCGAACGCCTGGAGACGATCGTAGGGCCAGCTCCGTCTAGAACATAACGTAACTCACCAAACGTCGAACTGAACTGAACTTATCAGGACCTCGATTACTTTCCCAACGTCCGACGCTACAACATTGGCAGTCGACGCAACTACGCAACTACGTTACTCTAACCGTACGCCTGACTACCCCAGCTTGCCGCGGCCAAACCCCTTGCTAGCCCCGAATTTTTATGATCCTGGTCACGTGATAAGCCCCGCGACTTAGGCACACTGGTAGTTAGCGCTCTCACACATCAGCACACATGCTACGTTCATCAACTCTTTGATACCCCATGCAGCCCAGGCGTTACAAACGAAAATTTAACCACCCTAAAACAGTCACATAGACAGTACGTTGACGAATTTGCCAACGAACTTTCATATCTTGCCTCCATGACGTTTCGCAGTCTCCGGACAGCTGACCTTGACTGCCTTATTTTTCCTCTATTCGTGTTTCCACATTTACTGTAAACGTTACCTTTGCAGATCACTCTATGGAAGCTCTGTTTGACCCCGGTGCCAACGTATTTCTAGTCCATATCTCTATTTGCATAAAAGTCTTATTACACAGATAGAGCTCTTACTGGCATGGCGTAACCTCGGGATCGAAAGCGGCACCACAACCCATCCTACTAACTGTATAACCTTGCAATTCATTATTGAGGCGTTCATAACATCGTGAAATTTGCTGGTAATACCGGACAGTCCTTGGTCGTTTGTATTTGAAATAAACCTTTTCATCGGTTACAAATATTTTGTCCACTGTGCATGCAGACACCTGTTCTCAGGTTCATGTCCAGCACAACTTCACCTTCAACCACTCCGGGCCACATTGATTACATCTAACGTCATTTTTTGCGGTCGCTGCTCTAAATCCAACCCATTTAAACTATATACTATAGTCCCTGTTTGCAGTAAGATCTGGTGTTCATAACCGATCACACGATCTTCTCGTATCATTTCCCGATTTATTTGCCTGGTGTGCAGAGACTACTGGCCGTTAACGCCTCAATCAACATATTACGGATAGTAAAATTTAAGAGAGTGTAGATATCGGAATATATAGGCTTATCTGAAGTTCAGCACTGTACAGTCACCCACCCGCTGAATTGGCGATCCGGTTTCTATGGACGGTAAAACGTCTCTATATTTTTACGTTGTTCCAAGCAAGAGGGAGAAAGAGTCTGACCGCGTCTTTGTCTTCGGTTTTTACAAATGCATTGAGGAGATCAGATTTGAGCTGGTCGTCGTTCTCTTCGAAAGTGGGAAAAACAAGAGCGTATAACCGGCACAAAAATCGAGACAGATAAAACAGGCGACGTAGTGGCTAATGTTCTTCACAATACCGTAACTATTACATTGGCGCAGCGGTCTCTCGAACTCCACCCTTCAGTCTGCCATGTCGCACTCACTAATTCCTATCTTTCTCTTAAGCTTTCTTCATACTACGGGAAGGAAGAGTCCGCCTGGTGGATACGCCACTCGCGGTTCTACGCCCTTGTACCATATTGCGAAAAAGGCAAGGCTGTTGTGTGGTGCCAGTGAATGCCAGGTTTTCTGTGTAACGTCCCGTGATCTGTACAGGATTGTTTGAATGCCGTGGCACTTTTTTGGCGCGCGGACCTAGGATGGAGATGGCGTAGCCGCATGTTGGTGAAGATGGCCGGTGTCCCTTCCACTATCTTCCGCCGATCCCCTCTCCCGCTCCGTATCCTGCCGTAACGTTCGTACCGCTGCCCTCACTACATCGGCAACTCCCTCGGCCCTTCCCTGCAGTTGCCCCCAGCGCTGCGCTCCCCACCGGTTGTCCAGCTGACATGTCGGCCTCGCCTCTCCACCCAGACAGGTCATTCGACTGTTGTAACTCATCTCGCGTGTACTTTTAACTGTCATTATACTCCTTTGCGATTCCCTTTTCTGTTCATTATATCTTCTCGTCCACCGATCGTTTCTTCATCCTTTATGTATGGATGAGTATCGTGAACTGCTAACAATCGTATTCAGATCAACACAAGTCAGGATCTCCTCCTCGATATTCCGTTACGTGGTTGTGCGCTACCCTTGACGTCCTCGGCCGCTACATCTGAACACACGTTACACCAGAGCTGGGATAGACAACATGCCCTAATCGCGGAAGAAATTTCGCAGGGTCACCGGTGCCCACACGTTCGTTATTGGTCACCAACAGCTGTCCGGTGACTGGTTAGTTTTTCCGCGAGTGTTCTTAGAGCATTCATGGTCCACTTCAATGGCACTAGCTGTTGTACTACCAAGGCGGGGAATTCGCGCGCATTTCTTACTTGGTTATCGTCGGAGTTATTGTGAGAGTTGAGATTGGGGTTAATTAGGGGTTACGGCTTGGGGATGGCAGGAGTTACACTCATGATAAACTTTGCTGCTGGGATTAGTTATATGGTTTGGTAAGGGTTAGGTTTATGATGGGGGTTAGGGTAGGGGTTAGGGTTAGTGTTAGGGTTAGTGTTTTCGGTAAGGGTTAGGGCTAGGGTTGTGGTTGAGTTTGGGCATAGAGTAAGGGCTTAAAGGGGGTTGAGGCAGTGACAAAGCTTATTGCATGAATTATTTGTATGGTCTGTTTAATGTCTTAAGCTAAGTCTAGCGCCAGGTAATAACTGATAATTGATCAATTGTTCGGGCGACCAGGACTTCGTAAACGGAGCCTATCATTATCAATGAGTTGCGGTTTTTGCTATTATACGAGCGATTTCCTCTTCCTTTCCATAGTTCTTTTTATCCCTTCCTATATCTTGCTTGTAAGATTTTCCTTCCTCTTTGCTTGGTTACATTGCTCCCCTAATTATGTTAAGTGTTTCGGTTGTTCATTCTCCGCCCTTGGTCTTCCTGGCTGCTGACAGTGGGCTGTTTGGTTTAGCGAGCCTAGATGTCAGTACGAGAGGCGGCCCAAGGAAAGAAGGCTTTGGCAATTTCTATGTACTTAACTGTCCTATGTACATTAAGAGACTAAAGGGGAAACCTAATTACAAAGATAAACTGTGGCAAGGCGAGGTTGTCCGAGAGGGTTTATCGTAGGCACGGGGATCCGGCGAAGACAGCGACAGAGGACCCACGTCCCTAAAGGGGTGCGCACTTTCTAGAACCTTCTACAAGATGGCAGCACGTGGTCTAGCTCTCTAGAAGTTCCTACATTGGTGTTGTAGTAACCGATTGTTTGGAACGGACCTTTTGGTTCCGCCAGCTGACGCCTATCGCCGTACCTGCTGCTACGTCCCCCCTTTCGCCGTTTACATTTCCGGATTTGATTACCTGCTATACTTATCCTTTTATTCTATACCTAGACGTCCCTTTTTCGCCGATTATGTTTTCCTGATTCCCCAAGTCGACACGTATTTCCGTTATCGTTTTTCTATCTCTCGGATATATCGCTTACTATTGCTTATTTTTCTCCCCATTTCAGTAACGTTTCGATAACAAACCATTTATAGCCAATTCGTTTACTTACTACCATGTCTACCCCACCCGTGTCTTTCGCCAGTGTGTACGAAGGTGTGACACCGCTCTTAGAAGAGATACCTCTGTCTTCTGGTCAGAAGGAGCCCAAGCTACCACGTCCGGTGACTGACACGTACGAACCTCAACACGCACATCCCTACGCGGCCACTACATTGGTGGCAGCTAGTTCACCCACCAC
>CACRXP010000013.1:2820368-2833727 GCA_902702965.1 Spirometra erinaceieuropaei
TTCCGACCGACCATATGTACGCTTCAGGACCTAGCCCTCTGTTAGCCTCCGACGTCTATGAATTCGACTGCAACAGTCGAGATTGACTTTGTGGCTTAGGCATTTTCCTGACCGCTGTACTATCTCCCTCCCCTCCCCCCCAAAATACTTGCTTCTTACTTCGCTTTCTTTCCCCATCCGCCAGGCGACGCGCATTTGACGCCGGCCCTACACCAGCTACCCCGCTCTCTCTCGCCTGCCGCTGCGTCTTACAACTTTTCGATACTCCCGATTCGCCAGGCATCGCCGCAGAACGGTTTGCCGCATTACGCCAGACCCCCCGACGGTCCATTGACGACTTCGCAACCGAGCTTACACGACTTGCGTCTGCAGCGTTCCCCAATCTACCACCTCCCGACCGCGACGACCTTATTCTCCACCGATTTGTATCAGGCCTCCTCGACCATACGATCAATGACTATTTCCTCCTCCACCCCCCGCGTACCCTCAACGACGCCCTACGGCAATGCCGCTATATCTCACATACCATCGCACCCACGAACCCCATCCGAGACCCTCGTTACCCCCAACTCGCTCAGAGCCCCAGGTCTCAGATAGACGGAACCCCTTGCCTGTCCGTTTCCCTGATCACAACCCTGGCTGCCAGTACTACACAGACTTCGGACCTCGAGCACGCCACTGCGGCCACAACCCACCATGTAAGTCCGCCTCTATAGATTCTATCTACTTTCATGACTTTTTCCCTGTCCCCGCTTTTACCGTACCGGTACTTCTGGATAACCACCCCACTCAGGCGTTAGTAGATACGGGTGCCAACGTGTCGCTTGCCACCGTCCACAAGTTGCCCAATCACTTACGCGACACGGACCTCGTTATGTGCTGAGCCTATGACACCTCGAAGGTGAGTGGCGTATTCATGAAGTATGGTCGGGTCGGGAGTCGGTAGGGGGTAGCGAAGGTCGACTGGGAGCCATAGGTCACGGCCAGTCCAAAGGTAGTGGGGGTGATCCCCGTAGACGAATGTACGGCTCCGTGATAAGCTAGGAAGCACAGGGGCTAGTGTGGATCCCAGTCGTGTTCGTAACCATCCTGTGAAAATGCGAGCAAAAGGTTGTGTAAGGTTCGATTAGTTCTTTCCACGAAGCCGTTGCCTTCGGGGGGATACAGGGTAGTTCGAGTTTTGCGAATCTTTAGTATCTCGCGGACCTCTTGTAGGAGCTGTGACTCGAAATTGACGCCGCGTCCTGGCGGACGAGTGGTGCAGCTTCCACTCACTTAGTGAAGTCGTCCACCATGACCAGGACGTACTCGAATCCGCGCACCGAGATCGGCAAGTGTCCTAAGATGTCCTGGCCGACACGCTCGCTCGGGAATCCGGTAGTCATAGGCTGCAGCGGGGCACGGGATGATGGGTAGGGGGGTTTGAATGTGGCGCATGTAGCGCAGACTGGAAGAAATGCTGGACTGACGAGCGTAGTTGTGGCCACCAGAAATGGTCGCGGACGGCGAGTTCCATGTGGCGTTGGCCACTGTGTCCTAGTTGTGCGTGGACGTCAGTGAGGATGGATTCTATCAAACATCCGGGAACGACTAGCCGTAACCGGTTGGATGCAGGGTCGCGGAGAAACAATATTTCATTTTCGATAGTTAGGTAGGGCCATTGGTTGAGCAATAGGCGGGCGCTCTGGCTAGCGCCTCTCATCTCCTGCTCGGCAGGTTTGGGAAGTCCTTGGCTCAAATGGCGGTAGATGGTGGCCGTGTCGGGGTCCGTAATTTGCGCTGTTATCCAGGCGTGACGTGTAGGTTCTAACACGACAATAGCGTTTACGTCGGCTGTATGCGCACTAGGGTCTGTGTCGGTTAAATGGGGTAGGCGAGAAAGGGCGTCTGCATTGCCTTGCTTGTGGCCTGGTCGGTACAGGCATTCAAAGTCGAAGTACCATAGGGACTCCTCCAGCGTGCCAGCTGGTCCATAGGGTCCTTGAAGGACCGCAGCCACTGCAGTGCTCTGTGGTCTGTGCGGAGGATGAAACGTTGTCCGATCAACAAGTGCTTGGACTGGCGTAGGGACTCAACAATCGCCGGGAGCTCGCGGCGGAAGGTACAGTAGTTCCTCTGCGGTTTGGTGAGAGTGTTGCTTGCGAAGCAGATCGGGTGTTCCACACCGTTCGCATCGGCTTGGGAGAGTACGGCTCCGATGGCGTAGCCATTGGCATCAATGTCTAAGATAAATGGGGGTGCGTCCTTATCGATGTTTGGGAGGGAAAGTAGGGGAGCCAAGCACAAGGCGGCACACAGATCGGTGAAAGCGCAGGCACAGTCGTCTGACCAGACAAACGGTCTGTTTTTCTCCCTAAGTTTGTGTAAGGGGTTGGAGATATGGGCGAAATCGCGGATAAAACGGCGATAGTATGACGCTAACCCAAAGAAACTGCGCAACCCCATCTGGTTGGAGGGGGTTGGTCACGTGCAGATACACTCGATGCGGTCAGGGAGGGGTGAGATACGCCCCGGGAAGATTAAATGACCCAAGAAATTTACCTCGCGACGTAAAAAAGGCACTTAGTGGAGTTAAGGGTCAGACCCGCAGACCGAAGAGCTTCCAACACCGCGCGCAAGTCATGGTTGTGTTCGTCGATAGACCTCCCAAACACTATAATGTCATCGAGGTAGATGAGACACTTGTCCGGAATGAGGGGTTGCAGGACGCGGTACATAAGGCGCTGGAAAGTGGCGGTGGCGTTTCACAGGCCAAACGGGAGGGCTTGGAACTTATACAAACCTTGTGGTACCGTGAAGGCGGTTTTATGGCGGTCGTCTGGGTGTATCCCTACCTGCCAATAAACGGATTTAAGGTCCAGTGATGAGAACCATGCCGCATTTCCTAGGGCGTCCAGGGTGTCGTCTAGACGCGGGAGTGGAAAGGAATCGCGGACTGTCACGGCTTTAAGGCGACGGTAATTTGTACACAGCCGGGCGGATCCGTTCTTCTTGGGCACAAGGGCGATGGGAGAAGCTCATGGGGACGACGAAGGCTGGATGATTTTAGCCTGCAGCAGTTCATCTAACAGCTTGTTGACCTCTTCGCGGTAGCGCCTGGGGATGCGACGCGGAGGTTGCCACACGGGTTTGGCGTCTCCTGTGTCGATCGTGTGCTGAATCAGGTGTGTACGTCCGATGGTGTCGGTGGACCATGCAAAAAGGTCTGGGAATGAGTTGAGGAGGGTCTTAAGCTGGTCGTGCGCGACCGGACCGACTACTGAGGCGGAGGGAAGGACGGTATCTAATGGAATGGGATCTAACGCTACGGCAGA
This sequence comes from Spirometra erinaceieuropaei, assembly GCA_902702965.1. Lineage (NCBI taxonomy): Eukaryota > Metazoa > Platyhelminthes > Cestoda > Diphyllobothriidea > Diphyllobothriidae > Spirometra > Spirometra erinaceieuropaei. The sequence goes on from CACRXP010000013.1 coordinate 2,823,683, forward strand.
AAGTACTGAGTTATACATGAGGTCGAAGTCGTCTATTGTGGTTGGGGGGGGGGCAGACGTGGTAGTGTTTCGGTCGCGTGCGAGGTGCCGTTCGTGGACATGGACTACACAATCGTGAGCCTCTAAGAAGTCAAGCCCGAGAACGAGAGGCCAGGGACCATCGGGGGTAACTAAGAACCTATGGGAAACACGCGTGTTCTCAATCATAAGTTGCAGCGAAACAGTGGCCGAAACGGCTATCGCCGTGCCGTTGGCGGTGCGGAGAGAGCGAGTCGCCGGAAGTAGGTCTACGTGACGTAGTAGGTGATTGGGAAGCTTGTGGATGGTGACAAGCGACACATTAACGCCCGTGTCTACTAACGCCCGGGTGGGATGACTATCCACAAGTACCGGCACAGTAAAAGCGGGGATAGAAAAAAGTCTTGAAAGTAAATAGCATCAATGGGGGCGGACTTACACGGTGGGTTGTGGCCACAGTGGCGAGCTCGGGGTCGAAAAGCTGCGCAGTACTGGCAGCCAGGGTTATGATCGGGGAAGCGGACCGGCAGAGGGTTCCGTCTATCTGGGCCTGGGGTGCCGGACGGGCTGGGGGTCTCGGAGGGGGTTGGTGGGCTCGGTGGTATGTGAGGTATAGGCGACACTGCCGCAGAGCGTCGTTAAGGGTACGCGGGGGGTGGAGAAGGAAGGAATCTGTGATCGTGCGGTCAAGGAGGCCTGAAATGAAACGGTGGAGGATAAGGTCGTCCCGATCGGGGTGTGGTAAATTGGGGAAAGCCGCGGAGGCAAGTCGGGTGAGTTCCGTCGCAAAGTCGTCAACAGATTGCCGGGGGTCCTGGTGTAACGTGGCAAATCGCTCTGCCGCGATGCCTGGCGCGTCGGGGGTATCGAACAGTTGTATAACGCAACGGCAGGCGATGGGGAAGGGAGTGGCTGGTGAAAGGCCGGCATCAAGTGCGCGTCGCCTGGCGGATAGGGAAAGAAAATGGTGTAAGAAGCACGTATGCTGGTGGGGTGGGACATCGGTCAGGAGAAGGTCTGAATCACAGCCAATCTCGAATGTTGCGACCGGGTTCGTAGAAGTCCGGGGCTAACAGAGGGCTAGACCCTGAAGTGCACATACGGTCGGTCGGAGGAGCTGCTGGGGGAGGGTGGGGAAAGTGTGTCGACGAAAGGGTTCGTGGGTGAATTAGCTGCCACCAATGTAGCGGCCGCGTAGGGTTGAGCTTGGGAAGGCTCATAATGGTCTGACCCCGAGCACGATGCCTTGGGTTCTTTCCGACGGGAAGACAAGGAAAACCCCTCTAAAAGTTGCGTTACTCCCTCATACACACTGTCTCTGTGCTCTCCGCCAACCGCCCTCTGACAATCACGCCTTGCCCTAGTTTATCTTTGTAATTAGACCCTCTCTTTAGTTTCTTATTGTACATAGGACGTCAAGTACATAGTAGTTGCTTGGGTCTTGCTTTCCTTGGGCCGCCTTCGCATTGACATTTGGGTTAGTTACAATTTGGTGGCAGCGGTGACCCTAGTCGATATGTCGGACAACCTGATCAGTAAGCTTGTTAATGAGTTGCAAAAACTTGCTCTCCCAACCGCCAGCGATCCACCGCCAGCCAAGCCCAGTCGTTCGGGAAATTTCGACCGGTGTGCCTCTCGCATGGAGAACTACCTAAGGGGGATTGGTGCCAAGAGCCACGGCTCAGTTATTCTCGCCCAGCTCGATGATGACGTGTACAACCTGGCTCGGGCAGCTGGCGTGTCTTCCACTATGACCAGCACCGAAATCCTTCAGAAATTGCGGCAACTCCTTTGTGGCACAACGCCCTCCTGGCTGGAATGGTCTGAGTTTCGCCGCCAAACACAAGAGCCCCTCGAAGGTGTGCTCGAATCCCGACAGGCCCTCCGTCTCCTTGGACGATGAGCTTTTCCTTCCATGCCGACCGCCGAGCTGCAGCAGATGCTTTTAGAACAATTCATCACCGGCGTGTCAGGCCCGGAGGTTCGCAGCCCTGCACTTTCGACGCTGCCCTTCGTCTTCCTCAGCAGGAGGAGACGCTTCAGACTGCGTGTCTTGCCCGTCCTCGGGACCTGTTTGGAGTTGCGTCTGTGCGCCCGAAGCCCACGGCTGATGCCGGCGCCCAAACTCCCTGGCGTCCGTGCTCCTGTGAATGTTCTTCCCCATGACAGAACAGCTGGCGCTGACAACCGCCGCAATGGTCCCCATACCCGCCGGCCTATCCAGTCAATCGACGTCGGCCCACAAGACGGTGGTGGTGAGTACTATGTTGTATGTAATACTGTTGTTTTATGCCTAGGTGCAACTACTCGTCCTTTAGTCAACGATTTCGTAGCTAGAATGGTATTACCAACAAAGACAGGGGAGACTGGAATGGCCATTTCTGGCTTGTTAGCCGTCGTCAGTCAGTCATACCCAACCCCGAAGTGTGGAACACCCGAGGCTCGAACTCGCGACCTGTTGGCTAGAAGTCCACGCCTCTAACCACTGGGCCACGAGTCCGTTGCCCTGACGGTTTCGATCGGGAATGTAGAATGGTAGGGGGCGCTCACCGATCGTTCTTGCGGAACTCCTTCGTTCCGTTGTGCCTTACGGGCTCTCTCTCTCTCTCTCTCGAGCCCAAGCAACAGGTAAGGTAAGGTATTTTAAGGTATAAGGTAGTATTAGTCCTTCATGCCCAATAGACTCATGCGCTGGTTGTTCTTTGATACGTCAGCAGCCCGTTTCAGAATTCCAAACGAGGATTAGGTATAGTGAGAGGCCGAATATCACGCTTCATACTACAAAGGGCACTAGTCTCAGCCATACTGGTCTTGCGGAGTTTTCCCTTGACCTCTCAGGTTTTAGCTTTTCCCACCAATTTGTTGTGTCCCGGATATAACTTGGGATTGTATAATAGGTGTTGACTTTTTGAATAAGTTTAAATGTTCCCTTGACTTTGGTAAGCGTCTTCTACGGGCCGCCACGGTCACTGTGCCTTTTTAGCAGTATCCCTCAACCACGACGGCTACCCACTTGCACTGTTAGTGTTGATGTTAAGGATCTAGTCCCGGCACACCTCGACGAAGGTAGCACCAGGAAGCTCTGCCAGTTGATAAGCGAATTCAGAGATATCTTTGACGGTGACCGCAAGTCCACGGGGAGGACGGGTGTGACGGAGCACTGCTTTGACACGACGATGTGAGACCGATCAGGGTTCCCCTCAGGCGACCCCCAGTATTTTACCAGAAGGAACTAGACACACTTTCCAATTATATGCTCATCCGTATTATTATACGGCCCTCTCATTCGCCTTACTTGCAAAGAAGAAAGACAGCACGATGCGGCTATGTATAGATTATAGGAAGCTCAATGCTGTAACGAAAAAGGACTCCTTCCCTCTTCTGTAGAGTGTGTAAGGGCCAGCATCTCTTTTCGAGTGATGCAGTAGCGTCGTTCTGCTTTCGTCGGCGATCTACTTAAGTGCTGGATAACGCGTTCGGCACCATCTGGTTGCTGCTGAGAAAAAACCGCGCCTTTTGTGGTGTCGCTGGCACCGGTGTCCAGGACGAACTTACCAGCATCAGGAAAGACTAGGACTGGAGTGGAACATAGTTTATCCTTCAGCGTCTGGAAGCTATTTGTGTAATCAGCAGCCCGTCTACGCTTGACGTTCTTCTGCGTTAGTTTGTGGAGCGACCCTGCAATTTGGGCGTAGTCTGATAAGTCGCCTGTAATAAGAGGCGAGGCCTAGGAAACTGCGGACCTCGATAACGTCCGTTGGAGTGTGCCATTCACGGATCTGCCTGACCTTTTCTCATCAGTCTCTATTCCCGCTGCAGAGACCAAACGACCTAGGAACTTCATGCGTGGTTTTAGGAAAAGACATTTGGGTGGCTGCAGGGTCAAACCAGCCTGCCGGAGGCTGTTAAACACAGTCCAAAATCTCTTCCGAGGACAATAATATCGTCTATATAGACGAGGTAGGGATTAGCTGTGCAAGGAACTGATTCATCAACCGCCGAAAAGTGCTGGGGGCGTTGGCTAGGCCGAAGGGCATCGTCTCGAACTCATAGAGACCGGAGGGGACCGCGAACGCAATCTTTTCCCTGTCAGTTGAACGCACTTCAAATTGCCAGTAGCCGGAGACTAAATCAAGCGTCGAAAACATAGTATTGCCTGCAAGGGCATCTAAAGTGGTGTCTATCCGATAAAGACCCTACAGTATCCCTATCGGGACGGCCTCCCTTTGATGAAACCGTTTCATCATCATCGTAGAATGCCTCGCGATAGTGCCGCCTGGACATTGGCCCGTTCTTCAACTCATTGTGAACGCTTTTATCGCCGGCCCAAGCAGTTCCTTTGTAAAGGAGAGGCTATAAGCCAAACATGAAACAGAAGTAGTTTTAGCGGAAAAGCCGTCGGACTGTCCCTCCATAAGACGCGTGTCGTCCATTGCTCCTGCATATGCAAGCATCCCAGACTCCTCGGGATGTTGTAAACCTTGCAGACGGTAGTTTACAGATTCCAGAATCAATAAAAAAAGCCAGCGCTGCGCAGAACAAACCATTCCATGAGCATTCACTTAGGTAACACTGAATGACTGGCAGTGATGCGAGTGTAGTCGCTACAACCGGTAGTTCACCCTTTTCTGACCTCCAATCCGCTGGACGCATACATAATCTGAAGAACAAGTCCAGGAAACCTAGGCATGTGTACGATATCTCTTTGTTCTGAACTGAATGACGCTGTACGACCCTTCTATGTACAAGTTCGACCGAACGAACCGGCCACAAGTGCAGTTATAGATGTAGAAGCAACGATATCACTAATAAAAATGCGGGAATTATTAGACATATTATACTGACTGCCTGACGATACTCTGCAGCAGACTGCTTTCAGATTAATTTTATTGGCAAGATCCCTTTGTCCACTTCAGTTCAGACCTGCTCGTACAGTGGACTGGTGCCGAGGAGAGAGAATAGAAAATAAGGCCGACTCTGCGGACTCCTTCCACATGATACTCAACGCATATTCCTCATTATAAACAATTCGACGTGCCTCTAAACTCTCATGGCTCATTAAAAGCCGTTGGCCGACATTTGGTAAGGGCATAGTACTGCCAGCCGTCCCAGCCTCCGTTATCTTACTTCTAGTTAGAATGTATTATTCTGTTGTCCAGAATCCTAAGGATTTGCATACAAACTATGGACACGTTATTCCTTCTGCTAGCTAACTTTATAGTTGTATCTGCCTTGAGCCGAACTGTGTGCCTTGAACACGGGCACAGTCGACCCCGTCTGGCAATTGCCCCGACGAATACCAATCCAATCCCATCAGGAGACCACTGTGTTAGTTGACTCAGTGTTCTCCATCCGAGTAGGTGGACAACCAAATTCAACTCTGGCATTTCCGGTTGCACCAATGTCTACAAAAATGCGAAAATCTTTGCCGCGACGTAGATTTCCGACAGTTGAACACTGACCGCTCGTGATTTCTCTGGGCTTCACCGCATTGAAATACCTCCCAACGCACTAACGAGCAAGTCGAAGTAGAACTTAAAGACTTCCACAAAACAGCTTTTAAACTCGCACGAGTTATTCTTATTTTATTGATATTCATAGATATTTTGACAGATTTTTGAATAATTCATATTGACCCAACTGTGAAAACTCGACGCCTCGGTGGGATTCGAACCCACGCAGTAAGGGGAAGGCTTTAGTACAGCCAACGCTCTAACCACTTGAGCTACGAGGCCCCGCCGGACGACGAGAGTTTAATCACATTTGGGTCAAGTTACCCGCCCAATCTACTGCAACGCTTGGAATCCACCAAATCTGATGCAGTAAGCTGACTGCCCAAGCAGGATTTCCTAAGTAATTCACCTAGAATCCACCAGATGACTGCCAGGCTCAATGTAATTCATGTGTGTTTTGGCAGATTTTTAATAATTCGCGTCGTCTGGCGGGGTTTCGTAGCTCTGGTGGTTGGAGCGTTGGCTATACTAAAGCCTTCACCGTACTGTCGTGGGTTCGAATCCCACCGAGGCGCCGAGTTTTTCACAGTTGGGTCAATATGAATTATTCTTATTTTAGACAATGCCATTTTGCCTCTGATACGTTGGTCACATGGCAGCGTCTAATGCCGGCGTGGCCTCGTATCCCTCCTCTGTCACGAGGGAGTCCCCTACGGTGACTTCTTGGGGTGGTTTTGAGGCTGGGTTTTGAGGGATGCCTTGTAAATTTTCGACCTAGGTTACGGGTTGTCGTCTTTGGGAAGCTTCACTTTACTGGAGCGTACAGTAATTGACCAGCTGTTTGGCATAGTCTCCGCAGCTGCCCCCAGTCATATGCGCTTGCCAACAAACTCTCAAAACCGAAGTATTACATTTGTAATTACACTCCCCATATTAATACTATCACCCCTTAGTAAACAGCCACTCGTGTCACCATATCTGCTTGAATGCCTGCGTGCTTGCTCGCCTAACCGATCTTATAAAAACTGAATACGACCAAGATTAGCCCATTACAGAGATGGCGGATATCGTAAGTATTACAGGAATACATGTGTTGCATGACTCACCATACTGACAGCAAAGGTACTAGTTAAAATCCCGGTCAGGTGTTTCGCCGATATTCTGCCGCCACATGACACAAAAAATACCCAGAGTCTCGTAATTTCTGGCTGCTTTACGGTTAATGATGTCTTCTTCTCCTCTTCCTCCGGGGACTTTTTGACATTCTTCCCACGTGGTAACACTGCATTGAACTTCTTATCCGTCGCCAAACGGTCCGCTCCACGATCTCACATATATCCACTCAGCTACAACAAAATGTAATAGATGTTTTTTTGATTTGTAAAGCTTGCTGCACTCAAGCAAAAGCTTCTGATCTTCAAAACTTTCATTTTTATTGCCAGGACAGTATTGGATACCAAACCACCGACATCCATGGCTGACTCTCAAGCGGACGGGATCCTTCTCTTCATCTGGTTCTATCTGTTCTCCTGCCGCATTCATCATCACAACTCATTCTGTACAAATAAATTTCGTTTCCCTAAGTATCGTCTCATCTGCTGACTTGCTCATCAACCTGTTGACGTCGAGTGACGGCGAACCTAACCGGACTCCCTCCTCCCTTTCAGCTAAGCAGGCAGAAGCGTCGTAAACAAGAAAGTCGCAACAGGAGACCTGAAAAGTGACCAACCAAACGCCGGACCAGGCTTGAGACCTACGACCGCCCCAATGGACAAATTTCTCTCTGGTGCCGCAAGAGCCCCTCCTAAGAAGCAGGCGTCATCAAAACCAGCTAAAAATGTCCCATGGGTTGAAAAATAGTACACACTGCTATTTTCTTACTTGAAGCCGTCCTAAAACTGTAGATGAGGTGGCCCATCAGCCAGAAGTCGTTGCTGTCTTGAATAAATGCCTGGACGGCGCCGATGTAGGCATCGATTTCTGCATTCATTTTTACCCTTAGCTACCCAACCTCCTTTTCTATGGTCCGCCTGGGACAGGCAAAACTTCTCTCATTCTGGCCTTAGCCAGACAGCTATTTGGGTGAGTTTAATCGTAAGGAGTCTTCTGCGTTTTTTCTGCAGCAGCCAGCATTTAACTTCTTACAGCCTTAAGTATTCGTTAATGCTCGCCTACTTGCCGACTGCCAAACTGGGTATTTTAAGAGGGCCCGGGCGTTTGCCTTAACACTGCGAAACCGAGGTCCTATTAATTTCGGCCAGTACGTGACATTTACAAATTTCAGAAGAAAAGGTGGCGAGCGAACGTTGCTTTCGATAACTTCACATCAAAGTTCACAGACAATTCCAGTTTACCGCGTTTCTTTCAGTGAATACTTTGCGTAGTATAGTGTCTGATGATAGTTAAGGATGCCCACGTAACAATACTGCCATCAGCGAATGCCGCCATTCTTTTAAAATCGCCGCCTTTCTTGACGCTTCCCAAATGCTCCGTCGGTCAAAACACTTCCTACAAATCACGAAGAAACGTAGGTCAAGAAACGCACATTATGTATCAAAGTATTTTTGTTAAGAAGAAAAGGTGGCGAGCGAACGTTGCTTTCGATAACTTCTCGTCAGGCCAGTACAGTTATATGGGACGGGGTACAGTGAGTGAAAAAAAAATCGATAAAAGTTAGTTTTTAAAACACAGGCTAGGCAAGAGCAGAAGGGCGCAGAAAGTTGTATGCGGTCAGTCAACCTTTGACCACGGTAAGCGCGGCGCCTGAACGAGGTTCTTCTGGGCGCATAGGGTCGGTTTTTGTAAACTGATGGCGGCTGCTTCTGCTGTTGCTAACAAGCGCTGGCCCATGTAAATCACACGAAATTCTTCAGCGGGGTCCCAACGATGCCCTGAATCCACTGCATGCGCAAGGATAGCGCTGTCGATTCGTCTAATTTCACCTTTTGCCAGCCATGCGGGAAGGTGCCCACGTATTCTTTTGGAAGGGCGCCGACTCGTACGACCAATATAACCTGTTCTACAGGTGCAAGTGAATGAGTAGATGCACATTGAGGCGGTCTGATGTGGCAGCCTATCCTTGCCTTCTCTGCGTAAAATAGGGTTAGTAGAGAATGATATGCGAACCCTTGCTGTTGGGAAGGTTCCCGAAACAGCTTGGTCAAGGCGTCTTCTTAGGAGCTAACTTGCAGCGTCACCTTGGAAGGGGACTTTGAGGAACAACGTTTTCTTTTCGGCTGTCAGTGTGGTGGGTTTTGTGAGTCGTTCGGCAAGGTTCTTTGCAATGAACCTGTCAGGATACCCGTTTTCGCGAAGCAAGTCCTGGATTTTTCTAATTTCCTCCCCGATATTATCTGTTGAACAAATTTTTCTAGCCCTTTGTGCCAACCACCTGACCAGATTTCGTTTTTGTTGGAGATGTACGAAACTAGCGAAGTTCGTGTATTGTCCAGACCGGGTTTTCTCCCGATAGACGCTCCTTCGGATGCTACCGTCAGACTTCTTGTTTAGAAGGACATCTAAGAAAGGAAGCGGACCGACCGATTCCATCTCCAACGTGAATTTTATCGATGGATGTGCTCGGTTAGGAGGGCAGCAACGTCGGTTTCTGTGGTTGCAATCGCAAAGATATCATCAACGTAGCGACCGTAATGTTTGAGCTTTTTGATCTGATCGCTCAGTTGAGATCTCTCCAGCTTGCCCATGAAGACGTCGGCTAAGAGAGCTCCAAGAGGCGAGCCCATAGCAACGCCGTCTATTTGTCTACAAAGTTGGTTGTCAAAAATGAAATGCTCATTTAACGTGCACCTTAGTAATAGTTCCTTGAGTGTGTTCGTCGGTATTCCTATTTTTTGATGACTGGCAGATAGGAACTCACAGATGTAATCAACTGTCTCGCGTAACTTCCTCAGTAGGTTGAGTTCCCAAGGCAATTTTGCAAACATACTTCCACGGTAATTCATCACCACGCCGCATGCATGACGATGTCGGCATGTTGTGGTCATTGGGACTGGGGGAAGGGTGGGTGAGGTAGGGCGTGAGCGATTTTTATAGGTCGAGTGCGGAAGGTGCGAGCGATATACAGCACTGTGTTGTCAGAAGACGTTGGCACAGGCCAACGCCGACTCCAGGCGGTGATCGCACGCCGTTCCGCGCCTTCTTCCGACCGATGCGCGCCCCTCCAGCCAGTTTTTCTTGTTAAATCGACTCGCTATAGCGTTTCATCGAGGTTTTCCATTTCCGAGCAACGACGTCTCCGCCATTGTGTCCGCGTTAGAACCCAGGCAACCATTTATGGCGTTCTTTTAAGTAAAAACCGTCAGCACGCATACCTTGGATCTGTCTAACTTTGAGTTCTTTCCTTTCCGCTAGGCCCCTGTTTTCGGACCGGGTTTTGGAGCTGAACGCCAGTGATGAGCGTGGTATCGCGGTGATTCGCGAAAAAGTGAAAAGTTTTGCCAGGCTTGCTGTCGGCGGCAGTGGTGGAGCAAGCACTTCACGCGGACCACCGCCCTACAAACTCGTCATACTGGACGAGGCGGACTCCATGACCGCGCCGGCCCAGGTTCGTGTTT
>CACRXP010000013.1:2834052-2846820 GCA_902702965.1 Spirometra erinaceieuropaei
TAATACTGATTAACTTACGACATCATCCCATAATATTGCAGACAAGGCAGCATCTTGGCCTTAGAATTTACTTTTGTCATGTCGCCTGAAAAAACGGCACCGTGTAAAAAAAGACTACTTAAGTAGTGTGGTTTTTTGTTGGCCGCGCCTGCCCAGATACAGTAGGTGGGCTAACTCAGCAGTTAAATAAACCTGTTCCGAAGAGCCAATTTTCTTCTTCTAATAACTCATGAAATGTCAACCGAAATTCCGAAATGCGTCTTCGTTTTGAAAGGATTAATTAAGGAGGGTTGTAAAACAGATAGTCGTGCCGCATCATTCCGTAATAATTTGATTACAACAGGATGCCGGCTATCGAAATAACTTCTTTCCGGCTGCCTGCGAAACCTGCACTCTGTAATAAAATGGCTACTTAAGTAGCATGAATTTTTCCCATTGATTTTCGATGCCTTTAAAAATTCAATTATATTTCATAGAAAACATGCATAAAAATATCCATTCTTCTGCTTATTCGGTGGGGAATTACGCCTTCTTTCAATTTTATACTCGAAGAAGAGTCTATTTCGGTTTTCAAAAAGTTTCTAATTGTGAGATTTTTTAATATCGTGAAATGGCCGTTCATAAAACGTCATGTTTCTGCATTTACGGATGTAGCTTGTGAAGTTAAAAATAGGACTCGAATCCACTGCTACATTTTATGAACCCAATATGGTCTCCTCTTTATACCGTAGAGAAATGTATGGTTTTCCGTACGCAGAAAATACGCAGCCTGTAGTTTTTAAACCCTGAACGCAAGTGTACCAGCAGATCGGGTTCAAAATTATTCTGGAATTGGAAAAGTTTTTGAAAACCGAATTATACCCTGCATTCGAGTATAAAGTTTAAATAAGACGTAATTTCCAACCGAATATGCGGAAGAATGGATATTTTTATGCATGTTTTCTATGAAATGTAATTGAATTTTTAAAGACATCGAAAATTAATTAGAAAAATGTACGCTACTTACGTAGTCAGTGGTGCAGCAGGCACTTCACGCGAACCACCCCCCTACAAACTCGTCATACTGGATGAGGCGGACTCCATGACCGCGCCTGCCCCTCTTCGGCCCAATCCCGTGAAGTGTTAACTGAATTTAGTAAATGCGTTTTCTCCTAGAATGGATAACTTACAGTGCGTGACCGGTCTCATGAAATGTTGGCCAGAATTCCGAAATGTGTTTCTCATTAGGAAGGATTACTTAAGTGGGATTGTTATGCTGATTATCCTGCGGCATAACCCTGTAACATTTCGGACTCGCCAGGATGTCGGCTTTTGAATGCTCTTCTACTTGATCTCCTGCAGAAACCACACTGTAAAAAATGACTACTTAAGTAGCATGCCTTTTTCCTATTGATTTCCGACAGTCAGTCAGTCAGTATATTTGGAGTAAACGACAGAAGCCCTGAAAACTCCATTTAGAGGGTACAGATATAAGGGAAAATAGTTAAATTGCAAAACTTTTGCTTGCAGTTTTATTAAGGAGAATTCATAAATCTAATAATGTAACATAAAAGCGTAAGGAGTATGGTATTCGCGAAATAATTGCGAAAAACTTTGTTCACCGCATTCGGACTGTGAAAATTTCAATATGAGCTAAGCTTGACGCACAAAGTAGGATCTGTTGAAATCCTGTTAGTACTATATTCATAGTCATTTCACTAATCCGTTAGATCAGGCTTCGGCAGTTCAGGTTGCCTTTCAGCAGGTGAGTATCCAGTTATCTCTTGAACACGTTCACGGTAGGGGAATTAACAACAAACTCCGGCAAAGAGTTCCATAGTCTTATAGATTCAAATATACTTTACAGAAAACATGCACAAAAATATGTTTTCTCCCACTCATTTGGTAGCAAATCACGTCGGCTTTATATTTCATTCTTGAAGACGGGGTACATTTAGGTTTTGAAAAAGTTTTCCAATTCCCGAATAATTTTCAGCCTGATCTACGATTGCATCCGCGTTTAGCAATTTCAGTCTACAAAGTACATGCTTTCCGCGTAAGGAAAATCATATATTCCTATATGCCCTTAAGAAGATACCACATAGAGTTCATGAAATTTTACAATGGATCCGAACTGTGTTGTACATTTCATGTGCGGTCTTGCATGCATGGACATCGAACGGTCTTAAACATCTCATATTTAGAAGTTTTTTTTAAATCTAAGCATACACTTTCTTCGGGCATACAATGTGAGTTCCTACCAAATGATCAAAAGAAAGCATATTTTGTGCATGTTTTTCATAAAATATATTTTAACCTATAAGACCATCGTAAATCAATAGGAAAAATGCATGCCAATTAAGTAGTCATTTTTTACAGACTGCGGTTTCTGCAGAAAGTCAAAAAGAAGTGCATTCAAAAGCCAACATCCTGGCGAGTCGGAAATTTAATAGGATTATGCTGCATGATAATCGGTATAAGAACCCCACTTAAGTAATCCTTCCTTATCGGAAACGCATTCCAGAATTTTGGCTAACATTTCATGAGATCGGTCACGCACTATAAGTGGGATTGTAATACGACATCATCCCATAGTATTTCAGACAAGCCAGAATCTTGGCCTTCGAATGTACTTATTTCCTGTCGCCTGAAGAAACTGCACTGTATAAAAAAGACTACTTAAGTAGTGTGGTTTTTGTTGACCGCGCCTGCCCAGGTAGGTGTTTCCCCTCTTCTCATGAAAAGTTAGCCGAAATTCGTAAATGCGTTCTCGATTGGGAGGGATTACCTTAGGTGGGTTTGTAATGCTGACATAATGCCATAATATTTCAGGCACGTCAGGATCTTGGCTTCTGAATGCACTTCTTTCCTGTCGCCTGAAAAAGCCGTGCCGGGTAAAAGATGACTACTTGAGTAGCATGCACTTTTTCCATCGATTATCGTCTCTGTCATATCATGGGCCATAATGTATAATGAATTCTGGCTACCCAGGCCACAGTTTTGATAGGAATTCTTCGACCCGATTAAGTGACCGGCTCAATTATTGTGAGTTCATGACAGTTCAACCGTCGTTGCAGACGATGTCCACCGTGTGCTCCACGGCCAGGTGAGAGCGGAGGCAGTGACTTGTGTGTGAGTTATTTTATAGTGAATGTAGACTTTCGCAGCGTCTACCGCACTCCCTCTCCCCCCCCCCCACTTGGGCCCGGTGTCAAGACAGAGTCAAGAAGACCGGAGGGGGGTAAGGGCTCAGGTGGATTGTGCGGTCGAGCCCGCACCTTGGCGTTCCACTCCGCACCCCCTGGTCTACACAGCAAATAACCAGGATTCTAACCAACGACAGGAATGGGAGAGGGCGACAGGGGTCCCAATGTGCGCGTCGTTTGTCAACAACTGGGTCTGCCACCGCACCCCCGAAGTGTTGGCATTTGTTATGATGCGCAAATCCGATAACGCCTGCCAGAATCCGATATGGCCCCCGCGTGTTGGTTCTGCGCATCTACCACGTGTCCCGTTTAGGGGACACAACTAACTCACTCTCGGGCATGAATTAAAAAGCCGTTGCTCGGCTAATGCAAAACAAACCACATCTCGCTTCCACAAACCCCTTGAGACAACCAACTATACCGACAGTTCGACCGTCGCATCCGACGATGTCCACCGTGTGCTCCACGGCCAGGTAAGAGCGGGGACGGTGACTCGTGCGTGAATTAGTTTATAGTGATGGTAGACTTACACAGCATCTACCGCACTCTCTCCTCCTCCCCCATCTGGACCCGGTGTCAAACCAGAGCCGAGAAGACCGGAGGCGGGGAAGGGCTCAGGTGGATGGCGCGATCCAGCCCGCACCTTGGCGTTCCATTCCACATCGCCTGGCCAACACATTCGAAAGTCAACCTCCTGGCATGTCTGAAATGCCACGAGATTATGCCACCCGATAATCAATTTTACAATCCTCACTGATAGCAAACCCCCCGAGACAAATAACTATACCGACAGTTCGATCGTCGCATCCAACGATGTCCACCGTGTGCTCCACGGCCAGGTGAGAGCGGGGACGGTGACTTGTGTGTGATAGTAGACTTGCACAGCATCTACCGCACCCTCTCCTCCCCACCTGGGCCCAGTGTCAAGGCAGAGTCAAGAAGACTGGAGGCAGTTGAGGGCCCAGGCATTTGTTGCATTTGTTGGCATTTGTTATGGTGCGCATTCCGATAACGCCTGCCAGAATCCGATATGGCCCCCGCGTGTTGGTTCTGCGCATCTACCGCATGGCCCGTTTGGGGAGGGGGCAAACGTAGGGCAAATAACGCTTCTCCGTGTTCGCACCCCCGTGCCGTCTACTTTTGGATATACGTAGGTCAGGTTGGGTATTCTGACATTCATTGCTTGTCGTTTCCGGGCTTGACAACTCAGTCTCATTGGAGGGGGGCGGGGAGAGAACGCTCGTGAGTTAGCCCTTTTAAACCGTCAGTAAATCAGGCTGAATCCACTACGCACTTCGTAAACTTTCTGCTTCTCTTTCGCCTTCGTGCAGGCTGCCCTCCGCCGAACAATGGAGACAGAAATGAAGACGACCCGCTTCTGCCTCACCTGCAACTACGTCAGCCGTATCATCGGTCCCATCACAAGTCGTTGTGCCAAGTTTCGTTTCCGTCCCCTGGACAACAACGTTGCAAAATCTCGTCTGCGACAAATTGCAGAGGCTGAATCGCTCAGCGTCTCCGATGCTGTAAGTGTTGTAGGTGTTGGGTGTCAACCGCTTCGTCCCCCCCCCTCCCCCTCATTTCTGTCAACTTTCAGTTAGTCCACATTTCTTTTTCTGCAACCAAAACCGCACACGAAACGTTGTCAGTTTTGGATCCACTGTTGGGAGGTGGCGCCTGTCACCCAATCTGTCAAGCTGATTGTGAGGGCCCAATGGGCCCTAATTGAGTCGTTTTATCCTGGCGTGCTCCAGCTTGCAATAAAGACCCAAGTTTTTGGAGCTTGTGTCCTTGAGGGCGTCTGGTCCTAATCAGGACTCCCTCCTACTAGTTGCAGTTACTGTCAGTACTGACGTAGCTGGTGCTTTCTTTGTGGTATGATCGCAATTTGTCATGAAGATCGGCGGCAAAACACGGCCGGTCAAAGCCCCTCATCGTGCATCTACATACACCACACACGAACCTACCCACATTAACCACCACAGGCACGGATTGGGCACTGTAGCAGCCGCTCCTGTCCCTCTTTTCCCCGGCTCATGGGCCAAGCTCAAGTGGTCTCTAATCGGTGTGTGTTGCATTTGCCGAGAGGTGGTGTCCCAGTGGCTTAGGCTGTGGTTGCAGAGGGGAGGTGCGTTCAAGTGGCCGCATGGGCAGCTGCGGCTGTGCGGACGCCGATATGCCCGAGCTGTCAGTCGTGTGACTTCAGGTCAGCGCGTCTGGAACGGCTCGCTACGAAGGGTGAATGACCTTGAGGCAGCGAGGTCGTGAACAATGACGCCAGACCGGTCATGATGACTGCCCGCTGCAGACCCTCCGACCGTAGCGGCATCATCCACATGGCAGTGGGAACCGAGTTGTTTATATTCCAGTCCATCTGAACGTCGTTATTGCCTCGTAGCCCCAAAATCTGCAGTTCCTGCACATTTGCATGTTTCCTGGTGACCGTCTTACTCTTTCGCCCTCATCACGCCAACTGTGTAGACCCTCGACCACCTCATGCGACTCTGCGAGGGCGACCTGCGACAGGGTATCACGCTCCTCCAGAGTGCTTCTCTTATCGTAACCCCATCGGACATCAAGAGTGAGAAAGCAGAAGTCACCAGCAAGCATCTGGACGAGTTGGCCTCTGTAGTTCCCGCGAACTTTGAGACCTCTTTCCTCTCCGCTACCCGCGGTCGCAATTTTGAGAAGCTCCAGTCAACAGTTAAGGTAAGTGTAAACGCCTCTTGTCGGGAAGGCTACGCCGCCACATTCGTCATATTCTTCTCACAGCTTGTTTTACCGTTTCTGTTCCCTCGTTAGGATCTAATTTATGAAGGCTTCTCGGCTCTGCAGTTGATTACGCAGCTTCAGACCACCATTCTCGAGGCCGAGGACTTTACGGAGCCGGAGAAACAACGCATCCTCGAGGCTCTAGCTGTAAGTTTTCACCTATATGACCATAACTGCCTTTTTGGGGTGCGCTTTTTCAAAGCAAGGACTTTCGCCTTATTGTTAGCAGAAGTGTCGTCGTGAATGAAGGCGAAATTTCAAGTTCCAGGTGTATGCATAAGTGAAGAAGAAGAGTAGAGCACCGGAACACTTTGTTTATTGTCCTGAGCTTTTAGACTCGTACAGGAGTCCATCGTCAGAGGTAGTAGCAGCAACAGAAGAAGCGAAAGTTATAAGGCGTGTAGGCCAATCATCGACCGACGGCGCAAGCCTGGAGGTGACTACGCAGGGCTATGTACGCCGGCGCCAGATCGATAAGTCAAATGACTGAGTTCTCATCCGAGGCCCAGGCTTCAATAAATCTTCGGCCTGTTTTGTTTCCGGCGTGAGCGGCTATTCTGGTGGCTGCGAAGTTAAACTCGTGACCCATTTCGCAGGTGTGGGCGACCACTTGTGATAATGCGCCGCCTCGTCGCACAGCCAGCTTATGTTCGTGTATGCGCGATCCGAGCATGCGTCCAGTCTGTCCTGTGTAGTTACAAGGACAATTTTGACACGGGATGCGATACACTACTCCAGATTGCTCTTCCGGTTTTAACCTGTCTTTGATTTTCATGACCCTATTGCGCATGGTGGCTTTGGGGCGGTGTACAATTCCAACACGTAGCTCCGCAGCAATGCGCTCGGTCGCTTCTGAAACGCCCTTGATGTACGGCAGAGAATGCTATATCGTCGGTGGCGTTGATGTTCGAGTTCTCTGGTGGCGACCGCGTAGACAGCGACTTAGGAATGTCCTCGGATAGCCATTTTGCGCAAATTGGTCGCGGAGATAACGGGCCTCACGTGTACGAGTCTGAAAGCTCAGGACAATAAACAAAGTTTTCCGGGGCTCGACTCTTCTTCTTCACTTAACTGTCGTCGTTTCAGTGCCTTTCTTGTTCCGCGGGGGGGAGGGGGGTTGGTAGCTAAAATCAGGGGACCCCGTGTCAGGCCTCTGATGATGATGTCAGTGACCGTTGCAGACGTGTAACCAAGACTTCAGTAATTCTTTAACCCCTAAAAATCAGGAAAACAAGGCTCCGTATGCGGACCGATTAAACTCTCACTGCTGTCATTTACGTTAAAAATTTGAGTTTTTCTGGTTAGCTTTCAGTTGTGTCCCGGGCAGACCTAGTTCAACAACAACAAGACCTCTCACTATGAGATGCCAACTATAAAAACCTATCTCATGTACTTGTTTCTGATTTACTTGAGTGCTTTCTCCACCCAGAGATTTCTCGACTTTTTGACAAACGCATCAACAGGCTTGAAGTGTCTTGCTTTCTTTCTACGATCACCATACCTTTGTCTCCCTCCTACCTTTTCGCCTTCGTGCCGTTTTTAGGAGGCGGATGCCAGGTTAGTCGATGGTGCGGACGAATACCTCCAGTTACTAGCCGTCGGTGGAAGTATGATCAAAGCAATCGGTTGAGAACCTCACCGTCGTCCATCGGCCGCGTCCTGATTGTGAAATCCGAAAATGTTGCATTTACAGAATTATTTTTGTAATACACTTTCCTGGCGTTTATTGGGTCTGGCTATTTATGGAGACGGACGTAATTTTGGGTATATGCGCATCCGATACGAAGGAGTCCTTCTTCTGGATCTTGGTGGCAGCAGCTTTCAGTCGAAAAGTCCGGGTGGTCCCGTTTTGTTGATCCCGCCTGTTAAACTAATTGAAATTACCTGCCTACTTTATATTAAACAGTAGCTTGTATGTATTCGAAGCAATTGTGCGCGGCCCAGATCTGTGACCGATAATGTGGTGGTCACTTTTTCAGAAAACTGCGCCTGCAGCCTTGCGTGGTGCAACTACAAAATCCTAATGTCGCCTACGCTCGGATAGAAGTTTCATAATGCACCTAAAAACTTCCTGGAGGCTGTTTAGTGTAATGGGGTCAATCAGGCTGGCCTGGAGGTCTACTCCTGTTTACCACAAATACCAGATGAAGTTGAGCCGTAAAATTGCATCCTTTGCTGTCGAAATAAATTGTTTTTCTCTGTCTCCAAGGTCAAGGCTGCAACTCACAACTGGTGTAGGCTATTATTGCGATGGTTTCTGTCTTAGTAACCACTCCAGGCTGAGAACGAAAACATGGGGTTGATTCCGTATTACCTGTGTCTAATAGGTTTTCCCCAGACAAACTGTGGAGGCAGTGACGGCTGCTGTTGCCCGCAAACAGTATTTTTCAGTCGGAATCGTAAACAAGCCATGAAAACTTCTGGGGGAACGCATGGCCTCTCACCCCCACAGTTACTGCTGCTATTGCTAAGTGGAAAACTGTTGTCGTGAGTGACTGCCAAAATCAGGCATGGAATACTGACAAACAGGAAAGCGACATAATCGCCCTTTCGGGGCAACGGCGACGTGCACTGCCATCCTCGTGTTAAAGTCGCGAACTACGCCAGTGTGGGTGCGAACGACGACGTCCACTGTGTGCCCCACGCGGCGGGTGCAGCACCGGCGACTTCCGTGTGGCTTTGTCTCTAGTGTGGCGGACTTTTACAGCACCTATCGCGCTTCCTCCGCCTCCACCCCCCAGGCTCCGATGGCTTGGCAGCACGCCAATGTGTGCAATCAGTAACGGTTTGGTTGCTGATTGATTCGGCTTGACTACGAAGTGGTTTGTCGTTTATGATATTTGCTTAAGGTCTCGTATCTGCCTGGGAAGGATGGTCGTCTGAACGTAGTCCATCATTATATCGCTGCTGCAGTTGTGCTCAAGTCATTGAGACGATTCCTCTTCGGGGGGGGGGGCTTTCCGTCTCTGAAACGTCTAAACCGTCTTCATTAGGAGCTGGTCAAATGAAAGTAAGGAAGAGTACGGTAACCTGATTACAATTCCCTAGGGTAGGAAATTGTAAAGACGCGATAGTTCGACCGTCGTTTTCGACGAACCCCGACCGTGTGCTTCACAACAGGGTGGGCAGGGATGGTGACTTGCACGTTAGTTTTTTTAGGGTGGTAGTGGACTTGCGCTGCATCTACCGCGCTCCCTCAAGTGAACCCGGTGTCAGAACAGAGTCAAGAAGACCGGAGGCCCGTGAGGGTGTAGGTTGCCGGCACCAAGGAAATGGAGGAGAGGCTCTGATCTCAACTAACATGGCGTACGCCGCCAACTAAGCCTGCCGTCGCCACATCCCCAATGTTGCCATTCGTTATGGGTACGCATTCCCGATAACGTCTGTCGGACTCCGAACCAGACCCCATCCAGCTCCTCAATCGCATTGCCCCATTTTAAGGACAGATTTTGGTGACACAGGCGCCTACACAACCTCCTGCGAGCCTTTTCGGAATTCCAGCTGACTGGGAAAATCGGCTGTTGGCGCGGTCACTGTGGGCTGGCCTGGCACTACCTGTCATGCAGACTCACTCATTTTCTGTGGGCACCCCTCAGGTGAAATGTCCACCCGTAGGTCGTTCCAGTCAAGCTGAATGGCACGTAAAACATGACTCCTGCTGCGGGGCATCGTGGGCGTCAAATTGTCAAAGTCATATGTCAGGAAGACAGGATTTGTAGGGTGGCCCTTACTGTGGCCGGGAGAGTACAAGTCCAGAAAGCAGCGAGCTGGGGGTCGGCTGCTCATGTGCTCGCCAGCGCGAGGTGTAAGCGTGCGCTCCTACGCGGTTAACCCTGGAAGACCAAAATATTGATTGGCGTAACGGTGTCAGCAAGCCGGAGGCTGAGTCACACGATGCAGTCAACTGACGATGGTGATGCGGTCGCTGGTGACACGCTGGGTAGACTGCCACTAGTTGTATCCATTGCTACAACTACTACGATGGGCTCTCTTCTCCGTCTGTGTGTGGCAATCTACCGCATACTGGCGATGGATATGAAGCCAGGATAGAGACATGAACCACCAAAAGGTGTTTCCAATGAAGAAAGGATTAGTCCTTCGTCCGGTTGCTAGTTCCTCGTCGGGATTCTACATGCTGTGATCACTGCACAAACCCCCATTAGTAAGTCTGTCTGGCAACATTAACCCACCCAAAACATGTGGAGACCAGATACTCTGAGTTCATGGGCGATGAGGATTCAAAACTGCCCATGTAGAGGGTGAATGAACAAAGCCGCGGAAAGGTAAGTTGACGATACAGCACTTGAGGACAAGTTCTGTAGACTATCGGTTCTAGTGTTGCTGATGGCTGTCAAGCAGTGTAGGTAATGATTCAAGTTCTCCAATCTTGAGTTCCAGGTCCTTTAAATAGGTCATAGGTCCGGGATCATTTAGGTCAAGGAGGCGATTGGGTGACGGATTCTGATCTCCATGTTTGCATAGATTAGTCAGTGGGCTATTTGTTGCTGTCCTGAAAGACACGCCACGGCATTTTCCTTGTCAGTGACAACACGTTTTCGTCCCTCATCTCCCGATTCTGTCCGCATTCCAATGAGCAGGACAGTTCCTGTGCTAGTTCGTATTGTCCCCCATTGACAGACTGACTCCACGTTCTACTGGCTTGCTACCCAAATCATTCCTATGCTATCTTTTTTCCGTTAATTTGTCAAACGTGCAGTCTGTTCATCGGCTTCAGCATGTTTAAAGAGACTGGCGGGTTCTCGTCTTAAAATGTTCTCACTCCATGTCTTGTGTCATCCATGCCACCTGTTTCCTCTCTATACTACTGCATTGCTTAGCCGATTACCAATGGAGGATTTTTGCCAATGCACACGAAGGGAACTGGAATAGTCACTTATCATTTATAAGCCGTCATCAGCCAGTCATACCTCAACGGTCCAGGGGCACTTATCATCGCAGCAGGCAGTGATTTATGGAGCACACATAGATCACAATCCAACTTTCTGTGCGAACTCTCATACTCCAAGCTGTATTACCCTGGTGTGGCCTACGGCTGACCTCTAGATTACAATTTCCTTTCAGCTGCGTGTCATTTTTGACGTCGTAGAAACTCCACTGCCTGCGCTTGGTAGCTCAGAGTTGACAGAGCGTCCGTTCTGGGCCCCTTCCTGCGCTCCTGGTGAGAGAATTGGCCGGCTTTGCATTTTTTCGTTCTGGGGCCGTAAACCTCTAGCGGTGTTTAACTTGTTAGGCGACATCAGATGAGCCAGCCAGCGTTTAAATATAATCAATAATAATTAATGGGTCGGCCCAGCTAGCTGTGTGTCAGCGAACTGTGTTCTGGTATGTCCCATCGATATGCGGATAGAATCAGACAAAAAATCGATTGTTGAGTGCGGCAAGGTCTGTTTAGTAAATTTCTCGAGGGCAAATTACTCTTCTCTCAAAGAAAAATACGCAAACAATGTCTAGGACAGGTATATTGGCATATGATATTGTCCGAATACATCGCAACATCCATTTTCGCCCAAATTTGATAACATTTTGCCTGAAAATTTCTTAGACACGCTTTCTGCACGAGAAAAGGACATTTACCCGAAGGGGCCAGGCGAGTCAGCAAAGTGTGCAACGTTCAAGGTGCCTGAAAATTCTCATCTCAGTTTCCGTTATCAAGCTAGGTCACGTACTGTAAACTGCTTTCGACAACTTCCCACCGAACGTGTACGGTTTCATGGTGAGTTGATGTCGCACTTTTCTAAGACAACAGAGACGTCGATGAAGACAGGCTTTGTTCTAGTGTTATTTCTGAACTGTTTTAAGAGCATACTTTCGGCGAGTAGGACACACCGAGTCCGTCAGCCATGACTAATGCAATGCTGGGTGAGGTTTGGTCCTGCAGCCCCGCCTGATTAATACCATATGGTTAGCTTCCTAAACCATTTTAGTAACTATGGCTACGCTGACTCTACGTACGTCACGTGCTTGCGCCTTCCTCACTATTTTAGTCCAGCGAATGACTGTGCCCCAAGAGGCAGTGCCTATACGCCACCGTCGGTTACATCAGGTATCAGTTCACACGCGATTCCCAGCGCGTGCTTCGAGCCCTGCTTGCGTCCTCTTCATTATTGCAGTCCAGTGAGTGGTTAAGTGGGTTTGCTATTAACATTGTTCGGGCGGAGTGGAACTCCTTCGATTGCATTATGGTGGCCATGTACTGCGAATGAACACCCCGTTTTCTCCGTGGTCTTTCCGTTGTAATTGCGCCCACCTCATCCTCTCAATCCAGAGAACAGCTGTGTCGCGGGGCGTCTATGCACGCCACATTCGGTTACACCAAGCATCCGTTTATGGGCGCTTCCCTGCGCGTGCTCTGACCTCTGCTTGCGTTTTCTTGCCCTTCCTAATCAATCAAGTGGCTACGGTAGGTATGTTAACTAAAAAATTTTGGATGTTAACCATATGGTATCAATCAACTGGGGATACAGAACCAAACCCTGCTTCACAATTCCGGATACATTAGTTTAATTGACCTGGTCCAAATCTTCGCGAGCATCTCCCTAAACCGCTTCGCTGGCGCCAGGGGGTAGCGACAACAAAGAAAAATTTGGGCGGTTTTCATCCTGTGTCAACCAGCTATTCATCATGCGGGGAATT
This sequence comes from Spirometra erinaceieuropaei, assembly GCA_902702965.1. NCBI lineage: Eukaryota > Metazoa > Platyhelminthes > Cestoda > Diphyllobothriidea > Diphyllobothriidae > Spirometra > Spirometra erinaceieuropaei. The sequence continues at coordinate 2,846,664 of CACRXP010000013.1, forward strand.
CCATAACAAAGGCTCTGTTTTCCATAGCGGACGGTTGTCTGTTTATCTGACTGTGCTACAGCGTTCAAGCCAGCTGACAGAATTGCCCTCGGGAAGAGTGAGGAAGGGGATAAGGGGAGAAGCGGCGTAGGGGGTGGATGATGATGATGATGATGAT
>CACRXP010000013.1:2847558-2860255 GCA_902702965.1 Spirometra erinaceieuropaei
GGCTTGACCCCTAATTTCTGCTGACTTGTGGAACTTCCATGTGCTCTCGGAACGTACTACGACCTCAGACCAAGTATTACGACTCAAAATTGAACTCAACTGCACTGTTTTGTGGCGACGCAGACTCTGAATTCGGCTGCACCAGCTACCAGAAGCGGATTTGTGGAAAGAGGGGAATGTGAACACTTCCCCACTACGTACGGTTTGGGAGGTTTCCGAGGGGATGTAGGGAGTGCTCTGATAACACGTCACAGCGCCGGGCTTAAGACTTGACTCACTTGGTGGCCACAGCAACAGTAGTGTCTGGATTAAATTAATTCGTGTGCACAGGACCGGCCTGTGTAAACGAATTATCATCACCTCCGCTGTGGCTTGTAGATGCTTTTATAGCGACTTCTGGTAGTTTTTGGCAGGTAAGTTTTGAAGCCATGACAGTTTTGCTGTGTCAGTCACCGTCTCCGGGGGCGTTAAATATAATATTAACTCGGCAAAATCAAATTAGTAATCAAGCCGAGGAGCAGCTGGTGCGTGCAGCGACACTACCCAATCGAAGGTGGAAGGAATTCCACACGCGTGCGCATAGTACCCCAGTGGATAAACTTAATTACTTGAAGGTAGGCAAGCCTTAACAACTTGGCATTCTAAACAAGAAGATTTCCTGACCTTTAGGAGGATCCCGGGGATTTTTACTTACACCAGGAGTGGGGTTGGACACGGGAACAAGTCCTCCCCCCGTACTACGGGAGCCTTACGCTACATTCACGGAGGGGTACTATTTCCCATGTTTTAACTGTAGCCCAAACTGTGATCTTAACCCTTTGCGCCAACCCTCCTTCCCCGAACTCCAATGCAAGCCCTTTACCCCAACCCCGCCCCCCTGGAATCTAGCTCAAGGCTACCTGTAATACGGGTAGTACTTACAACGTGGTCCATCGAAATTAACCGTAATTTTCGATACGGAAGGACTTGGAGGCAACGGGTCAGTTGACACAAGAGTCAGCAGTTTGGGAGGCTTCTGTTTTTATTCCAGGGCAGCAAGCCTCCGAAATGCTCTCTTTTAAAAAAAATCAGTCATCCCGGTAGATCGTGGTAAATCAGTGGAAACCGAAGGAACGTTGTGCTTTATCTAGTGTGCTCTAATCTTGATAAGGACACTTTAAAGTAAGTCGAATAATAACCAGTAGAGAGAAGTAAATGACTCACTAATACCGAGTAGATCTACCCGTAGAGTAAATTACAACAGTCGACGGACTATGCGATTTGTTTTTTTATTTGATTACACTCTGAACATTCACAAAAGCAAGCCTGAGTTGGGAAGGCAGGTACAGTTCCGGTTTTCTGGGAATCCGTCCCGCCCCCCCCCCCCTCTATTAGGTGTGAGTCAAGAGATCCAGCTGGGCATACGGTACGACACCAACGGCCCAATGTTTCGTCATAGTGGAAGATCTAGTTTGGCTGGCGTACCGATGCTGGAAGTAGATCCAATGTCAGTACTTCCGCTGAGTGTGTATAGCACCGCTTGCGGTTCATCCAATTAACTGACAATCGGATGCTTTCAGTCACTCATCCTCCGCATCTCGCTCGCCTGCCAAAGATTTTTTTCTCTCGCCCTTGCTCTGTCAAATGGTATGATGACTTGGAAAGATTAATTTTGCCATGAAGCGAACAAAGCGCTAGCATTTCACTTTCGACAGGCGAGTTAGTCAACGTGAAGGTGGTGTGCGTACTCGCGCCAAGTGTGGTGTGCACGTCTGGGAGTCAGCCGGGCGGTCCAGACAGACGACCGATGACCCCATTTTTGGCCAGCTGTGATCTGCTGGCATGGGGGGAAGTGTAAAAAAAGGCTAGTGTCCGTCTAGATTGGCTGTGCGGCTAGCCTGGATTCCGTCGTCGCACCGTGTACCCGAGACTGGTGCCGGGGGGCAGTGCACAACGTCTTCTCTCGACACCCAGGCATCGTCTGAGGGGTGAGCTGTGCCTTGACTGTCCGTTCAATGCGTCAACTTGGGCGGTTGAGTTGTCTTATCCGGATGCGGGAACGAGGCCTACTAGGGGGCGGTCGTTTGACACGATCTCACCCACAATCCTCAACTTTCCCCACACCGTCGTGCCTCCGTAACAAACTCCCGCTTGCCAGCAAGCACTGGCATCATCATCATCTAGCCTACCCCGCGTTGTATTCGTCTTTTTCTGTCGGGAGGACGTTTTCGACTACAACATTCGCTAACCTGATTGAGGGTTCGCTGATGCAAGCGAAAACCTGATTTCGAGAAGCGTCCACCACGCTTATCTATCAATAGTAGTGAAAATGCGATTTCCAGATGGCATATCAAAAGAAAAGTAGGCGTTCATGGGGAGAGGTGTATTGGAGGTCTGACGTTTCGAGTAATCGTTTCTTCTACACATCTTCAGAGACTGAGAAGTCATGCACACAGCTCTCCTTATATATGGCGCACTTTGTTTGATGTCTGGCCCGCCAATTCCGCCTGTGTGGCTGCATCCGACCCGCATGTCCCCGTGACCTGAATCCCGCCCATCTTCGTCGGCCGCGGCGATAGTTGACGGCCCCGTTTGGCCCGCGCCGTGATTGTCCCCCGTCAAGAATGTGCGTAGAACCCGATAAGGTGGGAGGTACATTGATGTGGCGGTTGACAGAACAGTCGGTAGACATCCAGGCTTCTTGCACTTGCCTTGCCGTATGATCATCACCTCGGCCCACAATTTCAACGGCATCAAAGTTGAAGACGTGTCCCATTTGGGCGGCATGGGTTGCTACCTCCGACTTTGGGTCCAACCTTCGCACGGCCAACTTATGCTCATGCATGCGCGTTTGCAGCCGTCGGCCGGTTTCCCCAACGTAGTTACACTTTCCGCAGCTGCACTGAAGTCGGTAGACAACAGCCGACATCTCCTGCTTAGGGATCGGGCCTTCTGGCCGCATCACTTGCCGGCGGATTGTTGAGTCGGGTCTGTGGGCAATGCTTATTCCGAGCGGCGTGAGGGATCTGGTTACGGCTTCGGATACCCCTTTCGTGTATGGAATGCTCCGCCACGATTTTGGCTAACTATGTTCTCCATTCCGCTTCCTTGGTTGCCTTCGGATCCGTTCAACGAATGTTCGCGGATAGCCGTTGGCTCTGAAGAGTTCTTGGAGGAGCTTCATCTCGTCCAGTTTGACGACTGGAGTGCTGCAATGGGTTTCCACCCGTCGGTATAGCGTGCGTACACAGCTGCGTTTGTGTTGCAGTGGGTGGTTGCTGTTGTAAATGAGCATTTGCAGCGTGTTCGTCGGTTTTCTGTAGACTGACTTCGCCAGTTTGCCGTCTGGTTGGTGGCAGACGAGAACATCCAAGAATGAATGTTTGTTCTCCACTTCCTCTTTCATCGTGAACTGTAGGTCGGGAATGATTGAGTTCAGCAGCTCTTCATAGTAATTAATTTTATCCTGGTCGATGATTACGAAGGTATCATCAACGTAGCGCGCCCAAAACTTGGCCTTTTTATTCTCCGAACAGTCGTTTCTCGAGTTTTTGCAGAACCGCCTCGGCAATGAGTCCGGAGATTGGTGAACCCATCGGAGGTCACGGTGACATGCGGGTCGGATGCAGCCACACAGGCGGCATTGGCGGGCCAGGCATCAAACAAAGTGCGCCATAAAAGGAAAGCTGTGTGCATGACTGCTCAGTGTCTGAAGATGGGTAGAACACACGACTTCCCGAAACGTCAGACCTCAAATGCACCTCTCGCGGTGAACGCCTCCTCTTCTCTTAATGAAAACATTGTGGAAATGCGAGCTTAATTTTCAATAGCCATAATTTGACACCTGCGTATTCGCTACGGGTGCTAGTAAAGGAACAGGCGTTTTCTATTTTGTGAATATTAACGTGGGAATTTTGAACTCAGAGTTAACAGTAAAAGCAGCAATTTATATTGACGCCGGTATAAAAACATTAATGTCTACGATGCTGCATATTGTCATTTCTGCAGCAAAGTTGCCTCTTCCGGTATTATGTTTGCCATCACGTCCATCTTACCAATGAGGCTCCCAATATGACAGTTTACTTGGTTCAAACGACAGCAACTATGCCTAGTAGCCCGATTTACGGACGAAATTGTTTCTTGCCCTGTATACATCAGGGATGGGCATATTGGCCTAAAAATATTTCATGGTCCTCATGATAACCTTATCACAATAAACGTAACACACGTCCTTTTCTGGCCGAGCCATCCGAATTTGAACGGGACGTTTATACATGGGCCCAATAACTTGTCGTTATGACAGAAATGACAGTCCTGCTTAATGCATCAACTCTTTTTCATCAGAGATTTTTATTGTGTCGCTTGTAGAAACAAGTACAGAACAAACAAGTAAGTCATTGGAAAGCTGTGTGCATGACTCCTCAGTCTCCGAAGCTGGGTAGAAGAAACGACTACTCGAAACGTCAGACCTCCAATACACCTCTCCCGGTGAACGCCTACACTTATCTATAACTGCCTGTGATGACGGATTAGGGTGAGAATCTGAAACGCCAGTCGAATGAAGGTTCTTGTTCTAGAGATCGTGCCTTCTTACCCGACTGGCAGTGCCCGCAACTATACAACCCTAAAGCCAACAACGTTCAATAAATGACAGATCGGAATACAATCAATTATAATATGAGTCACAATATTCCTGATTAGATTATAGTAAAAAAAAATGAGACCGATCTAAAGCAGTGAGTCCCGTCCATGTGTACGTAGGGCGCCATACCACCGGTGTTCTCTATAAGTTTCTCCCATCTCAATTTAAACGAACCAATCAAGGGATGGCATGCTTTCGAATATTGGTTTATGGACTGCACGTTTTGAGGTCATTATAAGAGTACTTCGCCCACTGTCTGGAATTCAAAAACTTTTCACCAGCATTCGTTCGTCTGTCGTCATCTTTTTTAAAGACTCCAAACACATGTTTTGACTATGCAATGGAAGATGCCGGAACTTTGCCCAAAGCTTGACAGGTGAAAGTTACGCCCGGGTTTGAGCAGCATTAGTTGTCCACTGAAGCAGACTAAAAAAATCCAGGTTTTGATATACTTTTGCAGCTAACTAAGAAGGCATTCGTTCTTATCCAGAACAGCTTTCGCCCGAGGAAAGTGGTACAGTCATAAAATCCATTAATGGTGGTTTAACTCATTCAGTTAGGTCTCCTATGGTGAGAACGGGTTCTCATAATAAAAGAACTTCAGCTATCGCAGTTCCCGCACTGCACACACCATTCAAGAACACCAACCTTCTGACAAAAATTGATGTCCTTTTCGAATATGCCTAGGTGACACACACGCACACCCAGTGCTCCCTACTGTTCGTCTTTCTGATGGACATACAAGAAACCGACAAATGGGAGAAGAGTTATGCGGTCCTACTTTATTAGTCAGGTTAAAGAAAGGAAATATTTCTCTTTCAATAATGAAGGCAAAAGTCCCAGTTCCCGGTGCCTGTATAGGCGAAGAAGAAGAAGAAGAAGAAGAAGAAGAAGAAGAAGAAGAAGAAAGAAGAAGAAGAAGAAGAAGAAGAAGAAGAAGAAGAAGAAGAAGAAGAAGAAGAAGAAGAAGAAGAAGAAGAAGAAGAAGAAGGATGGTCGGACACGGGAACATTTTGTTTATTGTTCTGAGCTTTCGAACTCATGCAGGCGTCCATCGTCAGAGATAGTTGCAGCAACGGAACAAGGGACAGTTATAGGGTGTTTCGAAATTGCAGACCGCCCCAAAGCCACCATGCGCAGTAAGTTCATGAAAAGTAAAGACCGATTAAAGTCTGAGGAGCAATCTGAAATAGTGTATCGCATCCCGTGTCAAAACTGGCCCTGTAAATACACAGGCCAGACTGGACGCAAGCTCGGATCTCGCATACACGAGCATGAGGTGGCTGTGCATTATCACGAGTGACCGCCCCACCTACGAAACGGGTCGTGAGTTTAATATCGCAGCCACCAAACCAGTCGCCCAGGCTAGAAACAAATCAGGCCGAAAATTGGCTAGATCGCAGTTGGTAGCCCGGAATGGGAAGCGGACGGCGACCTTAACCCTAATCCCAATCTTAACCCCAACCTCAACCGTTACCGTTAATCGTTAACCCTAAAGGCAACCCCAACCCTAAACCTAGCCGAAATCGTAAACGTACCCGTAGCCCTTAGACATAGTCGTAACTGACAAACCTAATCGTAATACTGGAACCTATGCGTATGCTCAAACCCTTACCATAACCCGAAAACCTAAGCCTAAATGCATAACCCTAACCGGAAAATCGGAAACCATTAACCGGTACCCTAATCCTAACCTTAAACGTAAAACGGAAGCCAAATGTTTCGGATGTGATTATGGAGCCCCACAAAATAGCCCCAGTAAACAAACCCCACAGCCACCTGTAATGCGGGTCCGGGCTGCCAACTGCGATCTAGCCCGAAAATTTATTGAAGCCCGGGCCTCGGATGAGAACTCAGTCAATCGATTTTTCGGTCTGGCGCCTGCGTATGGAGCCCTGCGCAGTCACCTCTAGCCTTGCGCCGTCGATAGATGGCTGGCTTACACGCCCTATAACTGTTGCTGCTACTACCTCTGACGTTGGACTCCTGCACGAGTTCGAAGGCTCAGGTTTGTCTTTGATAACGATTGGATATGCAGGTACATGTTTTTATTAATATAACATGCTTGTTTACTTCATTTTGGTAGGCACATTATACAGGGGTTACGCTTCAGCTCAAGCTTAAGAAAATGATCAAATGCGGGCTTAAGTCCACGGCAAGACTTAGGGTTATGGTTAACATACTGTAACATATTGTATTACCAAATCCGGGCTTCTTTAACCTTGGATTATCTATTTTCTGCCCGTTTACACGCCCTGATTCGCACCTTCCCAATTTCGCGGTCTGTTTTGGTAACTCGTCGGAGTAGTAAAACATAGATATGGCAGAAATGCGAGTTTTCCGAATTTCTTCTGCAGATTCCGCTAATGGTCGTGTCCATCTGCCTTACTAGTAAAACTGGTACTAGTATCCCTTACGTATTACAGAAGTCCCTGAGCTCTATTTTCTCAATGGACTTACACAACTAATCTTCACCTTTGTTCTTGTCTTGATTTTAAAGACTACTGTAGGGACGGACTGCTGAAAACTTTCTTTCTCAAACAGACCCCATCTCTACGGCCTCGAATTCTAATCGGGCGGTCCATAACCATCTCAACTCGACCGGAGTGTGGCAGTTCGCGTCTCCTCGCCCTCCGCCTTTGTCACGCTGCCGTCCTGTCCGCCTCACACTCCGTGTCGATACGCTGCTGGGACGCGCGAGTGCTCGAAGCCAATCAACGCTGTCCCCACTCTGATTGGCTGGCGACGTGGAGACACCGAAGGGCGCAGACACGCGGACAACACCCCGAAGGCGGACACACAGCCAACGTCTTGCTTGGGACGCGCACTTCCTCAGGCAGTAAAGGTTGTCCAACTCAAACCGTCTTCCCTGACTTTTGATTGGGAATCTTTTTCTTGTCGACCACACCACTTTCGACAGGAACTCTAGATATCGGCTACTGGACACATGGCAACGCCTACTTCCGTCCTGTAGTTGGTTTATGTCGCCGAGTCCCACCTTCATGTGGCTGTGGCGGTCCACTCTCGTAGTCGCGGGCGTGTCTGTTTGTCCACATCGCCACTTACTACCCCCTAGTCACATGCCTGCCTGCACAGTGTGTGACTCACAAATGTTGTCTGGACAGCAGGAAAATAGACTACTCAGACAATGTTTTGATGCATGTTGGATGCATGCCAAGAGACGCGCTAGTGCCGTGATCAAAGTACAATGTGGATCTGTCGGTGTGCCACGGATCGACAACGAGACAGAGACGGAGTCGGCAAGACGGTTTTTGAGAAAAAGAGGTAATAGAAGGGAATGACATGGTGCCTACAAAGGCAAAGGAGACCGGAATGGCCATTTCTGGCTTATTAGCCATCGTCAGCCAGTCATACCCAACCCCAAGTGTGGGTGACTTGAGATTCGAACGCGGGATCTTTGGTCATGGAGTTTGACACTTTGCCATTGAGCTAGGGGCCCGTAACCTGACCGGTGAGCCCCCATCTGTCAAAATGAAGTAGATTCGATCGCTGGAACGGGAGCTTTATTCGCCTGATGGTTTGGACTCACGCTCGAGCCTATCATTAGATACAGTATCAGGATACAGTTATGCTACTTCGTACGTATGGCTCCCCTCTGTATCGAGGATGGTTGTCCTCTGGTGCGCTAATAGCTTGATGGCCAACATACAAGTCGTTAACCGCTGAAATTTTACCACCTGTGTTGGATGCTGATGCTGTGGTTCCTCGGACACCTGGCTCACCGTCCGCGCGCTCTCCGAGTGGCTAATTACTCTGGACAAACTGAGTCCCAGCACCGAATGTGGGATGGGAAGGTCATTGCACCTTTTGATAGATTGGGGTCCCCTGAAACATGACGCAAGCAATTCGCGGCTCGCGCGATCACTTTGGCCTCATCGAACTTGAATGTGTAGTGACATTTAAGTCCGTTTTGTTTTAATCAGTTACAATAAGCTTTGACACAACTTTGAATAAGACAAAGAACACGCACGTGCACTTTTACCTGCTGACGACTTTGTTCTTATTTAAAGTTGTGTCAAAGCGTTTTGTAAGTGATTAAAACAAAACGGACTTAAGTGTCACTACAATACTCTTTACTTACGGTCAGTCAAGGTGGGTGGGATAAGACTGATCTCCGCACCAGTATCCACGAGAAAATTACGACAGGAAGTCTTGTCATAGATGTGGAGTAAGCAACTGGGAGAGGATGTGCCGACCACGTTCGTCGCCCTTACTGGTCGGCAGGGGAGTTTTCCGACGCGGGTGTTTTATGCTTGCACGGAGAGTGGCAGCGATGGGCGTTAGAACCATAATTGTGATGATACCAACAGAAACCATCAACTGTAGGTTGGTTTGGAGTGGGAGATCTCGGGCGGCGAGAAATTGCAGGACTACGAGGGTTATAGACACGAGTGGCCCGGAGCTGGGAAACTTCGAGAGTGAGGGCATCCAGGCGTTTGACGACATCCTCGATTGTGGGGGCAGTTGTGCTTCGACTAGCGACGTTAACCGTAACAGGAGGCTGGTAGTACTCGAGTATACGGTCAGCAGTCTCCGCGAACATCTGAACAGTCGATGAAGGAATATTAGGCGCAAGGATGGCTTGCACAGAAGGAGGCAACCGTTGTAGGAAAAGTTGTTTGAACATGGTGGCATCCAGCTTTTGTCCGTCTGCCAACTGCTCCAAACGCGTAAGAGGCTGCGTAGGCTTCCTGTCACCGAGGTCCTCCTCAGAAATTAAACGTTGGAGACGTTTTTGCGTTGAGAGGGAAATGCGGGAAATGAGAGCCTCCTTTAGGGCAGTATAAGGGGGACAATCTATGATGTCGCGGAGGTCGGTGGCGATGTCCATTGGGAGTGCTGCCACAACATAGTGAAATTTCGTATCCTCTCGTGTGATCTGACGGAGGGCGAAACGGGACTCTACAGTGCGTAGCCACAACGCGATGTCACCGAGCCACACGGATGGCAGGTCAAAGGTGTGAATGCCGGCTATCGGCTGGCTGGTAGAAGCGTTGGAAATAATTAGCCGAGGTCGGTCAGAGGTCAGATAAATGGGGTAGATGACTGGCGCGTTGACAGTGAGATTGAAGGGTAGCGCTCGTATTGGATGAAAGGGTGAGACAGTGTGGATAGCAAATAAGGGCTAGATGAATGATCTCATCGAAAAAATAGATGAATGATCTCATCGAGTGAGGACTAATCCGAATGGGAATAGTTATGCACAGAAATTAAACAGAAGGAGCTATGAACGATACAGGGTCACCAGTGTAAGTGATAAACCCACTAGTTGGGCACAGCGAGTAGGCTATTCGGGAAACGAAAATAGCAGTATCCCAACAGTTACAAACTAGTAAATAAGAACAAAGTCGTCAGCAGGTAAAAGTGCACGTGCGTGTTCTTTGTCTTATTCAAAGTTGTGTCAAAGCGTATTGTAACTGATTAAAACAAGACGGACTTAAATGTCGCTACAAATGTCTGGCCGGATCTCACGATTTGAGAGTTGGCGTCAATTCTACACACTACTGCTCCGTGTGCGACGATCCTGGTCTAGAGAGGTCTTCCAGTTTTTGAAACGCAATTGCTTTGCCCGAAACTGCACCAGATCCGATAAACGACACTAGATGTTTCTTGTTGTGGCAGTGTTTCGTTTGGTTGCCTTCGGGCAGCTCAAATGAGTTCACTTTCTGGTTCCATACTCACTGGCTAACTTCTTCACTGGATGCGGGTGACTAGTTTACTCTAGCCGGGTGCAAATGCCAGCCATGAATTTAAGTAGTTCAAGCACGAACGCCTAAAGTGAAGGAAATCAAAGAGAGTACTTCAGTTGTGGCGAAAATGCTTCCCGTCCGGCTGGCGGCAGGCAGCTACATGAAACCCGAGTGTCCGCCGACTGCTCTGTCAACCGTCGCATTAATTTGCCTTCCCCTCCCCCCCTATCTAGTTTTACGAAACTTCCTGACGGGAGACAGTCACAGCGCGAAACAATCGAGACCATCAGTTATCTGCGCGGTTAACGAAAGCGAGGGTTCCACAGATTACGGTGAAATGCGGATCAGATGCGGCCACAGAGGCAGCATTAGCGGGTTACGCATCAAGCAAAGTGGTTGAGTTTGTGAACGGCTGGGGACAGGTTCAATATTGTTGATGTTAGCGTCAGGACACACACACACCCACAACCACGTGGTCAGTGATTCTGGCCGGAACTCTTATCTGAGATCGAAAGTACAGTAGGGGGGCCGACAGTTAAGTGGGGTCCTACCCCCTACCATTGCCGATCTTTTTATTGAGTACTAACTGCTGCAGTAAGCGGAATAGTTAATCCCTCTTCCCAGCAAGCATCAGTGACTGGTCACTGGCACGGTGAGGAGGGGGTTTCGAAAAGTTCTCACGAGAATAATTCAGCTAAAATCTTGGCGAATTTATCCTAACTATTACAGTCCGCCTTCATGGGGACCGGTGTGGCCGCCCACCCACACCGTCCCCAGTCCGTCTAGCGTCTTCTGTCAACCGAATACTTGAGCCGTGCTGCGTCTGGCAACAGCTCGGCAAGAGCTCGACGTTGCATCCTTCACCGATTGGCTGCAAGCGCACCAAGCGCTGGCGCCAAATGCGTGAGACGACTTGTCGTCTCCGCCTGTTGATCCACGCATACGCTCTCTTGCCGTTTTATAGTCTTTCCAACCAACTCTGTCCTCTCTGCCTTGTGATTTGGGAATATTCAACAAAATAACTTTCGATCTCACGGTACTCTAAAAACAGAATCGTTCGTACCTGCGGCTGAAACGAATAGGCCTTAGCCATCATCACACAGTATGCTAAAAAATGGTCTTCTTGTTCGTAAATCACAATTTCGGGAAGTATAATAACGTAAATTTTTGAAATAAAAGTTGCAAGATGTCCCACTCTACCTACTGAACGAATTTTTAAACTGATTGTCGCAGGCAGCAACTGTGAACTTTTGGCAGGAGAAAAGTAGGAGGTGTAACATTCAGTTCTTCTTGTCAACTAAATAAAATTACATTGTACTGAATGATTCACTATACTGCCAGTACAGGTATTGGCTGAAGATCCAGACGCCGCCGAATTCCAGCTCACACATATTCATATTAACTAACCAACAGAAGTGGAAGAGGTCTGTATTGAAGTATTTACTTCGAGTTCGCATATTTATTTCCGAGAAGATTAGAAAGTATGAAATTGCCATTGTGTTTAAAAAATAATTCCGGAACGAAATAGGGGAACAGATAAGGAGTATGTCAAAACCACATAATCGTGTTTTATTTGAGGGTAAAATGATGGAGTACACACTGCAACTAGTGAACAATTGGGTAAGATATGGTTATGTAGCCCCACCTGATGGACACAATGCTGTTGGGGTTGGGGTCATAGGGTAGGTTTAGGGGCTATGGTTAGAAGTTAGGAAAAGGAGTAGGGATAGGGTTAGGGGTTAGATCAACTATTTCTCAACCACTCAGGGTACAACCTCGCGTTCCCAATAGCTTTTCTTTTGCACGAAAACTTCTTGCCGTCGTCTTCTGTGGGTTCCCCAGCTCCACCTGTAAATCCCCTATTACCGCCGGTCCCGTATTACAGGTGGCTGGGGTTTGTTTACTTCAGGTGGGGCTACATAACCACATCTGACCGAAAATCGGCCAATAGGTATTTCCAGCGGGGCGCCTACCCTATTTGCAAATGACAGCAACCTCAGTAGTACATGGGTCTTGGTGATATGTTACCAGAAAACACACGAGGAACGCTTGGGCGCACTGATGAGTCAAACCCCTCGCAGCTGCGTCCGACAGCGGCACAAGATCGGCGAAACACACGTGTCTGGGCGTTTAGCTAGCACCTGTGTTGTCAGTTCGATAAATCATAAAGCATATTATACTTCTGGCTGCCTGTCGGGAGTTTATGAATATTACGCGGTTGCTCCTCTGTACCTCAGATATATGTATGAACTTTCTAAATGAGACATACAATGCTTAATTCTGATTGATTCATTCCAAGTTAGTGTACTAATTTCTGAGGAGATTAAAAAGGTGAAATTTCAAAACTGGAGTATCGACCAGAAAG
>CACRXP010000013.1:2866841-2885511 GCA_902702965.1 Spirometra erinaceieuropaei
TCTCTCTCTCTCTCTCTCTCTCTCTCTCTCTCTCTCTCTCATTTATTTCCTCGTCTGGAAGCTTTATTATCCGACTAAATCGTATGTTGACTTGTGACTAGTTCTGGTAGAAGTTGTCTGAAAATCACATTTTCCGGGATTTTTGGTCATGGAGTTGGACCGTCTACCATTGGGCCACGGTCAACTCAATGGTAGAGTGTCAAACTCCATGCCCAAAGATCCCGGGTTCGAATCTCAAGTGGTCCACACTTGGAGTTGAGTATGACTGGCTGATGACGGCCAATAAGTCAGAAATTGCCATTCCGGTCTCCCTTGTCTTTGTCGGCATCATCATCTCATTTACCTCTACCACTGGTAGCTGTGCGACTGCCTGCGAGGGTTCTAGTATGAGCCCCAAGGCACAACGAAACGAGCATGTTCCGTAACCTGATTGGTGAGCGCCCATCTGTCATTCAAGTTACAGTCCTTTCTCTTCCATTTATTTCCTCGTCTGGAAGCTTTATTACTCGACTCAATCGTAGGCCACGATCGGGTGAAGGACTCCAAGCACACGCGACCAGCCAAATGTGCCTGTCTTATGGGAAAGGCGGTAATAGGGGTTTTACGGGCGAACCGAATGGCAAAATAAGCATAAATAATTGGTAATTTCGTTTTTTTGTTTTCTGTCCGTCACTAGTGACACGAGGCGACAGGAAGTAGTTAAGAGGTCTCTATGAAGTCGTTTGCCATCCATAAATTCGACCTTTCTCAAAGTGTGTACTCAGCACAGGCAATTAAATAGTTTTTTGTCTATTAGTCCGCATCACTTCTCAGTCATACGTTGCCCCTATGACACTTCGTTGGCTTTCAACCCTCCGTAGACGCACTCTGGTGAAGGGAATTCGCTTGCCGACCCGTATCCTCCAGCCTTCGGCATTCAACCGGCCCACGCGGCATACACGCGGTCGCTATCTGTCTAGCCGGGAAGCGTATTAAGATCGTGCAACTACGATTGTCACTCCCCACGCGTAGGTTTATTAGTCCGCCTCAAATTCGTCAGCGTTCATTCATGCGCACCGGAAGTTGGTGACTCAGCTCGCAGCTGCAGCGTGACGTCAATCGATTAATTGGCTGTCGCAGGAAGCCTCCAAGTAAGCATCGCTCACTCATTTTGCGCGCAGTCATTCACAGCGGTTCGGGATTTGTTCTCAACCGCCTATTTGCTCTCTGACGTAACAGGACTTTTCCTAACAATTTTGTTCCACTGACTAGTGTCTTAGAAACCTCGCTATCATCGACCATCGTAGTCGGCGAACTTCAGGCAGAATTGAACAAGATTCGAGAGATGTCATAAAATACCAGTCAGGCGTGAAATTCTCCGAAAGAGGGATCGTTAAGTCGTTGCTCTCCTGGGTACGCTAAACAACACGGCGGTTTACACATGGCCCACAAAATCTGCCTCCTCCACAAATAATAAATGTGGCGGGATACGATGATGGACAAGTCAAAGGCTCCTAAATCAAAAGGGAGGGAAGAGAGTTAGTTGGGCAGGCCTCACCGAGGCGAGAGGGCATCCACGCGAAACCCCAACACAAAACAAACTCAGAATGAATATAACGTCATTTATTACATGCAGACTCTTTTTGAGTCCCTGAGATAGTGGCTCCAGTCGCTTTTGCCGGTTTGTGGACTAATCTCAAGTGAGTCCAATTGGTGTGTGTTTATTTGTCGAGGGATGGCGTTCAAATGCCTTATGTTGTGCTCGCAGGGGGTGGTACGTTCGAGTGGCGTATGGGCAACTGCGACTATGTGAACGCCAGCGCGTCCGAGTTGAAATCGATCGAGTAGCTGCAGGTCAGCGCGTCTGGAAACGCTGGCTGCGAATATGGATGACCTTGAGGCAACGAGGCCTTGACCAAGGCCGCCAGACGTGGCCACGTACAGTAGGTGGGCTAACTCATGAAATTCCAACCGAAATTCCGAAATTCGTTTTCGTTTCGAAAAGATTAATTAAGTGGGGTTGTAAAACTAGTCAACCTGCAGCATAATTCTATAATATTCCAGTTACGTCAGGATGCCAGCTTTCGAATGAACTCCCTTCCGGTTGCATGCAAAAACTACACTCTGTAAAAACGACCACTTATGTAGCATGAATTTTTCTCATTGATGTTCAATGCCCTTAAAAATTCATTTTTACTTCATAGAAAACATGCACGAAAATATTCCTTCTTTTGCCAATAGAAGCGAAGAGCCGAGTCCCAGGAAGAAGTCTTGAAGAAGGAGACACGATCGCCGGGACAAGAAGCGACAAATACGATGCAAGTACTGAACTTCAACAGTAACCACCCAATCAGCCACAAACGCAGTTGTGTAAGGACGCTCTTTCGGCGTGTCGAAACGCACTGCAGTGAGTCGGAA
The DNA here is from genome assembly GCA_902702965.1 of Spirometra erinaceieuropaei. NCBI lineage: Eukaryota > Metazoa > Platyhelminthes > Cestoda > Diphyllobothriidea > Diphyllobothriidae > Spirometra > Spirometra erinaceieuropaei. The sequence continues at coordinate 2,869,239 of CACRXP010000013.1, forward strand.
GACAAAATTGCTGAACTACAATACCTCCGACGGGTCTTCAAAGCCAATGGCTACCCGCGCAACTTCGTCGACCGGTGCATACGCAAAAGGGACGAAAGGCCTAACCGCACGGACACCAAGTCTTGGCGGGCACTTCCGTATGTCAAGAACGTTTCGGAAGCTGTCGGCCGCCTTCTCGCACCACTTGGGGTTGGAGTGGCACACAGACCGGAGGCAACCATCAGGCGTCTGATCATGAAACCGAAAGACCCACTGCCACGGCTAGAAACGTCTGGAGTCGTTTATCGGATCTGGTGCAGTTGCGGACAAAGCAACTACGTCGGAGAAACCGGAAGACAGCTCCGAACGAGAATGGCCGAACACGCGGCAGCGGTGCGCAGAAATGACGCCAGCTCTCAAGTTGCGGCTCATTCGACGAGATCCGGCCGCACATTTAAATTCGATGAGGCCGAAATTCTCGCAAGAGGTGACAACCGAGTGAGCCGGGAGCTACTGTAATTATGGTTTACTGGCCCCCAGTCCATCAACAAGTGCAACGATCTTCCCATTCAATACAGCGTGCTGAGACTTCGTCTAGGCGGAGTAATTGGCCACGCGGGGAGCGCACTGGTGAACACTCTTCCCAACACCCGGGCCAACGCGTCAGATGGTCGAGCCATCATCACGCCAACATCCAACGCACGTGATGAAATTGCAGCAATTATCGATTCGAATGTCGGCCATCAAGCAATGATCACACCAAGCGTGACAATCCCGGATGAAGGGGGAAGCCGTGAACGTTCATAGGTATGCGGTAGCATGGCTGCTGCATCCTATAAATACCGCAGCACCTTATGCAACAACCACCCGCTTCTGCTCTTTTGTCTCTGATGATGGATTCGAGTAGGTATCCGAAACGTCAGGCTAATAAAGCTCTTGTCCCGGCGATCGTGTCTCCTTCTTCAATTCCTTCTTTTGCTCATTAGGTAGACAATTACGTCTTCTTCCAATCTTATACTCGAAAGAAGGGTGTAGTTCGGTTTTCAAAAACCCTTCCAATTTCCGAATAATTTTGAATCCGCCCCACCGTTACACTTAGATTCAGTGTTTTCAAACTACAAGCCGTGTACTTTCCGCGTACGGAAGTCCACACATTCCTCTACGGTAATAAAGGGGGACCATATAGGGTTCATAAAATTTAGCAGGGGATTTGATCCATACGTTAACTTTTCAAGCCACATTGGTAAATGCAGAGACATGACGATTTATGAACGGCCATTTCATGGTATTTGAAAGTCGCACAATTAGAAACCTTTTTAAACCGAATTATGTACCTCCGAGTATAAAATTAGAAGAAGACGTAATTTTCTACCGATTGAGCAAAAGCATGAATATTTGTGTGTATGTTTTCCGTGAAATATAATTTAATATTTAAGAGCATCGAACATCAATGAGGAAAATTCATGCTACTTAAGTAGTCGTTTTTTTACAGAGTGTAACAGTCGGGAGGAAGTTCATTCGAAAGCCGACATCCTGACATAACTGAAATATTATAGAATTATGTTACAGGCTGACTAGTTTTACAACCCTACTTAATTAATCGTTTCGAAACGAAACCGAATTTAGGTTGTCATTTAATGAGTTAGCCCACCTACTGTAGGCTGTCAGCAACATGAGTATCCATCCGCGTGGGCGTAGAGCGCAGCGATCTGTCCTGATTACAAGACGCAGAAGGGCATTTCCACTTCGCCTTCGAGCTGAGGCTTTACTATCCTCGCAGTCGGACTGGTGGTCGTTAATTGACAGTTTGGCTGACAAAGACAGGGTCAGTGTGTAGCAGCCGCTCCTGTGCCAGTCGGCGGTCGCGACAATTGCCCACAAACTGGCGCCATCTCACATGGGCTGGCAGGCGTCGCCTGTCGCCTGTGCCCCCCTCGTGATCATGCGCGCCCTACTCGGCCCATGTACTAACCAATCACATGTTCAGTACTCAGCTAGTTACTTGCTCATACTGGCGCGGAAAAGTCAGACTCGCGTAAACAACACACCGCGCCTTACGCACCCCCCGAAAGGACGCTTTGTTCTGACACACAAACAAACTCATTGATATTTTGGCAGATTTTGAATAATTCTTATTGACCCAACTGTGAAAAACTCGGCGCCTCGGTGGGATTCGAACCCACGCAGTAAGGGGAAGGCTTTAGCGCAGCCAACGCTCTACCCACCTGAGCTACGAGGCCCCGCCGGACGACGCGAGTTTTATCACACTTGGGTCAAGTTACCCGCCCAACCTACTGCAACGTCTGGAATCCACCAAATCTGATACAGTAAGTTGACTGCCCAAGCAGGATTTCCTAAGTAATTCACCTAGAATCCACCAGAATTACTTAGGAAATCCTGCTTGGGCAGCCAACTTACTGTATCAGATTTGGTGGATTCCAGACGTTGCAGTAAGTTGGACGGGTAACTTGACCCAAATGTGATTAAACTCGCGTCGTCCGGCGGGGCCTCGTAGCTCAGGTGGTTAGAGCGTTGGCTGCGCTAAAGCCTTCCCCTTACTGCGTGGGTTCGAATCCCACCGAGGCGCCGAGTTTTTCACAGTTGGGTCAAGGATACCTGCCCTGTGTACAAAATACATCGGTTCACACAGCCCATTGACTTCTGACCTTGGGCGGGACGAAGTTACGGTTGATCTAATAACCTTGAAATTCATAAGTGCAATTGCCATTTCATGCACCGCCTACGCGGGTCGTAGGGTCCCGGTCGCAAAACAGAAAAATGACCTTTGTGTCTCGCAATTAGGCAAGATCGGTACAGGCCACCCTCATATTGACTGGCAAGTCCCCTTCTCAGCGTAGGCGTGAGGGGGCGTTTGCTCAACGGACAAATGACGCGCATCGAGACCGCGGTCGTCCAACCTAGGGTTGGGACGGCACTGGCTCCCGACGGCAGCTAGACCATGAGCGGTTGTTCTAGTGCCTCTGTCGACAAAATTTCTCGTCAGGAAGGCATTTTTGACCCGTTTGTTGACTGCTTACGACGAGTCCATCAAGAACTAATGAGCAGCAAACGGTGATACGTTCAGGAGCAAATGACTGCGTGCCGGTGTAGGGGTGTTCAGTCAAGGGACCCCCGTGAGGGGAAAGTAGATCACATCATACAAATGGTAACTAATCCTCATGGTACTTAACCGGTGCCTAACTCTCATCTGTGGCCTCCAGTAGTCGCCTCGCCCGGTGCTGTGGGTGTCCCCTACCTCCCTCCACCTTCCTTCCCTCCCCTCTACTCCACTCTCCCTACTTCCGTCTCCTCCGCCCCCACTTCCACTTCAAAAGCCGCATGAAGTCCGCAGGCGGCCCAGACTTACTCGGTCGTTCTCTCACTATACCAAGCCGTGACTCACAGTGGAGTTCGGAAACCGCCCGGGATGTTTAAACATTCCTATTTGGGGGTAGCACTGTTCATCCCTGGTTAAGGAGGGGCTAGGGAAGGTGTCCTGAACAAATGCTGTGACATGTCGTCTGCACACAGAGCGTGGCTTACAGATGGACAACTCACGATCGAACAAGCAACAGTCTCCCTCTGCTTCACTTCACTCCCCAGGCTGCTAGAATGAGTCCACCCAATCTGGCAGGCTCCGATGCACGTTTCCTTTCAGACAATATCAAGAGTAGCCGACCATAACGACCGACGACGCTGGTAGCTCGAGAACTGATGCGTCACAAAGTGAGTATCGTTGCATACAGCGAGACCCCATTCTAAAGAAAGAACTTAAAGAGGTGAGTGCTAGCCACCGATTCTTCTGGGACGGCCTCCCGAAGGCAGAGCGACGCGATGCCGGCAGCGCATTTGTCATTCAAAACGACATCATTGGAAAACTGCCCTGTCTGCCGCAGGGCGTCAGTGACCGCCTCATGAACATGCACCTACATTTTCTGTGAACCAAATTCGTCGTCGTCGTCTTCGTCATCATCCTCAGTGCCTACGCTCACCCTCCCGCCCCCCCTGCCCCAATGACCAGTTCTGAAGAGGAGAAGGACAAATTCTGCGAAGATCAACACACCCTCCAGGTAACTATATCGAAGGCGGACAAAATGATTGCCATTGGCGAATTAAATGCAAGTGTCGGGAGAGACCAAGCTGCCTGGAAGGGAGTGCCGGGTCATCACAGGCTCGGTTGCTGCAACAAAAACGGTTCGTTCATTCTGCGGACCTGCTCAGAATGTTGCCATATCCGGAGCAACATATTTTCCGCCTTCCGACGCCGAAGAAGGCAACCTGGATGCATCCACGATCGCGACGCTGGCAACTTCTGGACTCCGTTCTCATCAGAAGTTGTGATGGACAGGACGTACCAGTGATGAAGGCAATCAGCGACGCCGGGAACCGGGTCGACCACCGCGTTGTCCTCTTCAAGATGAAGCTCCGACTGCAACCTCACAGGAGAACACAAGGTGGGCAGCCACAAGGTAAGTTAAATACTGTTCTGTTGAATGTGTCTGCTCACTGCTTATGCGTTTGCTAATAATTAGCCCAGCGACTGGAAGAATTGTCGGCCCCGAACGACAACGCCACCGTGGGGAGTCGGTGGTATCAACTGCAGAATGACATCCCCTTTGCTGTGGTGGACGCCCTCGGATAAGCAATCCATTGCACAGCGACTCTCGAACCAGTTCCTGGAACACCACCGTACACCCGTCGCCACCACACCAACTGCCCACGTTGCTCACGTGCATTCAGCCATCACATGCGCCTGCTAGGTCACATGCACCTCCACGAAAATCTGTAGTAAATCCCCGTAGACTAGACTACATCACCACACACACTTCCCCACCAACACATACACCACACACTGTGACGTCTAAGCAGTGAGAGTGTGCTCAGCGCGCGACAGTAATCACGGCCCAGTCTCTCGCTTTAGACGAAAAGGGGAAAGACACCAGTGGGAGTAGTATGCTCTGCCAGAGTCCCCGACGCGAGGGCCGACTGTAGGGCCGCACATGTCCGTGCGCTAGGGTGACGAGGGCGTGAGTAAACAGGCGTCACGTGAGAGTCAGTCGGTGTCAGCCTGGCGGTCAGCCGACTGGTTGATAGTGGAGTTTGTGGGCGCCCCTGATTGGCTATCCCCAGGGCTGAATGTGTTCACGTTCTGGCGCTCGAGAGTCGTGATCACATGACTCCTAGTGCTGCGTGGGCGTCAGAGGCATGAGGCTTAATCTCGTTTGAGGCGCTACAGCTCCAGCATCACGCAATACAGGCAGCTTTCATGCAAACGAGAAGTATGTTCTTCGACTGCTTCCGCACATGACTCCTCTGTCGCATGTGAGATCCGTGCAGTCCCACACCTTTGTGTGAAATCGTTGTGTGTGTGTGTGCTTAAATGGAGTTAGGTCGTGTGTGGGCAGTCGCAGATGAGCTGCTTTAACTCTGCCAGCTACCCCTTCCAATCTCAACGTCATTCGGTCGACGTGCTCGGACAGTCGATTGGTGCAATGGGCTAGGGTAGAGAGAATTAATGAGGTCGACTTTCAGCGCATAATTCCTTATCATAAACAATCGGAGATTATCATGGTGCGCTAGAAGCCTGGACTTAGATGATTGCCAACTGACGATTCGACCCAGACCTTGCAGACAGCCCAGTGAGTGTTTGCGCTTTGTGTGGCCGACTGGTGGACTGAGAGCCAGACTGCGATGACTCCTTCTTAATGCGGCCTTTATGGCACTCCCAGTCAGATGAGATTCAAGCCGCCTCCCATTTTCTGGTTGTGTGAAGTCCTGGTCCTTTGTGCGCGGGCAAGGGGTTTGGTGGTATGTAGTGAACCTACTCCAAGCGTCTGTTGCGACTCAGGGCCTCTCGTCCGTGTCTGCACTTACGCACCAGGGCTGTCTGACGTCCGCCCACTCGGGTTTCCAACTGGCCAGTCAACTTTAAGGCCAAGTCAGAGGTGCCCTGGCTCAAAACTTTTTGACATATTCCCTGACTCACATCTGGGACCCCGCTAACTCCTTCCAATACCTTCTCGGGTTGTTCTGTACAGAATATATAATCCTCCCACCTGGTGTCCATTTTCGCTTTCCGCTCGGGACCGGGCCTGAAGGTCGTGGTAGGCGTGGTCTCACTCTCAGCATAGGCTTCTGTCATAGTGAGGGCTTCTAGTCGATGGCGAAACTCATTCTTTCTCAGGGCAAACAGTCAGGCCAAAATAGCCCCTTAGAGTGGCCTCTGTGGCATCCTCACGCACGTGAGATCCGAGCCGCACGCATGAAAGCCTGGTGGGTGCTGTGTGTACCAGACTGCGTGTGGTACGCGTAGACGGACCATTTAACTTAGTTAATCACTGTGCCCAAGCCCATCTCCAGCCGTCTTGACGCTCATCTGCCATTAGGGCCTGGTAGGTGGGTGGTGCATGAGTGCGGTAGATGCTTCGAAAGTCCGTCTCACTGTGAACTAATTTACGCGCAATTCACCGGTGTGGCGCCTACTGCGTGGGGCACACCGTGGACGGTCGAACTGTCAATGGCGTACTTTGGCCGCCACAATCATCAGTTTAAATCCCACCTAGTAGGATAAGAGAACATATATGTGTTTATCACATTAGCACGGGTGTCGAATTGCTCAGACAGGCTTTGGAAATAATTAACTTGCCCAGAGGGATTAAGAGATAGGAGTGATAAGAAGATGAGGAGGAGGAGGAGGAGGAGGAGGAGGAGGAGAAGGAGGAGGAGGAGGGGGAGGGGGAGGGGAGGAGGTCTCCATAGTATCACTGTTGTTTTCTGTCGAACGGGTTTGGAATTTTTGTGAACTTCTATCTGACCTACTGTTCCCAACCTTCCTCGTTATTCCCCTTAACCACCCGAATTGGACATCTTTGTTTAGTCAGTTCCTGACTTCGACCTTGAGAGTGAGGGTCACCCTTCTTGCCTAAAATCCTTCCTCCAAATGCGTGTGGCCCACGCTATCGAACGCACATTCTTTGCCGACTACAGCGGGGCGTTAAATTCGACCGACTCCTTTGTTTTGAGTACGGGTACCCAGAGTTGGGGTTTGTACCTCATTTATTCTTGATTATTTGTTAATGGTACCGTATAAAACCCAGTTGCGTCTTTCCTTTTGGATTTGACGTACGCGTTACTCTAGGGTACTAGAGGGCAAGATATCCCCGTGTCCTAACCCCAACAATAACCCCAATATAAAACTTAGCCGTCGCCCGAATCTTGACCCTAACCCTTACCTGAACCCTAACTCTGCAGTTAACACTGGCCCCTACCTTAAACCTAAACTTGAGCCTGTCTTACGTTACCGCTAACCTTAAACCCTGGTAAGATGTGGTTATGCAACCACACCTGATGGACACAATACTATTAGGGGTTAGAGTAAGGGATTAGGGTTGGGGGTTAGGGCAACTATTCCTCAACCACCCAAAGTACAACCACCCATACCCAATAGCTTTCCTTTGGCATACAATTACTCGACCTCGTCGCCTGTGCGTTCCCCGTCTGCACATGCAAAAACCACTTATTACCACCGGTCCCGTATAACTGGCTGCTGGGGTTTGCTTACCTCGTGTGCGGTTACATAACCACAGCTGACCCAAGGCCGCCAACAGAACACACACACACACACACACACACACCGCAAAGCACAGCAACACCATGCCAACATAATCACACAAACTAAAAATAGTTAATTAGGTCAGGTGCGGCTACATAACCACATCTCACCCCTATTTATAGTCGATGTCATACTAGGACCGCGTTTCACAATGGTTGGAGAGTTTGCTAGTAGAGTTCTCTACGATAGTACCCGCACCTCCGCTTCTGAGATCACCCCCGCCCACTCCGGCGTGAATTCCAGCTTATCTACCGCCCTACGTGGGCGTATCAATGACTATCTATACGATCACAAGCATAATTCCTGACGTGTAATAAGATGGAAATTCAGAAAGTGAGATTAAACTTGTGACCTCAGTTGTCGAACTGTTTTGCATTAGGATGGCTTTCTCGTTATTTAAATATTTGCATATTGATCATACTTGCTGGTTAACTTTTTTCTCTAACTCTAACGCTAACCCTAACCCCAACCTTAAAAATAAACGTAAACCTAAACCGCAATCTAGACCTTAACTCGGTAACAATCGGGAGATGGCACCAAAAAAATCCGTTACCTAGAAATAATACCTCTAACAGTGGACTCAAACGCCTTCAGGCTATATCAGCGGTTGCAGGCCTACTTTCACCCACTACATGGACTTTCCGCGACGGCCTAATATGGGCTGGCCGAACGAACATCGCAGGAGGTTACATGGACGATGGTCGCTGTTACCCAACCCTTCCCATCGTTACACAGATAAACCTGAATATACGGCATACATTCGCAATATGGCAGTTTATTACAAAACAAAATCACTTTTAAATAGGATAAGTCTGCACAACATGGGACAGGAACAGTTCTCAGGCATCTTTTAAAGACATGGCATTGAGGCCAAACCAAGGACAATACTGTACTTCGTCTATGTGAGCCCACACAGCTCGACCACATACAGGGCCTCCCTCGTGGAATTTCCTTTTCAGTCTACTCCAGTATGCCTCAATGGCATTGGTGTGCCGTCCGGTGGTAGGGTCCTTGAAGTTCTTTGAGTAGTTAACAGATAAATGTAGATAACCTTCTGAGGGAAGACATTTATACGCCTTCCACTCGTCCGTTACCATTATACTGACTTTGGCGACCCATTTTGTAATAACGGAACGGAGAGCGGGCCAACTTCGATCGGTAGTTGTATATTGGCCATACTTGTTGGTGAACTTTTTTCCTAACCCTAACACCAATCCTAACCCCAACCTTAAGACTAAGCGTAAGGCTAAACCACAATCAAAACCTTAACTCTGACCGGAACCCTCAAACTTAACACAAACCACAACCCTAAACTCAATTTTCAGCCTGACACTAACCCAAACCCTAAAGCCAACCCTACCTCTAGACCGGAACACCAGGTTGCCCTTTTTCCGTTTTCACTTTGGCTACTTTCCCACTAACGATTTCAGCATCCTCCCCTTCGGCTTACTTTACTTGCAATGCCCACATTGCGCATACACTTGGGACCCGGCCAGCGTAACCGACCCATACCGAGTCCAATTCGCGAAGCTACCTAGACTGAACATGCACACGGCAGACAGAGCAGAACCCAAAATAGACGATTCCAGGGCAGAAGACGCCATCAGCAATTGTCAACTCGATCTCCGGCATTCTCACCGCAAGTAAGCAGTCGACGAAGGAGACTTAAACTTCTGCAACTGGCTGGTGTGCTCCGCGCGCGCGCCCATTGGTCGACATGCTCAGTTGTCTCACGGTCACATGAGAAGACCTACAGTGGCTGAAGAGGCGACTGACCTAAAAGTACGTCGCGCTCATTGGCGGGCGGAGGAAAGCTATAAGGAGTGGAAAGTGTCGGGAGATCTGATTTCTCAACCGCCGGAGGCGTGATACTGAAGGAGCAGGGAGGGGGGGAGAGAGATCGTTTACTGTACAGAAACAACCATTGGCTTCCTGGAAGCGTCGTCCAACAGCCCACTGGTAGCAGGTAATCGGCGGGTAGGAAGATGACGCAATAGTTTCGCCATAGAATCAAAAAGTATCTGAATGCGGGAAAGGACAAACTTCCGTAAGATGCGGAGTGGGGCAAGCACCGTGATAAATTATGCTGGAGAATGAAAGTTCAGAAGAAGAAGAAGAAGAAGAAGAGGATGAGGAGGAGGAGGAAGAAAAATAAGAAGAAGAAGAAGAAGAAGAAGAAGAAGAAGAAGAGGAAGAAGAAGAAGAAGAAGAAGAAGAAGAAGAAGAAGAAGAAGAAGAAGAAGAAGAAGAAGAAGAAGAAGAAGAAGAAGAAGCAGAAGAAGAAGAAGAAGAAGAAGAAGAAGAAGAAGCGGGAGATGCGATCACTGGAGCAAGAATTTTATCGGCCTGACGTTTCGGATTCGCACTCGAACCCATCATCAGAGACGGTTGCAGACAAAGGTTAGTTGAGTTCGCTGAGCCCGACCCCCCTCCGGTGCTTCCATAATGCCTCTGTGAACGTGAGTGCAGCAGCCTTGTAAGATGCCCACTTAAAAAAAACAACCACTTCCACTGCTGTCCGTTAGTTTGACCGTGAGTCAGCTGGTGCGTTCACAGATGTGAAATGACAAACAGCGAAAGTTGACCGCAAATAAACAGGGCGGCGATCTGACGAATAAACAGTCGTTGAACACGCAGCGATAACACACTCAAGCGTGCTTTGGTACTGACCCGGCAACTTAGTAACCAATAAAAAGGTCATAAGGCATGACAATGGCGAGTGTCGCATATAATCAAATGAGACTCCACTGCCGACGTCCCTTGCCGACATGGAACTTCAAACTGGTGTGTCTGAGGGATGCATGGAAGCCTCCAGCTGCAAATTCAGCTAGTTCAGGAAACCATCCAACTATCTGCTGTCTTTCAACAATAGCAGCATCATGTGCAGAGATGACTTCTCGCTAATTAACAACGACACCACCCCACTAGAATTTAATTAGCGCATGTCACCTTCGCTACAGTCAATTCATTTAACTCGAAACAACAGCTTACTCTCGCCACGACAGTCAGACCGTCTCTCCGCTCTAAGCCGGCATTTAGGGGTCGTCTGGGGGTCCGAACAGACCTGTGTCGGGAATCGGTGATTACGCTACGACGCCCTTGGTTGTGGGAGGTGCAGGTTGAGGGTTACAGTCATCATAAGAGAAAGCCGAAGGCACCAGAAGGGGCGACTGTGGCCACTGGCGAGGCCAACCTGACGTTTTAATTCATGTCCGAGGGTGAGTTAGTTGTGCTCCCCACCAAACGGGCCACGTGGTAGATGCGCTGGACCAACACGGAAGCCATATCGGATTCTGGCAGGCGTTATCGGATTGCACACCATAACAAATACCAGCACCCCGGAGTGCGGTGGCAGACCCCGTTGTCGGCAGTCGTCGGGCACACTGGGGCCCCTGCCACCCCCGTTCTTGTTGCTGTTGCTCAAAAACCTGGTCATTTGTTGTGTGGACCAGGGGGTGCGCGCCAAGGTGCGGGCTCGACCGCGCCGTCCACCTGCGTCCTCCCCCGCCCCGGTCTTCTTGACTCTGTCTTGACACCGGGTCCAGGTGGGGGAGAAGGGGCGAGTGCGGTAAATGCTATGCAAGTATAATATCACTAAAAACTAAATTTTTGCACCAGTCACCGCCCCCGCTCTCACCTGGCCGTGGAGCACACGGTGGACAGCGTCGGATGTGACGGTCGAACTGTCAGTATAGTTTGTGGGAGCGAGATGTGATTTGTCTAGTGTTTTTTTTGCATTAGCCGATCAACGGCTTGTTCAAGTGGCGGCATTGACGGTCGCGACTGTCTGGATGTGCGCGGGTGCGCAGGTTGCAGCCGGTCAGTCTGCAGTAGTAGTAAGGTCAGCACGTCTGGAACCAATCTCAGGACAGGTGGGTGGCCTTGACGCAGCATCGCCCTGAACAAAGACGTCGGACATCGTCATGCTGCCTGTCGGCTCTGATGTTCAGCTAACTGGGGTTGATTGGCAGGGGCCGTCGTCGGTCAACATGAAAACAACAGCAGCCGCCTTTCCAGTAGCCTGTGCTGTCTGCTGTCCTTTAAGTAACACACCAGACAACCACCCAGGGTGATTGCGAACGCCCTCGAGACAAGATCTACAGCACAGTCCTCCGCGCGAATTCGACTTCTCTCGGTAAGGGGAACTTAACGAAGTCAGGGAGGATGTGTCTATCTGGAGCGGCTGATGAATCACTCACATAAAGACCGAGTCCATGAAGAAGCTCGATGCTCCCTCAAAAAAGGAGTCGCTGGCCACCTCATCACAGTAGGGATGTTACTCTGCGGCAGGAAATCCGCTACAGTTGTCAGTGCTTGCACTCATACTCTGGCCGGTCGTGATGATCTGCACTCCTCTGTTGTAAGTACGCCGAACTCAGCGTGTGTGTAGGTGCAGTCGCCGAGAGCTTGTGACGGGTTGTCAGGGCGAGGACTAAAAAAGCAACGGGCTTCTGCTGAAGACCCACTCGGGGTGTAACCTCGTCAAGCATGTGGTCTTTCGCCTCTGCGATAGTTCATCTCTTGCGTGAAACAAGGACCACCACTTTACTGAAGGCATATTAGTGACCTGGGTGTAGAATGGCATTACCAACAAAGACAAGGGAGACTGGAATGGCCATTTCTGGCTTATTAGCCGTCGTCAGCCAGTCATACCCAACCCCGAAGTGTGCAACACCCGAGCCTCGAACTCGCGACCTGTTAGTTAGAAGTCCACGCCTCTAACCACTGGGTCACGAGTCCGTTGCCCTGTCGGTTTTCGATCGGGAATATACAATGGTAGGGGGCGCTCACCGATCGTTCTTACTGAACTCACTCGTTCCGTTGTGCATTATGGACTACCATTGTATATTCCCGATCGAAAACCGACAGGGCAACGGGCTCGTGGAGCAGTGGTTAGAGGCGTGGACTTCTAACTAACAGGTCGCGAGTTCGAGGCTCGGGTGTTCCACACTTTGGGCTTGGGTATGACTGGCTGACGACGGCTAATAAGCCAGAAATGGTCATTCCAGTCTCCCTTGTCTTTGTCGGTGATGCCGTTCTGCCTATATATCATGCGCCGCTGTGCGGCTGCTGGTTGGACTCGAGAGAGAGAGAGAGAGCCATTAAGGCACAACGGAACGAGTGAGTTCCGTATGAACGATCGGTGAGCGCCCCTACCATTGATTTGGGTGTGTTGATGTTAGCGGTAAAGAAGACCTTCTCGGGGGTTGCGCAGGTGCTGGCAAAAATAGGCTTTAGCGTTCCTACCTATGTTTTCCTCTTTTTATCGACACCTTTTACCGAAAATTATGTCGTTCTGTTTTTCTCCGGCCCTCATACCATTTGTTTGAATCTCCCGTTTTCTTCTCGCATAACTTGATACTACCTCTCCGACTATACGCTACATGCTTCTGACTGTACGCCATACCCTTCTGATTGTTCACTTGGAGAGATTTGGTTGTAATTGTAACGTTTAAACCTTGCTAATAATGCCAATTATAGAACCGTGTTTCCGTACAATCCTGCTTATTTACGTTCTTTCCACGTACGGGCGGCACGAAGTAAGCCAACTCAGGCGACTTAATCTAGACAGGCTACAAAGCAGCTAGGTTCAACAGACTTGGTGTGAGTTTTGCGAACGGGCCATCAGTTGGCGGTCGAATACACTCCACACTACTCCTGCGTCTTGAAGACAGACATCAGAATGGGCGCCCATCTCTGGAACATCTGAAGAACTGTGCTACACATCGGACAAATGTCCACGCAACGTACGGTCTCTTCTAATATATCAAGAATGGTTTCCTTCTAATTCCTACCTCAGTGGACGAACAGTCCGGACAGTATCTGCAAAGTGGAGGCTAAGTTTTCTGAAGCCACTGGATGAGGACGGAAGGGGAGTGCTTTTGGTTCTGAATTCTGGCAGCTGATGGAAAGCGAATCTTCTCCATTGCTTTGGGCGTGCAAATAAAGTGAGCTACAGCGTCAGCGAGCGTTCTTAAAGAATGCACCATTGGGACTGCAAAGGTTTCCTGACTTTCGACAGTCCTAAATATTCGCGTAATTAACGCTGAAGGTGCTAAATGTCTGCGATGACTCGGGTAATGGGTGTACGTGGAGTGCCATAATGAATACGTCGGGGTCACCAATTTTAAGCAGTCAGGGAACTAGGTTTATGTTCACACTAAATCCCTCGTTATCGTCTGATGTTGGTGGTGCACAAAGTACAACCACTACAAAAGCCGCCACAAGTTAGTGTGGAGAAATTACAGAAAACAAATAGAATGAAATGATGTATTTTGGAGGTCCGAGCGAGATGCCAAGTCATAATCAGCTCCAACAGCGGGCTGATCGGTAGCACGGGACGGAGAAAAAGGTGGCATGAATAGGTAACCGCACCGGCGACCATGGAGACTACCACGCGTGCTAAGCGATCTCACATAATTCCCAAGAAACTATGCTTTAGTTTCGGCTAGGTTAGTTTGCCGGCTTCTGCTAATGCCACTACCGAAAATTTGCAGCAATAAGAAGCCTAGTTACCTGAGTAATATGGTCCGAGGGCACTCAAAGCACGTCCACGACTCGAGCCGCTACAAAACTATCCGTTGTCTTAGCGGAAAACGTTAAGACCTCCAAAAAGGTCAAACATTTACTCGATATCAATGACCGGAATTACTGTTATATAAATATGCACATGTTTTCATACGTCTATCTGTAAAAAGGGTTTTTCAAGGTTCTGTATCCCTCATATGTACAGAATTATACTTAACCGGCTAGTCAGAAGTGCAAGGAGCGTTCACAGCGACGACTAGTCGAAGAGAGTGGCTTAAAAGCCCTGAGAACAGAAACGGACTATATGACTTGCTTGCCGAGTCTTTGATAAAAGAGTAGAGGCCATCATCGAGAATAAAAAGGTAGAATGACCACTTGAGCAAATGAGTTGACAAAGGTAGTCGGAGTTCACCAACTCTGCTCCAACTGCGGTGGAGGATACGGGTCGGAGTGTTGTACGGGCATCGAGCTTTATGACGAAAGTAAGCATGGCGATTAACCCCAGTCTGTATGTACTTCAGCCCCCGATGGCCAGTGGGTCTCTAACTCGTCCCTCTCTCTGCTAGTTTAGCACGCTTCCGAAGACCACATTTCGTGCTCCGACGCCCTGACCTTGAAATAAAGAGCATTTTCACCGAGACAGGAAGCGGCCTTATCAGAAGAGAAGGGTTTGTAGATTGCACTCAACAAAAAATGTGATAATCAGTGCACTGAACTCGATCCATGTGCTTGCGGGAAAAAGTTACCCGAACGACTGGTTAAAGCCATCGTTTGCGGTAGCAGCTCATTGTTCCGAACCAAACCTGTGGGTTCCGTTTACATGACCGTTTGTGCGCTCGCATTCCGAGGGCACGATTCGTGCTGGCACGCTCCCTCCATCGCCTGACTTCTGTTTACACATTCATGTCCGTTTACGTGACTGCCAGCACAGTGACGCTGGCCTCGCTGAGAGCCTGAACACTGACGAGCCGCTAGGTCGCGCGATTGCGTGTGTGTGTGTGTTTGCACACGCGGTGTATATGTGGGTTTTATGGAGCCAGTCCATGCATTGCAAACGGGTAGAGGCGGCCGCAGGTCGCGCATTCATGTGGTCGTCTGAGGTGGGCTTCCACGGATTTTAATTGACGCAAACTAACCATTGGAATCGGAAACTTCGAGGTTTCACAACGGATCGCTATGTAGGCAAATCGAAATTTAAGTGGCAGGTTGTTGCACCGCCGTTTGACTCCTTCCAGTTTTGAATTCCAGAACTTCCGGAAGGTATTCCGGACAAACGCATACATATTTTCATTAGAGTTCTTTAGTGGACTTCAGTGGTACAAAAGAATACCAATGTAAGGTGCATGTTGTTCCAGCATATGGCTCGCAATAGTACATCTGCCGAGCCGATATGAACGGCGACAGATGGCAAGCAAAGGTTTCAATGAAGTTTATCTAAGACTTGCAGTTATGTGCCTCGTTCAGTATCGAACACATTTTTTAAACTCCAGCCCTGCGTTATTGATACGATGCGGGCCAAGGAAGATTCAGCGTCAGGAATACGGCTTATGCTAATAAGTAAAGAGACAACAATGCGGCTGAATCCGCTCCAGGGACTCGAACAGAATACGTACCATCAGTCCCGCCATCGTAAACAACGATATCCACCGTATACTGCATGGCATGGTAGGCACAAGAAGGTGGACTGGTTTATAATGATAACAGACTTTCACAGCATCTACCGCGCTCTCTCCTCCATCGCCTGGTGGCAAGACTGAGTCATGCTTACTGGAGACAGGATCGTACGCAGCTGCTCGCCTGAGTGTGGCGCGCAAGATGAACCAAGTTTTCACAGAAACGGCTCGGATCCCATCTGAGTGGGAGTGCCATAGAGGCCACATTAAGAGAGAGTCCGCCTCTCCACCCTGAGAGGAGGATCGTGTTATCTCGTCAGTAGGAAGTCTTCCAAACCACAGCTTTTGGCGCCCGTGATATTTTAAAAGCGCGTCATATAGTTTATAATGAAGAAATGCACTGGAATTCCGTGAGGACGGAGTCTACAGAGTCGAACTCACTCCCTTTCTCTTCCCTTTCCCTACAATCCAATAATATTTGACAGTCTCTTCCAAAGGGTTCGCATAACTGACCGGATGCTAAAAATTCAGTGCGACGTGA
>CACRXP010000014.1:16072-32748 GCA_902702965.1 Spirometra erinaceieuropaei
ATACGTGGTCACTGTCAAAGAGGTCCTTTTTTAAAGCAACAGAAAGAGGAGCAATGTCATTGGTAAAGATTAGGTCTAAAATGTGATTATCTCTTGTTGGAGAGCGCACCAGTTGGGACCAATTAGAAAAATTGATAATATCTTGAAAGGACTGGAATCTGGGTGGGCAGCTATTGGAAACCCAGTCAATTTCAGGAAGGTTAAAATCCCCAGTGATTATTTTCACATCGAAAGCAGCTTCCAAAATTAATTTAAAGATTTCACAGAGTTTAGAATCATCACTGGCTAAAAAATTTGGGGGATTGTAGATACAGCCAATAATTGCCTTTCTTTGCGGCGAGAGAATAACAGATGCAAAGCAGAAGTTTCCCGTGAATGAGGAAACATCCAAGTAATATGGAGAGTGCTTTAGGTAGGATTTAAGATAAAGAAGACAACCACCCCCACGCCTAGTCGTGCGGTGTTGGCGGTAAAAATTGAAGTCATCTATGAGAATGGCAGAGTCAGGAATTAGAGAATGTGTCCAAGATTCTGTTACACATATAATATCAGGCGTCATTTCCAGAGCAATGGCTCTGATTTGGGCCATCTTGTTTATAACAGACCAGGCATTCAATAATATAATATCTAATGTGTTTCGAACGGCAATGCTATTTTCGACGGTATTTAAAAAAAATTTGGAGGCGGGTATGTAAGCTGCAAATTAATGACACTTGGAGAATAAGTACCAGTTAATTTGGAGTTATTGACGTATGGGGAGTCAGCAAGAGAAGGCTGAGTATGAGACCTAAAGGAGGTGGGGATATAGTTTTCAAACATTGGAATGCTAGGGGAGTTAGAACATGGATAGACTTGTTGGTAGTTAAATAATGGAGGAAGGGGAGGGGGAGGAGGAGGAGGAGGATGAGGAGGAGGAGGAGGAGGAGGGAGGCTAGGAGGAAAGTAGGGGCTAATGGGTGAGGGTAGGCCACTAAAAGAATGAAATAGTGGGAAACCAGGTCTAGATTGGAAGTCAAAGGAGATAGGTTGACGTACCTGAGAGCAATTGGCCTTAAGTGGTGGGAAGCCTGAACTAGGTAGGGGCATAAATGATTTAGGGCAATTCATGTATGAATTATTTGCTGGATATATAGTAGGGCTTTGATAAGTAACCGGTACGCCGGACAGAGAATTATTCGGGGATATAATTGGAGCTGCGGGGTTTGTAGACGTGTTGAGCTGAACAGACTTGTTAGATCTAAGAGAAGGCGTCGTACCTCCAAATGGAACTGTACTACCTTTCTTTTGGGTCGGAGTCTGATTCAATTTTCGAGTCTCACCGTTCTGACGCCAAGCCACAGGAGACTTAGCTGTAGACCTTACAGCACCCAGTTGGACAATAGAAGTTATTGGTCTAGCTGATGTAGACGGATTTTCATGTGTCTCAGCGGGACTATCCGGAGGATACGAAACGACAAATGGGGCTGCTGCTGTTGCTGCTGCTGCAAGTTTAGGGGCAGGCAAATGCGTCAAGTGGTTCGAGTGAGATGGAGATGTCGGAGAAAGAGGAAGGAGGGAGTCAAATGTCGCAGGAGTAGGAGAAGTTGAATCCTTACGGCCACTTGTATTATGACCGAGTTGGGAAGCATTAGACTGAGAAGCAGTAGGTTTACGTGAGAATAGAGACCCCATTCTACGCTCCATAGGAGTAAGATCATGACAAAGGAAAAATTTTGCCTTCTCTAGGTACGCAGTGACACGCTCTCGATGGGTAAAGATTGTGTCAACCTCGATTGATGAAAACAATTTGACTAAGATGGGTGGATTTGTACTACGGGAGGACAAGCGTTTGGCATCCGCTATTTTATAGTTGAAACCACATGAATACAGGAAACTGGTCGCAACATCAATTGGCCGAGCAGATCGAGGAACATTTTTAGCAGGAAGTTGTAAGAACGCTTCTGTCTATCACTAGATTCACTGGCGATCAGGTGAACAAGTGAGTCGAGACGCCTACATTCTTCAGAGGGAATATCGGAGATGTTCCCGTCGAATAAATGTCCAAGAATTGTCAGCAAAGAGCCAAACTTTAGCATAGAGTCATTGCAGTGGTCAAGTACAGACAGATTAAGCTGCCGACCAATTACAACGGGTGACGACTGACTAGTGATATCATCTGACTTAGATTTAGGTAAAGCTTCTGACTTACGTTTAGTTAGGCCATGTTTACTTACAAGAGCCGAGAGCTAACGTCGATCAGTGACTTTTGGTCTCATCTTGTCTCGAGGCAATTTGTGATTAAGAAAACTTCTGGCAGACAAGTTGACTGAATTTCAGCTAGGGGCTAACGATGTACAAATAAATTACAACAGTTAGAGGGGAATCGGATGCACAAAATGAGAATTGCAGAGTGCGATTAGTGAACAGCGGGCATAGACTAGCAAAACTCGAAAGGAGATGGCAGCGGGCAGTTCTTAGAGAAAAGGCCTGTATTTTAGGAAATTCAACCAAAAAAACAGGTACTAAAATCGTTAGATCTCACAGAAAAACCACTAAAAATAATATCCTCCACTTTTGAATAAGATAGGACATTTTTCGAGTCAATTCTTTGATATAGTATTTGGTCCAAAAGGGCTCTGATGATGCCAGCCGCTTGAATAATACCTGCTGAAAGTCGAAAAACTCGGAAAAGAACTGACTGCTTTAAGGGAACTCGTGAAAGCGAACGATAGTGTGCAAAAAGCGGTGAAGAGTGCTAAAGTTAGCAAGAAAAATGGAAAGAGCAAAATTCTAAAACAGCCAAAGAACAAAGCTTGTGGAAAACCTCTGTACAAGGGCGCCGATACCCAGGACGATGGGAAAATGGCAACGGAGTCTGTTGTTTCTATGAAGGACAACCCAATCGAACCATCAACTTCTCTCAGCCATTCCGCGTGTTCAATAGGACCCTCATTTGGAAGTGAGGAAACTAGCTCATGGCAAGATGGAAAGGGTAAGCTCCACAACGGGAGTATAGAACCCCAGACGACTCCGGTGGATCTCCTGAGACCTTCAGCTGACAAGGCCGCCGGAAACAGAACAAATGAACCCCTTGATCGTCAGCACTGCGTAGTCATCCAGGGCCTATCGGAGTCGAATGCTCCTACCCCGAAGGAGAGGATCTCCGCTGACCTTAATATGCTTCAACACCTACTGAACAAAATGCTTAATTCGAATGAACAGATAACCATTCGCGCAGCCTTCAGGATCGGAAAGAAGGTGAGCGAACAATCGGAAACCGTGCGGCCACGACCTCTAAAAATTGTTTTGAACAGTAAAGAGGAGGCTAGCTTACTTCTGTCCAGGAAAAGCAGCCTCCGAAACTCTTACAAGGAAGTTTTTTTCAGCCGGACTATTATCCAGCCGAACGTCTGAAACGCCGCGAATTGGTAACGGAGTTGAAGAGGAGACTTGCAGCGGGAGAGAACAACGTGGCCATTTTCAGGGGACGAGTGATACAGAGGAACGCGATGTTGTTTTGGAACCAGCCAGTCATCATGATGGCGGCAGCAACATAATATTGGCAAACCCGAGACAAACCGAACGAAGCACTTTTGAATGTTGCAAACTAAAATTCTTTTACACCAATGCTCAGAGTCTGTTTTCCAAGCTTGACGAACTGAGAATACAGGTAGCCGATACTCTTCCCGATGTTATAGCAATAACAGAAACGTGGCTGTCACAGGACGTTGGTGATTGCGAGGTAGCATTAACAGGTTACCAATTGTTTAGGAGAGACAGGAGAGGCCGCCTGGGTTGAGGAGTTGCCATGTATGTCAAGAGTAACTTAGCAGTGTGTGAGAGGACCGAAAAGATTTCTAACGACACAGAGGCAATTTGGCTGACTATAAAGGCTCCGGGATCTCAGTCCCTCGAAGTCGTAACTATCTATCGGCCCCCGCAGGCGGATCCCGACCTAGATACTTCTCTACTGAAAAGCATAAAAGAGATCGCCAGCCGACCAGACGTTGTTCTCATGGGGGATTTTAATGCACCCTGCATTCAATGGAGCGATATGCATGCGAAGTGCTCGATGAATACTTTCGAGTACCATTTACTAAAGACAGCCCTCGAAGCTCTACTTACGCAACGTGTCCTGTTTCCAACTAGAGCTGGTGGAGGGCAACAGGCCAGTTGTCTGGGCCACGTTTTTACCAAAGATCCTGACAGTATACACGAGGTGTACTACCTACCCTCGCTCGGTCGAAGTGATCATGAAGTGCTTTTATGGGAGTACTTGCTGTATTCTGAACCGTGTACAAAAGACAATACGAGGCCAAATATATGGTAAAGGGACTTTCGCCAAATGAGAGCTGAGGCATCTCAAATAGACTGGGATGTTCTCTTCTCCGGAAACGTTAACGAGGACTGAAATTTATTCAAGGATCGTTTACTGCATCTAATGAAGAACCACTGTCCCTTATCAAAGCCTAGGATATCCAACCGCCCTCAGTGGCTAACACGAGAACTCAAGAAGGAGATCAAGAAGAAAGGAAGGTTATGGAAGACATTTCACGAGAACAACAACAATGCAGCGTTTACAGAATACAAAGTTCAAAGAAATAAGGTGAAAAGTCCGATTTTCTGGAGGCGACGGGATTTTGAGAGTAATTTGCTCCACCAAGCCGTAAAAAATCCGAAATTGCTCTACAGCTATTTGCGGAAAAGCACACGTAACAGGAATCCCATTCCTGTTATGAGGAGTGATGACGGCTTGGAGATATCGGACAGTACAAATAAGGCTGAGCAATTTTCTCAATTTTTCCGATCCGTTTTCACAAGAGAAACAGACTTTACCCCATCTAATTCTGAGACCATGAGAGATCCCACTATCGAAAATATTGTGTTTCGAGAAGAAGCGATATTGGAAGAACTGAAAAGCTTGAAGGAATGTAAATCTCCCGGTCCGGACGAGATCCCAGCAAAGCTGCGTTTCGAGCTGGCCCGAGAGCTGGCCAAACCACTATCCTTTCCGTGCCAGGAATCGTTCGATGCTGGAATCCTTCCCACAGATTGGAAGACGGCCCACATAACACCCCTTTACAAAAGCGGTAGTCGTGCTCTTGCAACGAACTACAGACCCGTCAGTCTGACATCAATCTGCTGCAAAGTGATAAAGAAAACCATCAAAAAGGAGTTGATGGCTTACTTGGAAACGCACAACCTCTTGTCCAATGCACAATATGGTTTCCGTAGGCGAAGATCATGTGTTACGAACTTGCTATACACAATGCAAAGTTGGACACGAGCATTGGACGCAAAACACACTCTGCACGTGGCCCATATTGATTTCCGGAAGGCGTTTGACAGTGTTCCGCACCAGCGTCTCCTACATAAGTAGATAATTATGGCCATCAGTGGCAAACTTTTCAAATGGATCGAAAATTTCCTTGTCGGCCGTTCCCAAATTGTCTGCGTAGAACAACAGCAATCAAGGTGCACATTCATAGAGAATGGGATCCCGCAAGGCTCGGTGCTCGGACCAACCCTCTTTCTCTTGTTTATCAATGATTGTGTAGATGGTTTGGACTGTGATTGTGCCATGTTTGCGGACGACATAAAAATCTGGAATGTCATCCGGAATGCTGCCGATGAGACCAACTTCCAAGAAATCTTTGCCGATTGGACGAGTGGTCCCGCAGATGGCTCTTGTCATTCAATTTGAACAAATGCACCATTCTGCGTCTCGGAAATCAGACCCCAAGTACGCGGCAATACCATCTGAACGGAATGCCACTCCGCAAAGCAGAAACTCAGAAAGATCTCGGAGTTTGGGTTTCAGACAGCCTAAAGCCTTCTACGCAATGCTGTAAGGCGGCCAAGGCCGCAACCTCAATGCTATATGCCATCAAGCGGGCATTCGTAGTTTTCGATGAAGACTGCTTCACCAAAGTCTTCAGCACGTTTATAAGGCCCCATCTCGAATATGCAATTCAGGCCTGGAGACCGTGGACGCATCAGGATTACGATCTGCTCGAACGGGTGCAGAGACGAACAACAAAATTAATAAGAGGTCAAAGTGCACTGCCATATGAGATCCACTTAACTAACCTTAATCTCTATCCTCTGAGTTATAGGCAGTTGCGCGGAGACATGATACAAACTTTCCGTATCGTGCGCGGCTTGGATTGTACCCTTCGGCGCAATGACTTTTTTCCAACTCGCCACTACAACTCACCTCCGGGGACATCCTTTCAAGCTACGTGTGCCACAGGGTAGACTGAATGTGAGAAAATATTTCTTCTCCAACCGTGTCGCTGAACCGTGGAATAACCTGCCCGAGACGGTTGTTATGTCTCAATCTGTGGAGACATTTAAATGTCGCCTTGGCAGATTTATGCTGAAGCAACAAGCGGACTATGTGACTTTTTAGCCATGTGACAAGCGACATATGTGAATCAATGTATGCATTCACTTAATGCTGTAATTTCTTCACATTTTTGCTTGTTTATCGATTTTTTATGTACAAATAGGGAGTTCAAAGGCGTAAGCCTATTTCCCTCAAATTCACTGACTGACTGAACTAAAAATATTCAAATTTATAAAACATAGCATCATTGATAAACATAGAACAGATAGTGATATTCTTTCTTTCCTCCCTTTCTCGTTTCCATCAGCTATGTCACCCGACACTTAATATCCATTATAATGCTCAGATCTATCTCCTCCAGGATCTACTCTCAGCGTTTCCTTACCTTGGTGTGTGCTACCCTTGACGTCCTCGGCCGCTACAATATTCATCATTCCCAGCTCTTAGTCCAGTCAACGATGGTAAGACTCCTGGAAACCACGTAGGAACTGTGCGACCGCCCATTTACAGCTGGCCAGATAGACTAACAACCAGCAACTAGAGCACATAGAAAATTTGCCCAACAGGAAAATAATTTCAAGGTCAGGCCGATATCAAAGTTCTTCAATTTCCATAAAGGAAATATTGTTCATGTCCCCGAAAACTACGAAACCGCAAACTTCAATTGCTATGTTGCAAATATCGCTATTTTTAAAACTTTTGTTTTTATTTTCCCTTAGAACATAGTTTTTTTTAACTTAATACAAACTCTCAATTCGCGCTCTTTTGGCTAAACAAACACCCGAAACAAATGAAGTCAAACAGCGGTTTAAATTGATGAGTTTCCTTTGGTTTTTTTTCTTGAGTCCAAAGGGGACTGACAGTGCCCAAGGGGTGATTCAATAAACCTATTCTTTTCTGAAAGCCCGAGACGAAGGCGGTTAACAAGGTGTGTCGTTCATGTGGGTTTACATCCAGTTAAATACGGCCAAAACACATAAAAGTGTCGTGTCGATTGACTGAAAGCGACTGAGGCAAATGACACCAATGACACCAAGTAGCAGATGGACACACAATTCGCGTTTTCTTTACAAGCCGAGACCAAGTTTGTGCTTTAGCTAATTTAAACAACCGTACAGCAACATTCAGGTGTACAAGAAAGATAAAAGGGAAAAATCGAAAATGTGCGTAAACCTAGCTAACTCCTCCCAACAAAGCGTTTGTTGTACGAAAAAACACTCGATAAAAAATGAAAAAGCTGCATCAAAAAGTATTTAATTTGACAGGAAAATGAATATGTCTACCAGCACGAGATTAGGTGCGTGGTGCAGTGGAAGGAGAATCAGGATGGGTGGGTGGGGTGGTCAAGTGTGGTGGTTTGGTGGAGGGGACCGAAACGGGTGGATCGAGTGCGGAGCATGCAGAGGAACTGAGTGGCATAACTGACAGCGGGATGCATTCAAGATAGGCTGGCTTAAGTCTGTCAATAGAGACTGTGTCAGTTTTGTCGGCCTCCTTAATGACGTAATACTTCTCCATCCGCTGAAGAATATTTTGTGTGCCATCATACGGGGAACAAAGAGACTTGCGAACCGCGTCATGCCGGACGAAAGTGAATGGGGCAGATTTAAGGTCCTCATGCATAAACAGGCGTTTGGATGTCAGAAGAGTGGGAATTGTACGCAGTTGAGCCATGCGTTGTTTCGACTGCTGGACGATGGTGCTCGGGATGCTAGTGTTCGTCGTTGAAGACTGCAAAAATTCGCCGAGCAGACGGAGGATTGTACCATACAGAAGTCCAGTGTCAGCGCGTTGGATGTCCTCCTTGACAGAAGATCGGATGCTCAAAAGTGTAGGAGGGAGATTATCACCCTTAGAAGCTGATTTTGTTTGGGACATCAGTGCAGACTTGAGTTGACGGTGTAGACGTTACACGACGCTGTTGGAAGCAGAGTGGTATGCAGTGGTTTTGATGTGTGCACACCCGAGCAGTTTTATGGACTCACGGAAAAGGCTAGATTGGAATGCACACCCGCGGTCAGTAGTAAGGGTGGCCGGAACACCAAAAGTTGAAATCCAGTGCGTCAGAAAACCCATTGCGATATTTCTGCCGACGTATCCGAGATGGGAAATGCAATCGGCATTGTGTGAAACGCCATCCGCTGTGAGAATATGAGCGTACACGCGTTAATAAAGTAGCGGGCCAACTAAAGCCAAGTAGACGTGGTGGAATCGAACAAAGTGAACGGCGAAAGAACTTTGTGGAAAAAGTGTGTGGTGGTGTACTTTATGTTTCTGGCTGGCTTAACACTGCCTAGTCCAAAGGCCGATGTCAGAGTTAATCTGCGGCCAGATAAAACGAGCGGCGACTAGCCTTTGAGAAGCGCGGATGCCAGGATGTGACAGGGAATGGAAATAGTCAAATACTGTCTTGCGGTAGGATAGTGGAACAACAGGTCGAGGAGTGCCTGTGGACCAGTCGCACAAAGTCGTGCCTGGTGATGCGGAAAGTGGTGCATCTGGAAGCTGCAGAGTAGTAGTAGCACGCAGGTCGTCAATGGACCTTTCGCCCGATTGGAGGTCTGCAAGCTTCGCCAGGTCGAAATCGGATGTGTGTTGATGTCCGGGCGGGATAATGCATCAGCAACGACATTGTCGTTGCCTCGGACGTGGCGGATATCTGCAGTAAACTGCGATATGTATTCCAGATGGCGAACTTCCCCGGGCGAGTACCGATCTGGCTTGGCCCTGAGAGCATAAGTGAGAGGCTTATGGTCGGTGTGAACTGAAAAAATCTTTTCCCTCTAAGAGGTGTCGAAAATGATGAATGGTCGAGTAGATGGCAAGGTGCTTACGAGATAAAGTACTGTAGCGAGTCTGCGCCGGTTTAAGCTTCTGTGAAAAGAAAGCCAATGGCTGCAACTGGTTATTTACTTGTTGATGCAGGACTGCTCCGGCAGCCCTTTGGAAGCGTCAGTGGTCAAGATCAGCTGTGCGTGGTGGTTGAAGCTGAGATGGTGAAGCAAAGTGGCATCAGCAGGAGCTTTCTAAGCTGCCTAAAATGCTGCGTTAGCTGCTGAAGAAAGTTCGATCGGTTTTGCTTTAGACTTTAGAAGATCAGGTAAGGTAGCTAGGGTCCTCGGACAGTGAGGGATAAAAAGTCGATAATAGTTGTGATGGCCTATGAAACGCCGCAGCTGAGTTAGAGTCTTGGGGACAAGGAATGACTGGATGCTGTGCACCTTCTCTAGCAGCGGTGTGGTTCCATGCTGGTCGACGTGTTGACCAATGAAATCTAGAGAAAAGACGCAAAAGACACATTTGTCAACGTTTAATTGCAGACGATCTCGTTGGAAACGTTGGAATATCAGACGTAAGTGCGAGGCATGTTCCTCTGCCGGAGAACGTGCGACGAGTATGTCGTTAATGTAGACACAAGTGAATAATATACCTCGCAAGACCTCATCGATGAAACGTTGGAAGGATTGGGCCGCGTTGCGCAAACCAAAGGACATGCGATTGGATTCGAACAGGCCGAAAGGCGTTGTGACGGCGGCCTTGGAAAGGTCTTCTTCCTCGACCGGAATCTGGTGGTATGCTCTCACGAGGTCTATTATGGAAAAAAATAGTTCTTCCAGCAAGCGCGCGAGAGACAATATGTATATGGGGAATAGAATATCGGACAGGAATGGTGGCTCTGTTAAGAACGCGATAGTCGCCGCATGGTCTCCAATCATGTGTTGTGACATTTAATTCCGCCTTGTTTTAGTCAGTTATAATACGCTTTTTAAAAAACTTTGCACAACTTTGAATGAGACAAAGAATTTCTTCCCTACTGTCCGAGGTTTTTCGGGGTGAAGACGACGAGAATGAGCATAAGCAAGTTGTCCTGTGGTGATGATGTGGTGTGTAAACGTATGCTGAACTTCCCCCCTGAACTGACAGGGTTTAGTGAGGGACGAGTAGTCCTTCGAAATGTCGGCGAAAGGCGAGCTTGGTACGGTCACCTGGATGCTAACCGACGGCTCCGAAGCAACTGTGCCAAAGTTAAGATTGTGCTTGTGGTATCGACAAGTTTGCGATGCGTGAGGTCGACTGCAAGGCCAAAATGTGTCAGGACATCTTCCTTAATAATGGGAGATTTATAGTCGGCCTGCACAACGACCCTCTGGAAACTTCGCCGAAGACCGATGTCAAGTGTGAGCAACCGATGACCGTAAGTGTTGATGGTGGTGCTATTGGCTGCCTTCAATGAAAACTGCGAAGGCTTGAGATGGTGGCACCTTGGAGGCGGGATGACACTAATCTCGGCACCAGTATCGACAGGGGAACGGAGGCCGCTCGACCTGTCACTGATATAAAAGAGTCAACTGGGCCATGACTGGCCAGCGGCAACTGTCGCCGTTACTGGCTGACGCGGTCGTTTCCCTTTGGTGAGGCCTGCAGGTATGTGCAGGGAGGAATGCACTTGCATGCTTCCGGACCGTAAATACGATGATTCCAGCACAGAGTTGTAGAAGGACGTTCACGAGATCAAGAACGACGGCGCGAGGGTGACTGGTTTCTGGCCGACTGTACCCTATTTATACCAGTGCACATGGTGATTACTTGTGTGCAGCATTGACGTACAATTTCTTTTACGTCGTCATAGTCGCCTCGGCGAGGACTTTTCGGCTGTCATGATGTCCCTGGTGGCGTGGTGGCTCTGCGTTATGAGCAACGACAGACTGACTGCTCCACACATGAAGTGTCGCGTTCTAGTGAAGGAGTGCCTTCTGGACAGGAAATGGCTACTCTATCAGATCTGTCGGGAGTCGAGGTCAATTGAATGTTGGCGCACATCGCGCCGACTGGGTAACATTCACTTGTCCCGCCGGCGTGATTGGCCATTTTGTCCAGAGAGGTGCTAATTTCCAACATGGCCAAAAACTGCTGTATGGGAACCGGCAATTTATCCAACCAGATCTGTCGAAAGATATCGTCGTCCATATGACGTGCAGCCAGCAATGTACGCAGGTGGCGCATAAGCTGCGCAGGTGTTTGATCACCCAGTTCTACCTGCGTGAATAACTCCCGTAGCATCCGATTGGTCGACTTAGCCACTCTCTGAATGACGGCGTTCTGTAACTGGGTGTACGGGTCGTTGGCAGGAATGGGGTCGAGGAGGTCGTCGACATCGATGGCGACGTCAAAGGGAAGAATCTGCATGACATAAGAGTATCGGGTGCTTTCGCTAGAAATGCGGCTCATTGAGATAACCGCCTCAATCTGACGAAACGAAACCCGCATGTTGCTCGGTGGGAAAGGGAATAGTTTGACGGAGAGGGTATTGACGTCGAGATAGTCTGTTATAGGTTGGCTATCGGTCATAGTAAAAAAGAGGTTGCGTAGACATAGAAAAACAGAGTCACCACTTTTGTGGTGTAAACAACAATTAAATCTACGAAAAATAATAAATACTGAAGTCTAAGTGGCGGATGCTGCGTTTCTTACAATATAAATACGACGGCAAAAAGTGTGCAAGAAAAACGGCAAAACGTAAACAATTGTACAGACTCTCGAAAAATAAAGTTTTCTCCAAAATCGTTGGTCGTAGGGCGAATGCTCTGGGTAAAATCCGTAGACGAAGTCAGTTAACAAGGCGTGTCATTCAGTTGGATTTACATCCAGTTAAATATGGCCAAAATATATAAACGTTTCGTGTCAACTGACTAAAAGCGATTGAGGCGACTGAGTGCAATCAAGGAGACAATGGCACCAAGCAGCAGAAACACAATTTGTATAGCACTATTAATCTGATTACCATATTCCTATGCTTCTCTAACATACTGTACTTTGCCATGTGTTTGTTTTAACTAATCAACTTTTCATTTGTCTGTTTACGTTTTGGTTTTTTGGGTTCCGCGCTCTATTAAAGGTCATTGGCGGGCATTCCTTAGTTGACGCACTTGCGGAGGAAATTTAATAGAGCGCGGAACCCAAAAGCCAATACGTAAACGGACAAATATAACGTTGATTAGCTGAAAGAAACAGACAACAAATTATAGCATGCTAGAGAAGCATTGGAATATGGTAATCAGAGTTATAGTTCTATAGCAAATTGCCTTTAACTAATGGAATTTCCAACTGACTATCATAAATATCGACCGTTTGTCGTCCACTTCACCAGTTATGTAGGTTAAATTATTGGCACATCTTCATCGCCATATCTAACCGATGACGTTCCTGGACGGACCAGTGGAAGCCAAAAGCCGTGAAAAATCTAAAGTTTGGGTAAAATGCGCGAAAGTTTTGAGACGAGTGACCATATACTAACTGTGCTAACAATATTAACCCATTATGCTAACCAACTAATTAACTAAATAACCAACCAGCTGACTATTTATCGAAATAGCTAACTAGAAAACTAACTTATGAGTTAACTAACTAACCAACTAACTAACTATACCAACTAACCACCTAACTAACTAAACAACTAACTATACAACCAATTAACCAACTAACTAACTTACCAACTAGCTGACATCCCAACCGACTTACTTACTAACTAACTATGCCAACCCATTAACTAGTCATACTAAATAACTAACTAGATATCTGAGCTGCGTGAAACTTCTAAAGCGAGTTACTATATAATAACTTCTTATTTTACCAACATTCTCAATTGACCGACTAACTTAATGTCATCTTCCGGGTCTCTCAGTTATTGGAAATATCATTCAAACCCAATTTCACGAAATTTGCACTCGAGAGTACCCCCAAAGCCGTCGCGGCTTGCACGAAAATGTTCCACCAATCACTACTGAGCATTCTGAGGACTGCCCACCTATATCGTCCCTTAATTATTCCCTACCTTGACAGCACATTTATTTAGGTGTAATTTTATTTCGCTGTAAGATTTAAATGTCTGTGCTCACTTAAATTTTAGAAGCCCAAGACATCCTTTTAAAGTAAACATCTGTCTTTAAAGATATTTTTCTTGGAACGGCGTTTCGTTTCTTTAAGCGGAAGCATCGGGTTCCAAGGCGCGTCGAATGAAAGAGGCGTTTCTTTGTGACAGCGTGTTCCTAACGGTTATAGATGGAATCTGCCAAGATTGCGTCTTAGTAATTTGCACAATGTAATATGCATGGTGCGTCATTTGAAATGCTCTTGTTTCGATACGGATATTTCTGGTAAATTAATTGAGATGACTCCCTTCGTGCATCCATCTGTTTCGGTACGTGCATGCGGCATACGTTAGATGAACGCTCACATCGCAAAATTCACTGCACGCAGCCTCAACCCGAGGCAGCTTGACTCCGACAATGGACAATGGAGAATGGAAATGAGAGATGGAGAGTGTGGAAATGGAGTCGACCCGGCTGCTTTCGAAAACTAAGTCTCCTCACTGTAAGCATTTGCAGGACCTGCAGCACTATCACAGAACTAGGATCGTCCCGGTTAGAAAGACTGTCATCTATGGGTAACGCTGCTGTGAGTCGTTCACAATTGTGACATCAGAGAGACCAGACCCACCCTCAGTTGGATACTACTTAGTACGGATTTACGTATTAGTGCACGTATGACTGACTTAATTCCTATCAACATTTGCGCACAGCTTCACAATAACCCGAATGAGTTCGGTGCGATAGATGAGATATCGGGTGTATGTTCGGCAAATTTACTTCCTATTTATGAGGCTGTACCCACAGTGCTATTCGTCAATGTGCCATTGAGTTGGCAATAACATTCTTCTAAATCATCCCTTAACGTTCATGAAGTACGAGCAGCTACCAGTTAATGGTTCGAAAACATGTGGAAGATGCTGTTCTGATCTTTGATCCTACTTCACAAACACTTCATTTTGCTGGCATTGTAGCAAATTAAACCGCCTTTATGACAGCATCTTGCTACTTTAAAATTTGCGCACTGCTTTTTCAACAGTACGTCCTTCATCAGATTGCAGAAGAAATGTAAAAGAATACGTGTGCCCAATTATCAAATTTTCTCTCAACTGTTTCCCATGACAACACTTAAACGTCAGTTTTGCTGATTACCGAATTGTGTTTTCTTTTTTGCTTTCAAAACATAAATCCGAATTCTAGAACATTTTCTGCATTTTAATAGCGTCTTGCAGCCGCCGCTCCAGCTCCCCTTTTCTCAGGCCCAGTTTTGTCGGTCAATGGCTGCGATAAGCACTGACAGGCCGCTGACACACGACCACCCACACCGGCTAGAACTGGTGCCCCTCCTGTCCAGCTGCCGTGACTCCCGGCTGCCCTCACAAAATAGTATCACCTAACGCGCGTCGAACGCTTTGGCTTGATTCTCGTGAGGCCTTATGATTATGCGACCTCCATTCCTCCCCTTATTTGTCCAATCACAAGACCAACACTCAGCCAGTCACCCCTTCTGCTGACCCAGACACTCACGCCTGCGTAAACAATACACCGCGACTGACGCTCTCCGAGAATGGACGCTTTTCTCTGTTGCAAGCAAATCGCCAACTTACGGCAACCTGCCCTGTGTACAGAATAAACTAGTCCTCACAGCTCCCTGACTTCTGACAGCACACGAAACGAACTTACTGTGCGTGGTTTAAGTTGATCTCACATCCTTGACCGCCACAGTCTATTATGCTTTTACTCAAGTGCGGTTTTTCGAGCACATTTGCACATACTTTTTCTACTCCCTGGATAAGAGTAAATCTCACTTCTAATGTACTATGGAATTATATTAATATCATTTGTCTTTTCATATTTTTTTGCAGAATTCGGACGTCCGTTTATCAGGTCACGCAACGGTTGCTATAGATATCCTACACAAGTGGACTTTGACAAACCCTTTCCTTAATTGTTAAGCATGCTGACTACAGTCGAACCGCCTGGATTCCAAAATCCGTCTGGTATTTGCCGAAATGGATAGTACACTTGGATGCCTCACTTATGCGCCGACATCTTCACGCAAATGCGACGATTTTTGTAACTTCACATTTCCTTAGATCGAACATACATTTCTAAACAAAGTATGTGGTAACTGTTTACCCACTTCCTTACTTGTTTTGTCTTTAAGGACCTTATCTCTCCTAAGCGTTATCAAATTCCACATCAACAGACTCTAAATGGGCTATGAGATCGTACACAGGCTTTAGAAAATGTGACGTCTTTCGGAACATATTTAGACGACGTTGTCCATATTGACAGCAGTCAAATCGTCGCGCTGATTAATCAACCTCGTTGTCCGGACGCACGACCAATGAAATTGTAGGTGCGGAGTAATATCCTTTTGTCGTTAGCTTCCACCCCTTTAAATACTGATTCCTACAATTAAGACAAACCATTGATATCGAATATTTTAGTCTGCCAGATCACTTATCCGCTTTAGTTTAATATTCAGCCAAAGCCCACCACTTGGTACCTCGGAGAAGAGAATCCATAGTTGATGAATTTCAATTACGACGGCGTCCTCGGCTACGCTCTATTAGAACGGAGTTTCAATGATCGAATGAGCGGCGTTGATGGTATTCCATTGGCCCACGGATTTCCGTAGAGAACAGGTGACTGCGCTCTTAGGAGACGCCGAACGTTGAGGCAAGAGATCCTAGAATGCTCCCGGCCCACCAGTTTTTGAAATAAGCAAGTTTCTTATCAAAACATGAGGCTATCGCAAGTGAGGAAGATACCGAATTATTTGAAAGTCCTAGTATTGGTCTTGGTCCAATTCGAACGCCATCACCGCATTAAAAGAAACCTCACACCGATGCCGCATTTAAATTCCCTGGGTGCTAGGACGTTGAGCGATAAACCGGAATTCAGAAGTCATTTCTCGCCTCTGCAACAGCAGCATTGCCTCAGTCGACGCTGACCACATCCTCTTGTCCCCGCGGAAGATCCGGCAGGTCTTGCTGTTGTATGCGACCAGATGGGACGGTTCTTCGTATGGTAATCCCAGTGGCTTGCGCACAAGGTAACACATAAGCGTTTTTCCCCAATCCTCTTTGTGACAAAAGACTCGGTCGTCAGAGTTCGAAATGAAATCGGAGAAAGCGAGCACATAAAGTGCAGCAGACGGCGCACAGAATTGTTAGGGTTCTCGTCGGCACCACGGGAGGTTGGGGCGACCATCTCACCTGTCAGTCGGAGGGTAGGGACAAAAACCAATTCAGATGCGCGGCAGTCCGAATCCCAATTCAGAGCTGCGCACCTGCTGAGAAATGCAAGGTGCAGGTTGTCTGTTCAGTTTCCTGGGTCTTCTGCGGCATGCAGGACAGTCTTTAACTGAAGATGGAAACGCTCGGCCATGCCGTTTGCAGCTGAGTGGTAGGCCGTTCTCCGATTGCGTATGCAGCCAAGAAAATTGAGGAGCATTTGGAAGACTGCAGACTCAA
>CACRXP010000014.1:102284-113827 GCA_902702965.1 Spirometra erinaceieuropaei
TTTGTAGTTAGTTGGTCAGTAAGTTTGTTAGTTGGTTGGTTAGTCAGTATAGTTACTTGGCTAGTTTGTAGAGTTGGTTGGTTGGTTAGCTAGTCAGATATTCAGAGGGTTAGTTAGTATAACTAGTTAGTGGGTTAGCATAATTAGTTAAAAAGTAAGTCGGTTGGTTAGTCGGCTAGTTGGTTAGTTAGTTAATTAGTTGGTAAGTTGGTTAAACTATTCTGTTGGTTAGTTAGCATAGTTAGTTAGTTGTTTAGTTAGTTAGCTAGTTAGTTGTTGTAGTTAGTTAGTTGGTTAGTTAGTTAACTCGTAAGTTAGTTTTATAGTTAGTTAGTTAGATAAATAGTTATTTGGTTAGCATGCTTGTTTAGTATTGTTAATACAGTTAGTATATGGTCACCCGTTTCAGAACTTTCGCGCAGTTTGCCCAAACTTAAGATTTTTCACGGTTTCCGGCTTCCACTGGTCCGTCCAGGAACGTCATCGGTTAGATATGGCGATGAGAATGTGCCAATTATTTAACCTACATGACTGGTGAAGTGAACGAGAAACGGTCGATATTTCTGATAGTCAGTTGGAAATTTCATTAGTTAAAGGCAATTTGCTATATAACCATAACTCTGATTACCATATTCCCATGCTTCTATAGCATGCCATTGTTTGCTGTTTGTTTGTTTTAACTAGTCAACGCTATATTTGTTTGTTTACGTTTTGGTTTTCGGGTTCCGCGCTCCATTAAATGTCATCCGCAAGTG
This sequence comes from Spirometra erinaceieuropaei, assembly GCA_902702965.1. NCBI lineage: Eukaryota > Metazoa > Platyhelminthes > Cestoda > Diphyllobothriidea > Diphyllobothriidae > Spirometra > Spirometra erinaceieuropaei. The sequence continues at coordinate 103,040 of CACRXP010000014.1, forward strand.
CGTCAGTTAACGAATTTCCGCCGATGATATTTAATAGGGCGCGGAACCCAAAAAACCAAACGTAAACGGACAAATAAAAAGTTGATTAGTTAAAACAAACAAACGGAAAAGTATAGTATGATAGAGAAGCATAGAAAAATAGTAATCAGATTGATAGTGCTCGAATAAGTGAGCGTATGCTGCTTTGTATCATTTTCTCGTTGATTGCACTCATTCGCCTCAAGCGCATTAAGTCAATCGACACGAAGCCCGTTTGTGCACAACCGTTCAAAATCCTTAGACTCGCGATAAGTTGAAATTCATTTATAACTGAAATATTTGACATATTTCTCTGTCGATTTTGCGTCGATTTTTATTAGCTGTCGAAAATAACACATAAATCCATTACACTCTCCCCATTTAACCATGACTGATGTTACGTTTGCTGTCGACAAAGTAGATCTTTCGGCCATCGTCCGTTTACAGAAGTTCATCGAGAAACATGAACATATTTTTACGATTCTCGATTCACTAACAGACTCAAATAGATTCACGAACAACCTAACGAGCCTACCACAAATTGAATCGATTATACACTTAGTTTCGTCAGAAGTCGCGGATAGATCGAAACGCATGCTTAATTTAATTATCCGTAATATACCCCACACTGTTAATCCGATGCCATCAATTCAAAATTTTATACATTCGTGTGGCTTAAATATCAGAGTAGCTAACACTAAAAGACTTCACTCCAGAAGCAAAAACAAACCCGTCTTAGTAACATTCTACTCACAGGCGGAAGCTGAGATTGTCCTACAAAATCCCGAAGTAAACAGAAATCTGCGGAACCTAAACTCGTTTATAGGTCCAGATTTGACACCTATGCAAAGACGTAAACTACGGGAAAAAGACACCAGCTACAAATACGATAATCAGCACTCCGGTCCCTCAACTGAACCTTTAGCCACCACTTCTACTTCTAGCACTAATAAAAAGAAATACACAGGCCAGCGTAAACCAAATGATATACCCACAGCCCCCGCAGAAGGGCCTCCAGCAAGTACGTCTGACTCTAGTTCTCATGATAAAAAACGCGCAACTGCAAACACAGTTAGAACTGCTGGTCAGAAAAAAACGAGGAAGGCACAACAAAATAACAACGTTCAACCAGAACAAAACGATGATACAGATCCCGGACCGAGTCATGTGACACCCTTAGATAGCAGTATAAGTTTTACTACATCCCCCAAGACCGATCAGTCAGTACTAGAAAACGACTACCAAACAAGACACATAAACCAAAAGGCCTTACTAAGCACACCAACACAACCAAAACGCCCTAGGTATGTTGACATAACAAATAGAAGCCCACCAAACTCTAACCAAAAACAAACAAGCTTCTACAACCGCATCTCGACTCCCCAAAATCCACCTGCATGGCATAGGAATAAGCCAAATCACTCTAGCATTGCAAACTCCTTACCACCTAATTACAACCCTTCAAATTATTTTGGCTTTTACACCTCCCCAACTGAAACTCCATTTAGGTACAATTACCACCTAGTTAACGCACCTCCCCATATGTACCCTCAGTCCATACACACTAGCCCATGTACTCACACTACGCCATACGCATCACCATATCCTCCGAGAATCACACACCTACCTCCATTTGGTCCATCACTCACTCAAAGTACCCCCAGAAATCCTTTTTTTCACCAGAGCCCACCTCTTCCATATCCAACATCCTAAAGATAGCTCTTATAAATTCCAGATCGATTGTCAACAAAATATCCCAACTTAGAACTTTTGTTGAAATATATGACCCCGATGTAATTTGCATTACAGAAACATGGGCAAATGAGCTTATATCGAATGCTTCACTATATGTCCCAAATTATAATTTCTATCGACAGGACCGTGTTAATAAACGAGGCGGAGGTTGTCTTATCTACATCAAAACTACCATTGAGCAAAGTGGTATTGATGTCCCAACCGAAACCTTTGCAGGAGAAGCGTGTTTTGCCACAATAAAATCTCATGCCCAGGAAAACATATTAGTCGGATGCCTCTACTCCCCTCCAGAATGTAGTAGTGATGACAGAAGCCTCAACCTCTTAATAAGCAATATAGCAAACATATAAACTGAATATAAGATAATTACAGGCGACCTAAACCGCCCAGAAATAGACTGGGTCGAATTATCAGCACCTACCAGGCACGAAGAATTCTTGTCTTCAATTATCTTTAATAACTGGACACAGATAGTTGACAAACCCACCCGAGGAAACAATATACTAGACGTTATTTTCACCAACGATATCTGGCCCCTCTATATGCACTACGACTGCGCAACCTTTGAAAGTGACCACAAAGCAATAATATCAACACTCCCCTTAAACGCAAAACTAGCACCCCATTTTGGTAACACCCGCCTAAACCCAAAAAAACTTGACGAGGACTCCATGAACAACTATATTAGATCATTGGACTGGAGCCCATATCTTCTTACAACATCCCCTATGGAAGCAGTTAACCTATTGTACTCTGTCCTATTTGTAATTCGAGATACCTTGATAGACGAAAGACTCCCGTATAAGAAATCACCAATCCCGAAATTCCTTTCAACTAAACTAAAAAAGCTACAAAAACAGCTACGCGACCCCTCTGTGAGTTATTTTTCCACACTTCGACGAATTAGGGAAATTCACGACCTAGTCACGAAAATGGAAACACAAAAGACCATAGCAGCAGAACATNAGCTCTTAGTCCAGACAACGATGGTAAGCCTCCTGAAAAATACGTCGGAACTGTGCGACCGCCCCCTTACAGCTGGCCAGATAGACTGACAACCAACAACTAGAGCAAACCGAAATTTACCCAACAGGAAAATAATTTCAAGCTCAGGCGGATATCAAAGTTCTTCAATTGCCATGAAGGACATATTATTCATGCCCCCGAAAACTACCAAACTGCAAACTTCAAGTTTTATATTGTACATATCGTTATTTTTTGAAACTTTTGTTATTATTTTCCCTTAGAACTGAGGTTTTTTTTAACTTAAAACAAACTCTCAATTCGCGCTCTTTTGGCTAACCAGACACCCGAAGCAAATGAAGTCAAAGTGCAGTTGAAATTGACGAGTTTGTTTTAGGTTTTTTTCCTGAGTTCAAAGGGGACTGACAGTGCCCAAGGGGCGCTACAATACAATAAACCTATTCTTATCTTTTTGCCCTATTTAACTGGATGCGAATCCACCTCAACGACAAGCCTTGTTAACTAACTTCGTCTCGGGATTTTACCCAGAGCATTCATCTTACGGTCAAAGCTTATGGAGAAATATTTAGTTTTCGTGAGCCTGTACAATTATTTACCTTTTGCCGTTTTCTTGCGCTCTTTTTGTCATCGTTATTTTTCTTGAGAGATACGCAACATGCTTCACTTAGACTTAAGTATTTATTATTTTCTGCAGTTTTAATTGCTGTTTACAATACAAATTAGTGGCCCTGTTTTTCTATATCTACGCAACCTCCTTTTTTATGACCGACAGCCAACCTAAACCAGTCTCTCTCGACGTCAATACGCTCTCCTTCAAACTACCCCAATTTACACCGATTAACCCCGGTTTCGTTTGGTCAGATTGGGACGGTTTTCCCAACAACCTCCATTACTATCGAACGCACCCCATTCCTGCCAATGACCCGTACACCCAGTTAAAGAATGCCGTCATCCACAGAATGTTTAAGTCGGCCAATCGGTGGCTACGGGAGTTTTTCACGTAGTTAGAATTGGGTGATCAAACTACTTTGCAGCTTATGCGCCACATGCGTACATTGCTGGCTACTCGACATATGGACGACGACACCTTTTGATAAATCTGGTTGGATAAATTGCCGGTTCATATGCAGCTGGGTTTGGCCATGGTGGACATTAGCACCTCTCTAGACCAAATGGCTAATCTTGCCGACTGGACCAGCGAATGTTACCCAGTCGCTGCGACATGCACCAGTATTCAACTGACCTCGACTCCCGACAGATCTGATAGAGTAGCCATTTCCTGTCCAGGAGGCACTCCTTCACTAGAACGCGACACTTCATGTGTGGAGCTGTCAGCCTGTCGTTGCCCATTACGCAGAGCCACCACGCCATCAGCTCCAACAAGGCAGCCGAACAGTCCTCACCGAGGCGATTATGACGACGTAAAAGAAACTGTACGCGTATTGTGCGCACAAGTCAGCACCATGTGCACTGGTATAAGTAGGGTACAGTCGGCCAGAAACCTGTCACTCTCGCGCTGCCATTCTAAAACTCGTGACCGCCAATCTACAACTCTGTGCTGAAATCATCGTATTTACGGTCCGGAGACACGACCGCGTCAGCCGTAACGGTGACAGCTTCCGCTGGCCAGTCACGATCAAGTCGCGCCTTTTATATCAGTGACAAGTCGAGCGGCCTCCGTTCCCTTTTCGATACTGGTGCCGAGATTAGTGTCATCCCGCCTCCAAGGCGTCACCATCTCAAGCCTTCGCAGATTTCATTGAAGGCTGCCAATAGCACCACCATTAACACTTACGGCTACGGTTGCTCACACTTGACGTCGGTCTTCGACGAAGTTTCCAGAGGGTCTTTGTGCAGGCCGACTTTAAATCTCCCATTATTAAGGCAGATGTCCTGACACATTTTGGCCTTGCAGTCGACCTTAAGCATGGCAAACTTGTCGATACCACAAACACACTGTAAACTGTTGGCAGTGCTGCTTCTGAACCCTCACTTACCATCCAGTTGACCGTACCAAGCTCGCCTTTCGCCGACATTTCGAAGGACTACTCGTCCCTCACTAAACTCTGTCAGTTCGCCAGGGAAGTTCAGCATACGTTTACACACCACAACATCAGCACGGGGCAACCTGTTTACGCTCATCCTCGTCGTCTTCATCCCGAAAATCCTCGGATAGCAAGGACGAAATTTGTGCATATGATGAATGTACGAATTATTCGTCCTTTCTCCAGCCCATATGCTTCTCCCCTCCACATGGTGACCAAGAAATCGACTGATGTGTAAATGATAAACCCATTTGTTGGGCAAATTGAGTAGGCTATCCGGGTAACGAAGATAGCAGTATCCGAACAGTTACAAACTATTTAATAAGAACAAAGTCGTCAGCAGGTAAAAATGCACGTGCTAGTTCTTCGTCTCATTTAAAGTTCTGCCAAGTTCTTTAAAAAGCGAATTGTAAGTGACTTAAACAATGCGGACTTCAATGTCGCCACAATACTCCCCCTCCTAGGAAAACGGAGTTAGAAAAATTACTGTTTATAGAAGGAAAAGGTGGGAGTGTAATGCACATTGCACAAGTTAGTAACGGTCGGGAAAACGGACATGAAGACCGCTGCGCGTAATTGGAGCAGTCTGTGGTATAAAAGAGAACGTTGGGTTATCGGGCGTAAGTGGAGTCTGCGAAATAGCAAGTGACAATGTGGCGAGTGGAGGTTGTTCGGTTGGGAAATTTGAAAGAGACTCGGTATAGGCCGCCTTCAGGCGATCCACTGAGACCACGTCGGTGCCGCCTCCACGGTCAATTGCAAAATGCTTCTCCGTGCGAGATAGTACTTGAAATGGGCCGTCAAAGGGCTGTTGTAGTGGCCGACGAACGTCTTTTACGCGGACAAATACAAAAGAACATGTTAGTAGGTTCGGATCGATGTACGACTTACCTGTTGGAGCGCGTGAAAGAGTGGCTCTTACATGAGTCATGTTATGGCGCAGTATTTGCACATGATCGCTGGGATCCCAAAAAATCACCTGGAATCCGTAGGGTAGTGCCGTAGACAAATTCGGCAGGCGAACACTCAATGTCGTGCTTGGGTACAGTACGGATACCGAGCATGACCAAAGGCAGATGCTCGCTCCAATGGAAGGGTTGCCATGATCTCGGAGCGAGGGTTTGAGTTGCTGATGGAAACGCTCGACTAAGCCGTTAGATGAGGGTTAGTATGCTGTTGTGCTTATGCGAGAATATCCGAGGAGGTCGGTTAGGTTATTAAAAAGTATAGACTCCAAATGTTGGCCTCGATCGGTGGAAATAGTTGTGTGGACGCCATAATGAGAGATCCAGTGTTCCAGAAAGACATGAGCAACGAAATCTGCAGTTATGTTAGGTGTGGGAGTTGCAATGGGCCAACGAGTAAATCGGTCAATCGCAGTAAGTAAGTAGTTGTAACCACGCGATGTTGGAAAAGTACCTACCACATCGATATTGACATGTTCAAAACGTGCGTCGGGTTCGAGAAAAATGCCAAACAGGGCTTTGTTGTGCTGTTCAACATTGGCCTTCTGACAGACCAGACCTCAACGGGTCCACCGGCGGATATCAGTGTTCATGTTTGGCTAAACGAAACGCTAGATGACGAGGCACTGGGTAGTGCGGATACCAGGTTGAGCCAGATTGTGCAACGCGACAAACACATCCTGTCTCATCTCGCTTGGCACTATGGGTGGGGAGGCGCCGCGCAATACGTCACACAAAATTGCCCCGGGGTCGTCGTAAGAGGAATGGCGTCGAGCTGAAGACCAGTGTTCAGAAGATGAAGATGCGATCGCTGGAACAAGAAATTTATTGGCCTGACGTTTTGGATTCTCACTCGAATCCATGATCAGAGACATTCGCAGATAAAGGGAATGTCTCCGATGATGGATTCGAGTGAGAATGCGAAATGCCAGGCCAATAAATTTCTTGTTCCAGCGATCGCATCTTCATCTTCTGATCTGCTACCTGCAACTGGCCTATTCGCTTCTGAAGACTAGTGTGTTGAAGGCTCTCAGTGAAAGTCGGCCGGTTTTGCAGTTCTGTCATGCGCTCCAAATTGATGGAAGGGTGGGTGATGGCATTAATGCCAGGCCGAGAAAGACAGTCAGCAACTTGACTCTAAAGGCCTTTAAGAAATGGAATGTCGGTGGTATACTGAGCAATAAAATCGAGGTGGCGGGCCTCGCGAGGTGAATATTTGTCAGAAGAAGTAAAGAGGGCATAAGTTAGAGGGTTGTGGTCAGTATAAATAAAAAAATCTCGGCCCTCGATATAATTACGAAAATGCTTAATGGCATAATAAATTGCAAGAAGTTCTCTACCAAAAGTGCTATAGCGATTTTGTGGGGGTGTCAGTTTGACAGAGTAGAAAGCCAAAGGGCTGGGTGCCAGTGGGCGTCTGTTTCTGATGGGCAGCACCCATAGCTAAATTGGAGGCGTCGGCCACAATAGAAAGTGGGGCATCAGGTTTAGGGTGAACGAGGGCGGTTGTATCCGCAAGAGCCTTCCTGCCACGATTGAAAGCCTCAACTGCTGTGTACGGAGAAGAAAACTCGCGGTTGTTCCCGCGTAAAAGGTTAATAAGTGGTAAAATTAATTGAGCACAATGACGGATAAAACGTCGATAGAAGTTGTCAAGGCCTATAAAACTGCGCACTTGTTGAAAAGAAGTGGGAGTAGGGAAGTCGCGAATAGCTGAAACTTTGGCATCTATGGGATGACAACCAGAAGCATCTACGCGCTGACGTAGGAAAAATAACGACTGTACACCGAAAACGCATTTAGAAGCATCAATGAAAATGACAAATGGTCTCAGTCGTTCAAGAATGAGACGCAAATGTTGCAAGTGTTCGTGTCACTGGAACTTGCTACCGAAACATCGTCGACGTAAACAAAAATTAAAGGTAAACGCGGAGGGCTTCTTTGATGAGACGTTGAAAAGTTTGAGCTGATTTGCGTGGCCCAAAAGGCATCCTGACAAAATCAAGAGGCCGAACGGTATTGTAATCGCCGTTTGAGGAACGTCTTCTGGAGCAAAGGGTATCTGATGGAGGGTTTTCAGTAAGTCGACGTTTGAAAATAATGTTGTCCCGGCAAGGCTAGATGAAAAGTCGTGGAGATGGGGATTTGGATACCTGTCAGGCACAGTACGGGTTGTTTAACCGTCGGTTATCCCCACCTGTGCGCCAGTCAACGAGAGACTTTTTCCATACCATATGTAGAGGCGCAGCCTATGGACTAGTGGAAGGCCCGACTATGCCTAGGTCCATTATGTGACTGAATTCAGTCTTGGCTCTGGCAAACTTATCGGCGGCCATACGACAGACACAGCTAAAGACGGGTGGTCCAGTAGTTGAAATATAATGTACAACAGAATGTTTGATAGGTGAGTGAGTGTCGTGTGATAGATGGAAATTCCGAAAGTAAACGATGATAGGGAGTAGACAATGGGATTGTTGAAATGCGTGGATAAGGTGATGAAAGGCTACGAGTGGGACATATACAGTGTGAAGAAGCCTTTGGGTCAAATAATTTATGGAACATGATGTCAACGAGGAGACCGAAAAGGATATAAAATCAGCGCCGAGAATGGCAGTATGAACACGAACGATAGTAAGTAGCCAAAAAATGAACGTCTTAGAACAAAATCTAGCGGTAGGGATCGTTGACGAAAAGGTTTAATCTAAGCCTTGTTGGCTGTTTGGAGGAAAAATGAAGAGTTTTGTGACTGACGGTCAGTCAAGGTGGCTGGGATTAGACTGATCTCCGCACCAGTATCCAAGATATAACTACGCCAGGAAGCCCTGTCATAGATGTTGAGTAAGCGATTTGGAGAGGATACACAAACCACGTTCGTCGCTTATACGGGTCGGCAGGGGGTTTTCTAACGCGGATGTCTTGTAGTGGCACGAAAAGTGGCAGCGATGGGCGTTAGAACCAAAATTATGATGATAGTAACAGAATCCATCAATTGTAGGTTGGTTTGAAATGGGAGATCTCGGGCGGCGAGTAATTGCAGGACTATGAGTATTATAGACACGAGTGGCCCGGGGCTGCGAAACTCCGAGAGTGAGGGCATCCAGGTGCTTGACGATATCCTCGATTGTGGGGCTAGCGACGTTTACCGTAACAGGAGACTGGTAGTACTCGAGTATACGGTCAGCAGTCTCTTAGAGCATCTGAACAGTCGAAGAAAGAATGTTAGGCGCAAGGATGGCTTGCACAGAAGGAGGTAACCGTTGAAAAAAAGGTTGCTTGAACATGGTGACATCCATCTTTTCTCCGTCCGCCAACTGCTCCAAACGCCTAAGAAGCTGCGTAGGCTTTCTGTCAACGAGGTCCTCCTCAGAAATTAAACGTTGCAGACGTTTCTGCGTTGACAGGGAAATGCGGGAAATGAGAGCCTCCTTTAGGGCAGTATAAGTGGCTTCTGTGGGCGGGCAATCTATGATGTCGTGGAGGTCGGTGGATATCCATATGGAGTGCTACCACAACATAGTGAAATTTCGTTTCCTCTCGTGTAACCTGAAACAGGGTGAAACGGGGCTCTACAGTGCGCAGCCACAACGCAATGTCACCAAGCCACACGGATGGCAGATCAAAGGTGTGAATGCCGACTATCGGCTGGCTGGTATAATTATTGGATACAATTAGCCGATGTCTTTCAGAGGTTAGATAATTGGGTAGATGACTGGCGCGTTGACAGGGAGATTGAAGGGTAGCGCTCGTATTGTATAAAACGGGGAGACGGCGTGATTAGCAAATGAGGGCTAGATAAATAATCCGATCAATAAAAAGTAGAGTGAGCATTAATCCGAATGGATATAGTTATGCACCGAAATGAAACAGAGGGAGCTATTAAAGATACAGGGTCACCAATGTAAGTGGTTAACCCATTTGTTGAGCACACTGAGTAGGCTATCTGGGAAACGGAGATAACAGTATCCCATCAATGACAAACTAGTAAATAAGAGCAAAGTCGTCAGCAGGTAAAAATGTACGTGCTTGTTCTTTGTCTCATTCAGGATTGTGCCAAGTTCTTTATAAAGCGTATTGGAGACCATTCGGTGACTATCGCACGCTCAAAAGAGCCACTGTTCCAGACCGATATCCTATTGCCCATAAACATGATTTCTCTCGTGCGCTAGCTGGAAAAACTATTTTTTTAAGATAGATCTCGTGAGAGCATACCACCAGATTCCGGTCGGGGAAGAAGACATCCCCAAGACCGCCGTCACAACGCCTTTCGGCCTGTTCGAATCCCATCGCGTGCCCTTTGGTATGCGCAACGCAGCCGAATCCTTCCAACGCTTCATCGATGAGGTCTTGCGGGGTCCATCATTCACTTATGTCTAAATTAACGACATACTCGTCGCAAGTTCTTCGGCAGAGGAACGTGCCTCGCACTTACGTTTGACATTCCAAAGTTTCCAGCAACATGGTCTGCAATTAAACGTTGACAAATATCTCTTTGACGTCTATTCTCTAGAATTTCTTGGTCACCACGTCGACCAGCATGGAATACCACCGCTGCTAGAGAAGATGCAGAACATCCTGCCACTCCCAGTCCCCAAGACTCTAACACAGCTGCGGCGTTTCATATGCCTTCCTGATTATTATCGACGATTTATCCCTCACTATCTGGTGACCCTAGCTCCTTTAACTGATCTCCTGAAGTCTTAAGCAAAGCCGATCGAACATTCTTCAGCAGCTAACTCGACCTTTAAGGCAGTTTAGAAAGCTCTTACTGATGTCGATTTGCTTCACCATCTCAGCTTCGACCCCCATGCACAGCTGATCTTTACCAATGACGCTTCCAACAAGGTTGCTGGCGCAGTCCTGCATCAACAGTTGAATAACCAGTTGCAGCCATTGGCTTTCTTTTCACAGATGCTAAAACCGGTGCAGATTTGCTACAGTACTTTCTCTCGCAAGCACCTTGCCATCTACTCGGCCATTCGTCATTTTCGACACCTCTTAGAGGGCTAAGATTTTTCGGTACA
>CACRXP010000014.1:132782-227886 GCA_902702965.1 Spirometra erinaceieuropaei
GCTGTGCAATGAGGAGATGCATTATCACAATTGGCCGCCCACACTTACGAAATGGGTCACGAGTTTAACTTCGCAGGCACGAAAATAGTCGCCCATGCCACAGAGAAAGCAGGGCGGGAATTGATTGAAGCATGGGGCTTGGATGAGTCCTCGGTCCATCGATTTATCGATCTCACGCCGGTGTGCAGAACCCTACGTAGTCACTTACCGTCTTGCGCCGTCGGTCGATGATTTGCCCACATGCCACATTTGCTTGTTCTGTTGCTGCTACTACATCTGACGATGGACTCCTGTACGAGTCTGAAAGCACAGGACAATAAACAGAGTGTTCCAGTTGTCGACTTTTCTTCTTCACTCATGCATACACTAGGAACTCGAAATATCGCCTTCATTCAGGATACCGTATGAATGGACATTTTGCTTTTACAAAACGCGTATTATTTTAGACTTTGGATCAGAATGCTGGCGTTTCTTTGCCTGCAAACATTGAAGAAGACGTAATTTACCGTCGGATTTGTAGACAAAATGATATTTGCGTGTCATCTCTAATAAACATGTTTCAATTAGCAGATAAATGCGAAATTGATACCAATTCTCTATATTATGTAGATAGTCGTCTTACAAAGAAAGCGTTTTTTAACAGACAGCTAGCAAAAAGCGCATTCATAAAACTGAAATATATTGGGATGATGCCACCCGATAGCTAGCCTACACGCCTTAACTTAAATAACCATTCCCAATCAAAGGTACAATTCAAAGAAAATATGTTTTATGTACCTCATCGAAATCGGTTTGACTTCTGTATCATTTGACGAATGCACACATTATGCACCTCTTTTTGCTATCGATGTCTGTTCTAGTTTTTTTATATTATCACGGGTGTCCAGAAAACTTTTTATTTGAACAGCAACACACTGAACGGTGTTAATGTTTACTTTTCCGTCACTAAATAACTTACAAACAGAATCGGGTTAACACAGACGTAAATGTTAGTTTTTTTATCATTTTATCAGTCAATTATCACGTCTTCGCAAATGCCAGGAAAAAATCAGCGTATTCGAACGAAGGGTTTTTCATGACACTACTTACTATACTTGAGGGTACGACGCCAAAACGATAACTCGCCTGGGTATTTGAAAAATGATGTGTTCGTTCTCAAACAACTTTCCACCATCAATATGTGGCAAACACTACCTTTTAGGAACTGTAATTGCTGCATAGCTCAAAAAGCCCGTCTGATTTACCAAGCTAAGTCTACGTTCGCCAATGACATTTATAATTGCCCGGATATACTACAATATGTGTTTTTCTCAAAGGCTCTAAACGCTGTACTTGGCCCCCTAATTTTCAGGGAATATTTGCAAAATGATTGAAACACACGGGTGCATTACACAGAGAAATGCGAGTGGGTATCTTTGCGACTTAACCATTAACGCATCTGACTCTAAAAAATTAAACCGGCGACCCTTTTCCATAGATAGCGTGCTGCTATAAAAACCGATTTTCTTAGAAAAACGCAATCAATTACTTCGGATGATTTGATTCTGCAATACCTGCAGATCAGTCGTTTCGTTTTATTACACACAGTTTCAGTTTTGCAAAATCCACCCCTTCCGCCTTGTAAAAACATCTTTTTTGATTACTCTTGAAGACATTTTACATGATCTACTTAGGTTTTACTCTAGGCCCGTCTTAACATTGCTGTCTGTGAGCAGGGAGCCTTTTGGGGCAACAGAAAAACACAGGTTGTTAAAAACTGTACGACGTTTATTTGACATTAAAGCAATCGCTGAGGGAGATTTGGGTAGTAGGGTACATTATGTTCGCACCCAATCTGCTTAAAAGTATCACTTTATTTGTGGATAGACCTACTGGTGAACCGCAACCCGTGTCTGTTTTATGTATTGATGCATCATTGTCGAACTAAAGAGTTGTCATTTTTAGTCAGTACGCGCGTGGGAGCGAGCGTGGGTCATAGTCAGCCAGCTCAAAGCGTGCTGATGCTCGCTATGGTTTTACATTGGTTCAGCATGTCTTGTGCGCGAGGCGTGCTGTTTTTTTTATTTCTGGACTGATGGTTTAACTGTTGTGTATGTTAGGTAATTATACTTATTAATCTTAAGCGGTATTCTGGAGTAAAATATTAGCCACAGGTCAAAAGCCTCAAGATGGATTAAATGGTTCTTTATGAGCATGGTAGCTGCTCAGTAATTTTTGTCTCTGCGATAACAACATGCCCGGCCAGTGCTAAAAGTTCGTAAAAGGAGGTATTTTAGTTCACCTGCGAATGTCGGTATGACAAAGGACTTTGACTATAACTGACAATTTATACAGCAAAACAAACAAAAGTGGATTGAGTGTGTTAGTGCAGTTTTATTTAACGTGCCACTGGAGAAGGAAACCAAAACAAGAGAAGTTTAAAAACATATGAACATGTATTTTTAAAACGTTATTCTAAAATATTTTTCGTCTAAATCAAATGCATTCGCTTCAATGGGCCTCTTAGTGATTTCTTTCAAAATCGACGATCTAAAACGGTCAACACGATTGATGTTGGATTTACTTCCGAAGTGACATATCGCGCATTGAATGGCAAATTATTTTTTGTTTTTGGCAGACTGCGACAGTGTTTTTGACACAATTATGGGTAATTCAACTCAGTAGATAATACATATATATCCAATACTGTAAGGGTTCGGCATGAGGACATACCAACCACCTGCGCGTTAAAACTCCGTCAGCCTAGTAGTCATCTGGTGAATTCTGTTCAGTTAACTGAGGACTTCCAGCCTGGACAATTATCTGTTTACATCAGACTTCCTGAACGCCATAAGCTAGTGTATACTTTGCGTGTATCCGGTATCAGATACGACTTAACTCACAATTCTTTGAAGCAAAGTGGCTCAGCTGGTTAGAACCGTTCTCAATCCTAGCAATTTCTAGCGCGTGTTGACATTCCGTTAAAATCACTGAGATTTTAAAAATGGCCCAATTATTCTATTTTTTTAATTTTTTTAATGCACCTACTATGGAAATAAAAAAAGAACGACTGGAATTCCTAATTTTTTTTCTAATGGGCCGCCGTCACCCGACCAAACCCAACCTCAGGTTTATGGGGACTTAACCTTTGATTCGTTGCTTAGGGCACCAAACATCTAACAAACAAATTACGGGTTCATATCCCAAGGGACGCACAGAATACATGGGGTTATGTATGGATGGCCGATAATGTTAATAAGCCCGAACTGGCCTTTCCGGCATTAGGGAATTAGGAGGCAGCACGCTCCGCGACTTTCATTCCCTTAACCACTGCAAATGCCTTTAAGATCATCCTGCCGTCTGTAATGCGCGTTATGATATTATCAGTGAACTGACGTGCTGTTTGCAAGAATCGTCAAGGACAAATGATTTTTGTGCGCAATTTTCTCAGTTCACAGCATAGAATGCCTTCCTTAGGTCTACGATGGAAATATTGAGTTTGGTACGTTCTTGTTTAGATTACCTTGAAGTTGCTAGTCTGTTGTTTTGCGGCGTCGGCGGAAGCCATCCTGAAATACAGCAGGTCGTCAGTGCTCTTATGCCAATAGAGACGCTTGTGCAACGATTTTCCTGGCATTGTTGCATATAAACATATCTTTGTGTCTGGATTGTGGTGTTATCCATCGGGATTGCTGTAAGAGCGTTCCAATTGTTTCTGGCAAATGGAATCGAGGGGATCAGATAATTTATCGTTCGTAGAAGGGGGACTGATTGTTGGTGGCACTGGAGATATTAACTTGGCGGTTATAGCCGATACTGCAGATTTCAGTTCTAATATTCAGAATCCCAGATTTCTTCGTCGGAGCGTGAGCAAAGGTTTCTCCAGCACTGCTTACCTACAAGATTTCTTCATAACCATAACGTAACTGTCCGTCCTCTTTCCGTTCTTCGTGATGGTCAATTATCCTGTGTATTACCTTTAAACGGACACTTATGCACTAGTTCACCCACTTATCTAGCGGAGTCTGATCTACTTACATGGTCATCGCAAAAATCGGATACTAACGCATTATAGTATGCCTGTTTTCCTGTGGCTGGTTTGCACTCCGTTGATGTCTTGAAACATTTTCAGCTTTTTATCTTATTAGTGAACGCAAATGAATTTTAATCATCAGACCCATCCTCTGTCCTCTACTGCTGATCACATTTTATATATGAAAATGTTTTTAAACGTAATAAAAGTGTTGGAAACGATGAAATGGTAATGTCTATATTAGGTTTTCTACTGCGCAAAATATATAATAAAATATTAAATTTATTTGAACTTAAGATGTATAGTTAAGTTTCGTATAAATCTGATTGTATGTGAATGTTAGTACACATCAATAACTATCTGACACTTGCACGCCTCTGTATTGCTTATGACGTTTTTTACATATTTTGACGCAATTCCTGTTTGCACACAAGGTCGCAGCACGTATTGCGTAAAGTAAACGTACTACTTTAAATAATGTGTACGGTCCTACGACATTTTGCGTTTTTTTATTTATTTCCTGCAAATTAATCGCTGATTCGTTACTAAATTCTAAATAAGTAAGGCTACTTTGCAATGTTAAGGGTTGGTTTCTTGACTTCTTTTGATGTGCGGAGATTATGTTTACATTGTCGGACAATACGCAATAGCATGGGAAAATAATTAAACTTCAACTCAAAGTGGAATTTATAAAGGGTCAAACTGTCAATGTTTGCGTCGAAATTTAAACATCCAAGACATGTAATGTTAACATGTGTTATTGGAAAACAGCATGCAAGCAACAACGACGGGTTATATGTCATTTGAAAGATACCCTGTAAAATTTGACATGTAAAATCTTCTATAAAATCGATTTCGCTTGCGAATGCGCGTGCTGAAATATAAAGCATCAAACTACACGCATCGAGTATTCGTTTTTGAAGTGTTTTTTACGGAGAAATCGTATTGATAATCAAGACGCGGCCAAATCCCTAGCACATACTGCGCAATTCGAACGTTCTAATTTAAATAACGGACGTGGTATTGTGACATTTTGCCTTCCTATTTAATTCACTCCAATAAATTATCTCAGTCGTTAGAAAATTAAGAATAAGAGGACTGCTCAACAATATCAAGGCTTGGTTTCTGATGCAGAGACATCACGTTCGCTGTCTTCTAAACACAATAGGAGACTAGCTCAACTTAAACCTGAAGCAGAACCGATACAATTAACAAAATATTGCATGTTTGAATCTAAATGCATCCACGCAAAAATCGTTGTGTTGAAGTTTTTTACGGAGAAAGCATACCAACAATCAGGACGGCTTATGCTTTATATAAAATTTGCCCTTATATTTTACATTTTTTAAAATGTCCTATAAGAAATGATTTCGCTCGCACATGACCACGCAGTCAATAATTTTTTCCCCTTAGACGCTTAGAGCCATAGCCGATCCTGCCCTCCCTAACTCACAAAGGCATTCTTCGCGGGCCCGGACGGTTAGAGGTATTTAGTCTCCTCCTGAGCTGCTTCAATGCTGCACATCGAAACATGTGAAACATACTTAAATGTACAATGACGTTTTAGACAGGACCCAATAGGTAATAGCATAAGAAATTACACAATCAGGAATCAAATAACAATAATAAAAATAGTCGTTGAAATTTTGTTTAATTACAGCAGCTCGTTAAACAGATAACACATGAGTTTGCATCAGACTTTTAAAGGCTTAATTAAAGGAATCGGCTAAAGTTTAAGGAAAAGTGGGGTCTAACGTCGGCGTCTAGTTGATCACAACATATGCATTATATTGTTTTGATGATACCCGCTGCAGTCCGCCGTGCGAATTAAAAATGAGGCTTAAAACATAGACGAGGTCACTATCATTCACCTTCTTATGCAAGCATGAATGGCAACTATGCGATAATTTTGCTTGTGGTTTTCCTTATGCATGAGCAGGAGATGTAAATACATTTTCATATTGCTACAATGAGCGCCGTATTAATTTTTTGCGTGTTGCTCCGTAAGCAATCTACATGTCCTTAATATCTTGCCAAACCGTTCTACGAATGAACTGCGCAAAAATGTGTAAGAATATTCACAGTTTAACCGCATACTACTTGGAGGTCAGAAACCAAATGACGCCGCCTACGTTTAAACGAAAGGCATCCGTTTTTGTATGGCCGTTTGTGACTTGAAAACCGCAAATCTGACAGTAATGTTTAAAATTTTAATCAGAAAATACATTATCCTTCAATGGGTAAATGTATGCACATGCGAAATACCAGTTAGGCCTTACCATCAGCCGGCGATATACTAGGGTGATTTCCAGTTTCAAAACCATGATATGAGTGGTAGTGTTAGCAGCCTGTTCTTTCAAATTTTGCAACAAAACTGACTTATTATGTGTGCGCATTTTCGTATATGTTAAATTTAAATTACAAATTCACATTTTTAATGACGTGGATTTATTAAAACCTTGTCCACTGTCAAACACAATGCGTGCTAAATGTAAACTGCCTCCGTTTGTAAAGTTTATGTTGAATGTTATTTGGCGGACGTATACAATATTGTCCGTATATTTCGCAGCTTAAAAATAACGTACGGACTTGCTCAAAAAATATGTAACTATTTAACTACCGATTAAGCATTCCAAACGATATCGGGACACTGATCTTCAGCAAAAAGTTAAACAAAATAAAAATTACTCTGCTTTTATCTTTGGATGTTATTTACTTTGCGCTTGATGTCTGAAATTACCGTCTATTTAAAAGTATACTAAAGATGCCGACCGTGTATTGTCGGTAGTTTTCTCGGCCGCAATCGAATATTGACAGCAAGTTTTTTTGTCATAAAACAGCACGCCGTTGTTCCTCCAGCTCTACTTATTGACATATATTCTTTATATTGATTCAAACTATTGCAAATTTACCGCACAAATAAAGTCTGCTGTTCACGAATGTAAACATAAACAGAACCTAGTTATGATTGCCGTCTAGGATGACACGCATCATACATAGTAAATCGGCAGACAAATATAGCCTCAAATAGAGCATATGCCACAATTTTAGTATCATATCCCGTTTTAATATGCAGGCAATCAGAGGGTCCGGCTTATGCCGATATTGCAATACAAACTTAACACTGTAACAGCTGTCAAGCATTTTCTGAATTTCAGGGAAATATGTCTTTGTTTAGTTCTATCGTGGAATATGCATATGTACTAATGAGGGCACCGAAGACTTTTCTTTTAAAACATCTAACGGAAGCTGTACAATTATCTTGTACATTTTTACCCCTATATTGGATCCTTAGGGTAATATACGTGCATCGCAGTAATAATGTTTTTATTTGTAGAAGGAAAATTTGCGAAATTATGGCCTATACTTTAAGGACCCGATAAAATTTAAACTGTGACGGATAGTTTCGACTGCCGCACTGAAGCCATTCTATCGGCAATTCGGTCGTCTATGGTCAGGGCTTAACGACTTTTGTTTGACATAAGACAGTATGCCGATCGTCTTACAACTTTATATATTTACACACCATCATCAGATTCATTCTGACTATAACAAGCTCTTTGGGGTCACAACGTCGTCTGCATAGACATTTCAGCATAGGTTGTGCTTATTGATGTCGCCCGTCCTAAAAATCTTAAAAACGCCTACTAGGGGTGAAAAAAGGATTTCTTGAGTCAGAAGTCTCAATTAATTTTAAAATATCAAGACGATAAACAAATGTGACAGCAACCAGATGTTTGATAGACAAACCTATTGACCCGTCAATAAACCTTAACCCACAGTAACCTTAGCGATGACAAATTATAACTGAACGACAGCAATTGATCTAATTACCGTGCTCTCAGTGGAGACAAATCACTAGCACAAGAGCTAATCGTATTTAGTTCGGACTATGTGTAACCTATCAGTATTGATATTGTTCTTAATGTATTCCGACAAATAAAAGAAAACTGGTCTACGTAGTTGGTGGGGTTCAGGGCTCAAACCTGATACACTGTCTTGCCCTGATTTGTTGAATAATTACTAGCATCTACCTTTGTTGAGTGCGAGCGTCAAGGAGTATGGCTTGATCTAATGGATTAAATAGATAAACACCAATTAGCATATTGTCATTGGAAGAAGATAACGGTGGGTAAAATAAGCCAGCGTCAGTGAGAATGGACAGTTTAAATATTGTCTTGAGACACCGGACGATGTTGTCGTGATCCCAAAGTAAAATAGACGTGAAAATGCTGTGTTATGTAGTTAATTGCCAATCGGATACAGTCTGAATTGCTGCTTTTATCCACTGTTTCTCAATGATATTAACCGAAACAGTTGTCCAACTACCTAATCACAGCAGAAACGTTTATGTGAGGATTTCCTAATTACATATACAGCCGCGTCGTTTAAACAGCAGGGGCGCTATCAATTAGAAAAATAAGCTTATACGAACCAACGCCTACAAACTACATATACAGTTATATATGAAGCAAATCGACGACGGCAAACAGAGCAATGTGTGTGCATCCGATTACTTGCTGTGCCATAGGCGACATATTAAATGTGATGTTGACTAAAATCCAAAATCTTGCATTACATAACAGAGAGTATTCTGAGTGTGGCCCTCAAAGTGGCGTTTCCGCTGTAAGATAGCTAAATCGGCATTTTATATGAGAACAAGCATGGGCCAAAATATCCTCATCACCAATGTATTAGTGGCGCATTACGTCCTTCACTTGATGAGAGAGTAACTTTCCGCATTCAGCGCTTTCGCGCGTCTGATCAGGCTGCATCACAAAATATATTTTCATCCGCATACATGACATGCAAACATGAAAGTGTATATGTTCCATGTACGGTAAATGGCATATTTCACGGCACTTTTTAGAAGATGCCCAATTAGCATCATTCGATTTTGTGGTGCGCGTTAAATAATTATACATTGAAAGGGGAACGCGTACGAACGGGCAGATGCGACCCTATATAGACGTATAATTCATGTTGATAAAACGGCCTATAATAAACATTTTTAAATAGAAGTCTGCCATATTGTTGTCTGCAAACTAACGAATTGACAAAGGAAAATTTCCTTGTAACTTTACATATTATACCTAAACTCGTAGAGATATCCAAAACTAATATACGTATAATGGCTAGAAGGATGAATTTTATTCTTAATGGCGGTTACATTTTAAAGAAAAGGTGAGTTTTTACCTGTAAAGTGCATAACAGATTATATTTGTGCCTGTTTTATATAGCATATATTCATATATAAGGGTTTAGAAAAATGCATAGGAGGTATGGAGGCCTTTATTGCCGGCTATGCCCGCGGCGATGGCTGTGTGCTATGCCCAGATTAAATTACTCGTGCCCTAGGATTATGCCGCACAATAAGCACTATTAAAAGCTCACATATATAATCGTTACCAATTAAAAACACAAATTTATAATCTTGGTTTAAATATTCTGGGATCAGTTAACAACTGTAAATTATTTACAAAAGCCTAAAAATGAACCTTTTCACGAGCCCACTGAAATTGTTTGGACAACAAAAAAGCTACTAATTATTTCATAGTACGCAATCAAAATGTTTCCGACTGTAGTTCATAGATTTCATCTTTTAGTTCTGTGCGATAAATAATTACCGACTGCAAAATGTGTCCTTTCGCACCTGACGCCACGGGGCTACTTGTCAGTCCTGGGTTTCTGCCCCGATAACCGTGACATTTTAGTACCAAACTGCCTGTTTATGCATGCTTCATCGTAGGTGCCTGAGCATCATCAGCAAGATATGTCTCCTACTTAATTAAGACAGAATTGGGTTTCCAATTTCTTGTTCAACAGAATGTTAGAGTAAGATCTGTACATAAACAGACAGTTAGGACATCAAGTCAGTCCAAAAGATCCTGACAGCCCTTTGTCGGTTCTCTTGTTTTAGTAAGCGGCACATGTGGCCCGGAAATGTGCCATTGCTTGTATGTTTCACGTTCAGTTGTGTCTTTTGCTAAAACAATTAAAGACAGTGTATCGACTCATGGCTGGGTTTATACTGTCGCCTGCAGAATCAAACTGCACCCATAATTGATGGGCTTACTGAAATGACCTATTCAAAAGTATGCCTTGTCTGACGATTTGATATTGGAAAATATCCTCAAAGACAATATTTTGGATACTGCACCTGAGGATTACAGCTCAAATATTTTAGTGGAAATAGCTGTTTTCGTGATGGGGTTCCCCACACTCTGCGTTTATCAGACTACAAGGATGCAAATATGAAACGGCATTTTGGTTCGTCTTATGTCAACTGCTACTTCGAGCTCAGACGTTGTTTATCTACAATGAAAACACACTTAGCAAGGCATACGACGTCAACATGCTGATAAGTTAGTTGGGGTTGTGGCGAGCAAACACATCCTTACGGTTAAGCCGAACCCGTCCATTTTGTCTTTATTTAAGTACCCAGCAATCATTCGGAAATGCCTCTCTTAATTTAAATGCGAAAAAACGAACTGGAGACACTAGAAGATGGAATATAAAACTGCTTGCAGCAAACTATCTGTTCCAGCAGCTCAAAGTCTGTACTTGAGCATATTCAACAAATAGTATTAAGTGATTTTGTGTGCAGCTTATATAACAATGCTGCCTCCGAGTGGTAAACACATTGTGAAAATCGTCAGTATATTACTCAGACCGCAAAATAATCGTTATATTTCCTATTTAGAGGCGTCTAACGTCAATTCTTATGGAAAAGCAGATTCATTCTCACCAATGTCGACCATCCAGTTTTACCTTATTAAATTTTAATGCTTGAGATCCTAATAAGGGCATCGGATTATTTCCATTAGAAACCTTTAACAAACTATGTACGGAGCTCTTGTAAAGTTGTCGTCATATACTGGATATTAACGGCAATAGACATACATCACAATAATTATGCTTATCATTTTGTAAGGGAACGATATGCGGAATGATAGCCTGTAATTAGACGGTCTGATAAAATTGAAACTATTACGGGTAGTTTTGCCTAGTGCAATGAAGCCGAAATATCGGTAGTTCATTCGTACATGGTCACATATTAAAATATTCGATTTTACATAATACAGCACTCCTTTTGTTGTATAGTCTTATTTATTTACTTATCATTATCAAATTAATTTTGACAACACTTCGTCTTTGAAGTCGTAAAGTCATCTGCATATAAATTTTAGCATATGTCGTGCTCACTGATGCTTCCATTCTAAAAATCTCAAAAAGAATAACCTGGGTTAAAGTCATGAATTTCTAGAGTGATAGATCTAACATTATTTGGACAAACTAAGGCGAAAAAATGTGGCCGCGACCAGGTGTTTGACAGACAAATCCTATTGACTTGTCACTAAATCTCAACTCCAGGGTGTCCCACGCAATGCTTAAAAAATTATAACTGTGTGACACAAGTGACATTAGTGCCCTGGTGTTTGTGTAGAGAAGTTAATAGCAGAGTCGTTAATCGTATTTAATTTAGATTATGTGAAGTCTGCCAATATTGATTTCGAATTGATAATTTTGTGATTAATAAAGGAAAATTGGTTCGCTTTGTTGGTGCGGTTCGATGTCTCATCCTGATACACTCTTTGACCTGAATTGTTGGTTGGATACCAGTGTCGCAACACTCCGTTACTGATGCTAGTATTATTGCAGTTAGTTACCCATACTGTTAGCGTTGGTAGAGTAGCATTGGCAGCCGTGGTGGCGGTGGTAGTAGTAGTACTAATAGTAGGATTATTAGTAGTATTTGCCGTATCAGTGGTGGTAGACGGGGGAAAAAGTTTTCTTCAGTGTTGCGACACTGTATTTCCGCCGAATTGTTAAAGAACTACTAAAAGCTAAGTTTATTGACTGCGAGAACCAAGGAATAAGGTTTCATTTAATGGAGTTGATAGACTGACGCCGGATTGATATATTTCTGTTAGGAGAGGATAACTGCGGATAAAGTTAGTCAGAGTCAGTGAAAATGGGAATTTTAAAGATTGTCTTGACACGACCGAATGCAAAATTTTGGGTCCCAAGTGTATGCATAAGTGAAGCACCAGAACACTCTGTTTATTGTCCTGAGCTTTCAGACTCGTATAGGAGTCCATCATCAGAAGTAGGGGCAGCAATAGAACAAGCGACATTTATAAGGCATGTAGAGCAATCATCGACCGACGGCGCAAGACTGGAGGTGACTACGCAGGACTATGTACGCCGGCGCTAGATCGATAAATCTATTGACCGAGTGCTCATTCGAGACCCATAACAGACCTAGACCCATTCGGCCTGATTTGTTCCCAGCGTCGGCGACTATTTTGTTGGCTGCGAAGTTCAACTTGTGACCCACTTCGTAGTTGTAGGCGGCCACTTGTGATAATGCGTCGCCTCGTCGCACAGTCAACTTATGTTCGTGTATGCGCCATCCGAGCTCGCGCCCAGTCTGTCCTGTGTAGTAACAAGGACAATTTTGACACGGAATGCGATGCATACTCCGGATTGCTCTCCGGCTTTAAACGGCTTCTGACTCTCATGACCCTATTGCGCATGGTGACTTTGTGGGCGGTGTGCAGTTTCAACACCTAGCTCCGCAGCAATGCGCTCGGTCGCTTCTGAAACGCCTATGATGAATGGCATAGAATGTCATATCGTCGGTGGCGTTTATGTTCTAGGTCTTTGAGGGCGACCGCGTAGGCAGCGACTTATGACTGCCCTCGGATAGCCATTTTGCATAAACTGGTCGCCAAAATATCGGACCCCACGTGCTCTGTCCTCCGGTTTTTTGCAATAATTTTGCATCCGTTTGAGGAGCGTCTTCACGCAGTTTCGTTTATGCGCCACCGGATGGTTGCTGTGAAAATTAAGAAGCTTTGTTGTGTTCGCTGCCTTCTTATAAATTGTCGTTTCAAGTTCACCGTTAAGGTTTCGTCTGACAAGCATATCCAGAAAGGGCAACTGCTGTTCCTGTACTTCTTAGCTTGTGAATTTTATATCAGGGAAGACTGCGTTGAGCAGGCTGTCGAAATATTGCAACATGTCCTTCTTTACGATGACGAACGTGTCATCTACGTAACGGGGCCAAAGCAGCGGTTCAGGTTGGATTAAGTCAATCATTTGTAACTATTGTAGGATCAGTTCCGTCACTACACCGGAAACCGGTGGGACCATTGTGGTTCCCTTGATTTGGTCATAGGTCTCTCCCGCAAAAGTAAAGAAAGTTTACTGGCAGAATTCAAACAGCTTCATAAGATGTTCAATTTTAAATGCATTCTGAGTCTCATCGTAGGCCACTTCAAGTCCCTTGCGCAAGACTTCGCGGGCCACGTATGGTGGGATGGATGGGAATGACGACGTCACACCGAAGGAGACCATGATTTCGTCCGATTCAATCCTCGGAGATCTATGAGGAATTGAGAGACTGATCGAACTGAGGTAGTCGAATTGCATTGGAGACACGTCGGTTTTGAGTACATTCTTTTAGCTTAATTGTAAATGGGGCTACTTTTGGGACAACGATTGACCGAAGTGAAGTGATTAAGTCACCACATTGGACAGATGAATAAGTGGAAATGAACGCCCTATTCTTACACAGCTTAAAATATGTCTAGGAAACGGCCATATAAAAATTTGTGTATGTGGGTCTTGCAGATGAGCGACACTAATAAATAAATAATTGCCGCATCATCACTCTGACCATTTGAAAGCGCATAAGGATTTTGTAGGAATGTAAATATTTTGAAAGACAATAATTGTTTACATATTTCCATGTGTGTGCTCTTGGGAAACCATCCTAAATTGCCTTAGTTTCAGTCGTAAATGTCTTTTTAATTTAAAAAATGTCTGAATTTGCCATCGACAGACATTTTAAGAGTGGATACTATCACTTTAGAAAGGTAATACCGACAAAGACAAGGGAGACCGGAATGGCCATTTCTGGCTTATTAGCCGTCATCAGCCAGTCATACCCAACCCCAAGTGTGGATCACTTGAGATTCGAACCCGGGATCTTTGGTCATGGAGTTGAACGCTGATGACGGCTAATAAGCCAGAAATGGCCATTCCGGTCTCCCTTGTCTTTGTCGGTATTACCTTTCCAACATATATCACTAGTCGCTGTGCGACTGCCTGCGAGGGTTTAAGTATGAGCCCCAAGGCACAACGGAACGAGCATGTTCCGTAACCTGATCGGTGAGCGCCCACTATCATAACTATCACTTTAATTTGAGTTTGGCAATGATTGTTTTTACTAATGGACGCCATATCTCGCCAAAAGCCACGCTTTGTATATTGACCTAGATTTCTATCGCTCGATTCAAATGTACCCCAAGCTTCTACCTAGCGAGTTTATGCCAGGACCCCTTGAGAAATAAATGCAATTATAGTGGTGTGAAAATGTTTTATAAATGTCAATTAGTAGGCTAAAAATTATAGTTCCCCTGTTCTAAATCAAGCTTCCTATAGACATCCTTAATTTGTGAGATGTAGTGTCATGCGGCAAATATCAAAACGGTCACAGACTAAATCACCGTACCTTGTCGAACAAATTCTCACAAATATTAACGCAAATATTTTTGTACGGTTTCCGTAAGTTCAGGAATATACACAAAATGTTCCGGTGCTCGACAGCTCTTCGTCTTCACTTGAGAATAAATGTGACACTCAAAATTTCGCCTTCACTCTCAATAGTTTGTATTAGTAAACTGCAGGACACAAACACACAAAGCTGTATTCATAAGTGGTTTTTTGATTTAAGACGTTTAACAAAGACTAATTTGAAATGGAGTGAGTTGTGCATAGTGAAATGCGTGCGATTATATGATTCGTTTTTCAAAACAGACATAGTGAAACTAAGCTGTTAATCAGTAGATTTACAAGCAAAATCAACTAATCTTGCACAACCTACGATGAGATAGGTGGACCATGGAACGTTTTTTTTATCAAAGTATAGTAGTATCTTAAAGTTTGCCCTTTATACCACACAAAAACGCAGCTAATGCCGAAGACCCCCAAAACATAAACAGAACAGGCCTACCAGCAATCGCGAATATCAATAACGATAGACTCTCATTCATCGCTCTACAGGCTTCATGCTCTAAATGTGCGCTAGTACTAATCAGCAAGATATATATGCAACACCTGCATGCAAATATTTTTGTATGGGCGTTTAGCAGACATATTTTAGTAGCGTAATAATGACGTGTTCATATTCATTTATTCTTCTGTCCAATGTCGTTATTATATAACCTTACTTCTATTCGGCCTATTGAATTCATACTATCATCGACCGAGTTGTCAAAACAAAGTAAAACCTGCCCATCTTCACTGATGCGGGCTTACATAATCCGCAGTTATCCTCTCCTAACAGAAATATACCATCCCGGCGTCAGTCTATCTACTCCATTAACTCAAACCCTATTCCTTGGTTCTCGCACTTAATAAACTTAGCTTCCAGTAGTTCTTTAACAATTCAGGTCGAAGAGTGTATCAGGATGGGACATCGAACCGCACCAACAAAGCGAACCAATTTTCCTTTATTAATCACAAAATTATCAATTCGAAATCAATATTGGCAGACTTCACATAATCTAAATTAAATACGATTAACGACTCTGCTATTAACTTCTCTACACAAACACCAGGGCACTAATGTCACTTGTGTCACACAGTTATAATTTTTTAAGCATTGCGTGGGACACCCTGGAGTTGAGATTTAGTGACAAGTCAATAGGATTTGTCTGTCAAACACCTGGTCGCGGCCACATTTTTTCGCCTTAGTTTGTGCAAATAATGTTAGATCTCTCACTCCAGAAATTCATGACTTTAACCCAGGTTATTCTTTTTGAGATTTTTAGAATGGAAGCATCAGTGAGCACGACATATGCTAAAATGTCTACCCAGATGACTTTACGACTTCAAAGACGAAGTGTTGTCAAAATTAATTTGATTATGACGACAACTTTACGAGAGAACTGTACATAGTTTGTTAAAGGTTTCTAATGGAAATAAATTGATGCCTTAATTAAATTTCATGCATCAATAAGGAGCCGGCGGTAAAACCCATTAGCTCATTATCAGCAAGAACCACAACTGCTATGCTCCGATGATGGACACTGGGAAGTTTCAACATCCGCCAATTCTGATCCTGATAACTGTTTGCCAAGCCGGGATTCCCTAAGCAATCAATATATTATCCACAAGATAACTGCCGGATGCATTTATTTAGTATGCATTTCCGCATGACTTAATAGCTCCTTTGAACCACTCGTGAAATGTTAGGCGCCCTAGGTGGAATTTAAACCAACGTACGTAAGAACAACGCTTGAAGACAGCCAACGTAAATACTAGCTGAGGCAAGTGACACCGGACGTCATGTGCACGAATCCCACCGAGCAACCCATGCCGCCCAAATGGAACACGTCTTCAATTTTGACGCCGTTGAAATTGTGGGCCGAGGTGATGATCATACGGCAAGGCAGGCGCAAGAAGCCTGGATGTCTACCGACTGTTCTGTCAACCGCCACATCAATTTACCTCCCTCTTATCTGGTTTTACGGACATTCTTGACGGGGTACAGTCACGGTGCGGGACAATCGGGGCCGCCAATTATCACCGCGGCCGACGAAGATGGGCGGGATTTAGGTCACGGTGACATGCGGGTCGGATGCAGCCACAGGGGCGGCATTGGTGGGCCAGGCATTGAACAAAGTGCGCCATAAAAGGAAAGCTGTGTGCACGACTGCTCAGTCTCTGAAGATGGGTAGAAGAAACGACTAACCGAAACGTCAGACCTCAAATACACCTCTCCCGGTGAAGGCCTCCTCTTCTTTTGATATGCCAACCAGGAATCGAATTTTCACTACATATGTCCTTATTTTAACAGGCTATGACTCACACGTATTTGCATTCTGGTGAGCCTGAGGCTGAAAGTAAATAAGCTGTTCATTTTCCAGCATATTTCCGAGGATAAAACCTTAGCCTTATGTCAAACGCCAGCTAAATTTTAATTCAAATGTAACTACGCTAAACTCGCGCATGGTGTTGTGACCAAGGATGCCTTGACAGTGTATTCGTCATCAGCAGAGTGGTTTTTATACTTATACATATCGTGATGCCTTGAGGCAACTGACTGCTAAGTCAAATTCACCAAGTGTTTATGTGTTTTAGCAGTCAAAGCTTAAACTGCATTTTCATTTTAGCATGTCTTAACTATAAAGAGAATTGCCATTGATCACCAGTTATATCATTTTCTGACAAATTTTTGCAGTAGTTTACTCGTGAGCAAATTTTATGGGATCAGACAAAACAGTCATTAAAATTTTGAATTGCCGTATAGACCTCGAGAACTAGATCAATTAAACCGGTAGACCTGGGACAATTCAAACTTCCTTTACAAGGTACGTATAAATATGTTCAGTTGTGTATTTGGCAGGACGATTAAAGGCGGACTGTAAATCCATGACTGAGTTTAAGCTCATCACACGTTGAACGTACTTGAACGTCCAATCAATTAATTTGCAAAATACCGTGCGGATTGGTGTGTTTTTTTGCATAGCAATCGAGATCACTAACTTATCTCATGGGTGAGAATTAAGATACTGCCATTGAAAATCACCGTAGCATATAAATCTAAAAATGATCAACCCCTCTTTCGTGGTAAAAACTCATATTCCTTTGTGGCGTTCATCGTCGAATAATGCCAAATTTAAATGCCACTTCTGGCTAACTGCATGCCGAGTAAGCTAAATCAAACCCAGGCGTTGATCATATGAAACCGGTACATGCGAATATTGCACACATTCGAAAAACACAGGGCAACTTGACAAGGCATGCGCGTAAACCCTTGGGTTACCGACGTAGTTTCATTGTTTTCCGACATATTATGATTCCGTGAGACTGTTGACTGCTTTACGAAACTCAACACATATGTCCTTATTTTAGCAGAGTGTGATTAAAACGTATTTGCATTCTGGTGAGCCTGAGGCTGAAAGTAAATAAGCTGTTGATTTTCCAGCATATTTCCGAGGATAAAACATTAGCCACAGCATTTTCCCCTTGTGAAATATTGCGAGGACAGGCAAAACTGACAGTTGTCTTTTAGGTCTACTACTGTAGAATATCCAGTTAACTGCCTAGGCATGTTGAATAGCATGTTGAAAAGTACATTAAAAAGAAAGCACATTTATAACCGAAAAGACTTATTTATCATCCGCAAAACACCCTAACACACGCACACATATATTCAGCGCCGTGTCCATACGCATGAACTCAGAAGGAATTTACGACGAATTGTAAATTTATACCCAAAAATTATACATTATGGAGCAAACGATGGTGGCATGCTAACAGTTTCTGTTTATTTATGGTCGCAGAATGCTCCACAGTTACATAAAATATATCATTAAAAATCTGCCGAGACACGTATTATTTTTGCTGGCCGGGAGGGCTTTGAGTAGGCCCTGCACCAATTGATAAGAAAATTCTACGTGGACAGACAGCTTTGTGTAGAAGAATTAGTAAATGCCACTAGTTGCTATAGGCTGGAGGGAACTAGACCCACATTTACTTTATCACACGACCCCCGGCGGGCTTTGTAATTTAGTTGATTAAAGTGTTGATCACCTTAAAGTCCTACATTTGCAATCATACATTCGAAATTCTTAGTTTACTGCCTTTTTCAGGGTTGGAACAAAGACGTTATTGAAATCTGTCATGAAACCTACTATCAACAAATACTAGGATGGCTTGAACGACTATTTCTTGTGGCTTAGTCGATATGAGCCGGCCATACTCAAACCTGAGTATTGACCTCTGTGTTGCAGATGCATGTTGGGGCGATTAAGGACGATGCGGTCGGAGAATTTCCTCGCGGTAATTTGATACCGAGAATCCCCTTTGCAATACTTCGGTCATTTGACATCACTCATGGTCGCAAATGATTTTGGACCACCAGTCTCATTTCCTGTATTCCGCTATAAATCACATTTTGTATGTTGACGTGTGTTATCTGGGACAAATAAAAAAATCCTTATTGGATAGTATATTTTAGAAAAGGGCACATTAAATTTTATTTAAATTCAGAATTACACGTCGGTTTAGAATGAACTTGATAATTGTAAAATAATGGTTTATTTTTAAAACATCTACTGGACCCTGGTTTAGATAAGCGTCCAGTAAATGTGACAGTAAGTATTATGACTAAAATCATACTCTCGGGTTTTGAAGTAATTACTAACTAGGCTACTTGCGGGAGGTCGTTTTGAATGCAGCTAGACATTGAGGCAGATTCAAAGGTCTGCGTCACGTCCCACATCGACGAGCATTTAGCCAGTATCTGCAAGGAGAATAATTGAGTGTATGCCCCCAAACATATTTGCGACTATCCATATTGCCAAGAAAGCTTCAGCCTATTGGGGAAGTTACGTAAGGCATGCTTTGAAGTGGCTAGGTCAGGCGCATCTACACAGATGATGGTTAATGTGTGTGCAACCGTTATCCATTCAAGAGCGTCAAACCAACACTAATTAAACCGCGTACGTTGGATGAGGATAAAAGTTCAATTGTGTATTCAAAACGAATCATCAGTCGATTTTAGCCCAAGCATGCGATTGGACGCGGCTTTAGAAGGGTGCTTTAGTTGTGAACACCTGTCAGTTTTCCATACACTTTGCTGGCTTATGATGATGAATGTTGCAGTATTTCCAGTTCTTTTATGGTTTTTGCAATTACTTTTAGCATGCAGACAGGCAAGCGTGAGTTATCTGCAAACATTGCAGGATCGTAGTCATTTCTCTATATGAACATTTCCATTTACAACAGTCTCTGCAATATGCTGTCTTTCCCACACAATTCATCTTTAAAGAATTGTTTAACGTTTGAATATCAATAAACGTCTTTTGTGCATTTATTTATGCACGAAGACAATATTGTTTACATGCGTCTGCAATGTTTTGTGGCTTAAATTTTTGTAAGTGTGCTATTCGATCCCTGTCAGAATTTAAGAAATCTTAAGATGGCATAGTGTGGGACGACACGCGTAGCAGGCATGCGTTTGTCTTTCAGAGAACTGGCTTCGTTCGGTTAAATTGATAGCTAGAGACCTCGACATTTCCCTGACCTCTCAAATTTAAAAGACTATGTTTAGTCAGCAAAAAAGACGTTAAAGTCGGTTGTACTGTTGTCTTCGATAAATTATACGATTATTTAAAGTAGTTTACCGTAACCGTTTACAAACTAGTTTGCTTTTATGCTCACGTTTCAATTCGTCCGCATAGAGCTGCAATAAAATAGCAACTTGTACACGAAAGTTTGTCAGCATTTTCTGACTGCACGAAGTAGATCTTAATTGTCCATAGTGATTGTTAAACATGCGTTTATTCCTTGACATGAATATGCAAGATGTTTTGATGATTAGGTGATCACAAGCTTTAATGAATTCCTTCTGCGGAGTTTTATCCTTCTGAGGGAACAAACTACATTATTTACATTCGATACGCAAGGCCATTCTATGCCCCTTGAAATTGGAGGTTTTCAACGGGTGACGGGTTGTCGTGTGTTTCGTAATCCGGATTTACTGAAATATAACTGCCAAAATGTCCTTATTACAGTTAATCTCTACTGGCGCCAGGTATGTTATGAACTCCCTACTTCTCATAAATTGTAATATATTGTAACTGAGATTTGTTGCAGAATTTCAAAATTATTCTTTTCTTTAACTAGGCCAAGACTGTACTTCGATTTCCAGCTTCGATAACAAAGCTCGGACATATGACAGCGAGCGTTAACATCACTGGTTGGACGGACAGGCATACACCTGCAAATAACTGCTATGTTGACTACGTTTCCGCAATACGCCTTGGTGAAGGAGAGTTCTACGACAAGCGGTTTGCTGGCATAAAATTATTCAAGACAAAGTTTGATAAGTATTTGACGGACGCACTAAGAAAAATCAATTCAAATGTTCCAATTCAGTGCTAACGATAACAAAGGAAATTTAAAGAGGCCGATCGAATGAAACCATAATATATGGCAATCCCTTTAGAGAGTTTGTGTGTGGTAGGTGGTGGTTTGTGCATGTGCTGTCATTACCATCTTAATAATGTCCCCAGGTATACCTGCCTCTCTCTTTTTTACATAATTTCAATCATTCGTTCACTACAGCCAGATAATTACCTTCCTAGGTGGCATGTACTGTTTGCTACTTCCAAATTCATTTCACATACAGCATGCCACGATTTGGAGAAAATACTTATCCTTGGTTTAACAAATGAAATACAAGTATAAAAGCAGTATGTATAATGGAAAGCAGGTGAACGCAGAGGACATTATCGCTACAAGACGACAGCTTGATGAGATATGGCAGTTCAATCATTGTGACCGACGACGTCGATCGCACAGTAGTGTGCGAGCGGGCGCGGTGACTTGCGCGCGGGCTTTTGGGGATAATAGAGGATCGCTCCTACCCGCCTGGGCGCGCAGTCAGGACATGCACAAGAAGACCGGAGGTTGGGGGGGGGGAGGTGATGCAATGGGCTGGCAGGGCCAGACCCCCCTCTTAGGTCTGCTTTCGCACTCGGTTCGGGTTCCACTATGTGGGAGTGCCATAAAGACCACACTAGAAAGGAGCCCTTGCTGCCTGACTCTGTACGGCACTCAGCCACTGAACCTAAAAAAACTCACAGTGCACCGACTAAGATGTAAGAGACATCCCGTCAGTTGATCGTGCACCATTATGGTTTTAGGCGCGGCAGACATTTGTTAGTGAAACAAATGGGTTGAGTCATTCACCTTACTTAGTTTTTTTTATATCTCGACCCCAGTCACTGCCTACCCGTTTTGATTTATAGCGTGGGGAGTTTGAGCATACCATATAACGGGCTGATGACTGTGTAACCAAGAACAAGTCGGAATAAGAAGGCATGCGACTTAGTTTGGTCTTTAATAATGACAGTTCGACCGTCGATTTCGACGATGTCCACCGTGTGCCCCACAGCTGCAGCAGCCGTGGGAGCAGGGACGGTGACTTACGCAGGGGTTTATAGTGCCAGTAGACTTGCGTAGCATCTACCTACACTCTCTCCTCCTCCCCCGCCTGGGCCCGGTGTCAAGACAGAGTCAAGAAGACCGGAGACGAGGGAGGCCGCAGGTGGATGGCTCGGACGGATCCTCACCTTGGCGTTCCACCACACCCCCTGGTCCACACAACAATAACCAGGATTTGAACCAACACAACATAGATTTGGAGGCTGGCACGGCCGAAGCCGCACCTGGGCGTGCCGCCAACGCCTGGCTCGGATCCCACACTGTGGTGGGAATGCCATAAAGGCCACATTAAAAAGCAGCCATTGCAGCCTGACTCTCAGACCGCCTCCAGTAATGGAGGAGGTCCAAGGTACCCCGTCAGTTGGCAACCTTCCAAGCCACGGCTTTTAGCGCACCGTGATAGCTTCAAGCGCGTCAGATTGTTCATAGTGAGGAAAATGCGCTGAGTCGTCGACCTCACTCTCCCTTCCCATTCCCACACCCCAGCCACTGTCCGAGCCGGTCAGTAGACTGGAGTGGGGAATGGGCGCGGTGGCTGACATGGTCGACTGACCTTGCCTACGCGCGCCACAGCACGACCTGGCCCCCCATACACACAAACACCAGGATTTCACACAACGGGGGTTGAACGGCGTGTCTCTCACATGCGTGAGAGGGCCGTGGAAGGTGCTGCTTCAGCCCGCCCCCAGCCCACCAGTCCGCCACTACACGACACACACACACACACAACGTGACGAACTGCGTGAACCGAGAACGGGCGTCAATCAGCAACCTTCCTATCCACGACACTTGACGTGTCGGGATAGTCTCAGACTCAAGTCACTCGTGCAGCCGAGACCGCATGGGGACCGAGTCGAGATGCACACTTCCCACTTGCGTGGGAGGCGGCAGTTGAGTGCATGAGGTGTGTGAGGGTTGACGTCTAGTGGGGTGATGATGTTAGGAGGTAGGGAGTGAGGGAATGTGTGGTGTGACCGGCGGTTGTCTACCGCAGGTCGTTGTGGATGCGCATGTGGCCGAATAGACCCATGCGATTCCGGAAGGTGCGAGGGCATTGTGGGCAGTGAAGGCGAGTGCGATGGGTATAGGTTGGTGCTCCAGGCACTGGTTCACCAGTCTCTGTGCGATGGATTCGCAAGTGACCGACCAGGCCGTTGTGTGAGGTGAAGGTGCGCTCGCAGTGAGGGCAGGTGGGGGTGGTTGCGGTTGCTGTGTCGTGGTTGGCGATGTGTGAGACGGCAGCCTGAACGGCCACCGCTGGGGCAGTGGAGGAGAAGGAGGAGGATGGAAGTGGTGGTGCAGATGGAGTGTCAGAGTTAGTTGGCGGAAGAGAGGACGAGGAAGAGGCGGGCGCGGGGACGATGGCTGTAGCAGTTCGAGAGGTGCAGTTGGTTCGAAGATGTCCAACAAGTCCGATTCGTGCACGGAATGTCCGTTGACATCGAGGACACGTAGGGAAAGGTTGCGCGGCGGCGTTGCGTATTGGGCGAAGTTGTGATTTGCGGACTTCGCGTTTCACTTTGGCGGCGGCTATGCGGTTGGCTTCGTAGATAGCAGCGCCCGTCTTCACTGTTCTCCTCCATGTCGGACGATCGCGGGCGAGCTCTTCCCAGTTGGTCGGGTTGATGTGCAGGCGCTTCAGGGAGGACTTCAGAGTATCTTTGTAACGGCGAATTAGGCCTCCTTGACGACGAGAACCCGTCGCGACGTCTCCGTAGAAAAGTCGTTTGGGTAGCCGCTCGTCGTCCATGCGCACCAGGTGGCCGCTCCAGCGCAGCTGCATTTGTCTCAACATGGAGTAGATGCTCAGAATTCCCGTCCGTTCCAGCACTTCGGTGTCGGGGATGCGATCCTGCCAGTTCAGCCTCAGGATGCGGCGGAGACAGCTGAGGTGGAAGTGGTTTAGTCGACGTGCCTGCCTCGTGTAAACCGTCCAGGTCTCCGCTCCGTACAGTAGCGTCGGCAGGATGACGGCCTTGCACATCTTCAGCTTTGTGCTCAGTTGGAGATCATGACGATTCCAAACTGTGCTTTGGAGGCGACCGAATGCTTGACTGGCTTTCGAGATCCTGTTGGTGACTTCGTCGTCGATCTTGGTGTTGCGGGAGAGCGTGCTGCCCAGGTACGGGAAGTTCTCTACCACTTGCAGTTGAGTCCCATTCACGTTGATTTGCGGCGCGTTGGGGGCTGTGGCTGAGCTGGGAGGCGGCTGATGCACCACCACCGTCTTCTGCGTGTTCTCGCAGGCGGCGGAGAATAGGTCCATGCTCCGTTGCATCTCCACTTCTGAGGTGGTGTTCAGGGCGCAGTCGTCGGCGAAGAGGAGTTCGTGCACGGTGGCTGTGGATACACGCGATTGGAAGTTCATGCGCCGGCGATTCAGGAGATGACCGTCCGTTCTATAGGCGATGCGGATTCCAGGGCGTTCGTCGCGGTAGGCGTCCATCAGCATGCCAGATAACATGAGACTGAAGAGGGTAGGCGCCAGCACACAGCCCTGCTTCACTCCGTTTGTTACTGCGAATGCCTCTGAGACAGCTCCGTTGTCCGTGACTCGCGCCATCATACCGTCGTGCAGCTGACGCACCATCTGAGTGAATCGCTCCGGACAGCCGAATTTCTGCATGATCTTCCACAGTCCTTTACGATTCACCGTGTCGAAGGCTTTCGTCAGGTCCACGAAGGTAGAGTACAGGTGGGTCCGCATCTCCTGGCACTTCTCCTGAAGTTGGCGGGCTGCGAAGATCATATCCGTGGTCCCACGATGACGACGGAAGCCGCATTGGCTTTCCGGCAGAAGGCCCTGTTCCAGATGGTTGTTTAGGCGGTTGAGCAGGATGCGAGCGAAGATCTTCCCGGCGATGTTCAGTAGGGAGATGCCGCGGTGGTTGTCGCAGACTTGGCGATCCCCTTTGCGCTTGTATAGGTGCACGATAAGTGCGTCCTTCAAATCTTGCGGGACTTCACCTTGACGCCACATCTCTTGGAAAAGCGCAGTCAGGTGATCCATCAGTTGGGGACCTCCGTGATTGTAGACCTCAGCAGGGATTGCGTCCGATCCGGGTGCTTTCCCGCTGGAGAGCTGCTGCACGGCCCTGATCGTTTCCTGGAGAGATGGCGGGAGGTCGAGGTCCGCGTTGGTCGCCACTTGCGGCAAGCGGGCGATGGCGGCTTCGGAGATGACGGAAGGGCGGTTGAGGACGCCTCGGAAGTGCTCGGCCCATCGCTGCAGGAGTTGCGTCTTCGCAGTCAGGAGAGTGCTGCCGTCGGCGCTGAGGAGAGGAGCAGTGCCCTTCGTCGGCGGACCGTAGACAGCTTTGATCGCGGAGAAGAAGTTCTTCCATTGGTTGCGGTCCGCGTAGCCTTGGATCTCCTCAGCTTTGCGAGCAGTCCAGGCGTCCTGCATCTCGCGCAGTCGTTGCTGAAGCTGTCGGCGACTGCGGTAGAAGGCAGCTTTGTTGCCCTCAGTTGGGTGCTCTACATAGGCTTTGTGTAGGCGGTTCTTCTCGGCAAGCATATTTCTGATGGCAGCGTCGTTGTCGTCGAACCAGTCCTGGTGTTGGTGGGGAGCGCGACCTAGGACGTCGAGCGCCGTCGACTGGACTGTGTCACGCAGTTGACACCAGCGGTTCTCCACGGAGGCGGTCTCGGCAGCGGCGGCGGCGGCGGCGTCGTTGGCGGCGGCAGCGATAGGAAGGTTGTCTAGCCGTTGAGCTTGCTCATTGCTGAAATGGAGACGGTGAGCAGGCAAAGACAACAAAGCAACATTCAGCTTACCTGGGGGTCGCTTACCTTGTGGTCTCCTGCGAGGCTGTAGGCGAATACGCATCTTCGAGATGACGAGGCAATGGTCGGTCCACCCGTCAGCACCCGCGATCGCCTTCGTCACCAGCACGTCCCGCTGATCTCGCCTCCGGACGAGGACATAGTCCAGCAGGTGCCACTGACGCGACCGAGGATGCCTTCAGGTGGCCTTCTCTCGCACCGGCAGACAGAAGAAGGTATTCGTCAGGGTGAGGCGGTGTTCTGCGCAGGTGCGGAGGAGAAGCAGGCCGTTGTCGTTGGAGCCGCGGAGACCGTGGGGACCCAGCACTCCCCTCCAGGCAGTATGGTCTATGCCGACGCGGGCGTTGAAGTCACCAAGGACAATCAACTTGTCCGCCTTCGACACAGTCGCCAAGAGGGCGTGCAGGTCCTCGTAGAATTTGTCTCTGACGGCGTCGGGGTTGGTCATCGTCGGAGCGTAGGCGCTGATGATGGTGACGAATTTGCCTCCCCAGAGAGGCAGGCGGAGGCTCATCAGGCGATCGTTGATGCCCTGCGGCAAACAGGGCAGTCGTCCCACGATGTCGGTCCGGATGGCGAAGGCGACGCCCGCGTCTCGTCGCTCTGCCCTGTGTCGGCCACTCCAGAAGAAGGTTTAACCGGCACCCACCTCCTCCAGTTGGCCTTGTTCGGAGAATCGGGTCTCGCTGAGTGCGGCGATGTCCACCTTGTAGCGCGCCAGTTCTCGTGCCACTAGCGCCGTCCTCCGTTCCGGTCGGTTGCTCCTCGGATTGTCTAAAAGGGAACGAACATTCCAGGCTGCCAGTGTGAGCGGGCTCACCCTGTCAGTCTGGGGAAAACGAGTGGGGCGATGGGAAGGAGGTGGAGAAGATGACGAAGGAGAAGAATAGGCAGAAGAATAGACGGAGGTAGAGGTAGAAGAGGTAGGATGAGGAGAATGAGTATGGTTGTTGTTGTTGTTGTTGTTGTTGTTGTTGTTTCGAGTTTGATTGTTTCGACCGTGAGTTTTGCGTCTGCGACCACGGTGCGCCAGCAGACGACGTGGTTCCCCAGCAATTTTTAGGCCAGCTTTTCCAGGCCCCCCCGAAGGAAGCAGTGCCCTGACCCCTGAATAGGGGCTGCTTGATGTGCCGGCACGGCCGAACTCCACTGTGGGCCACGAGTTTTTTGGCAGTGGAAGAACGACTCGAATTTGCCAATGGCTTACGGCATTGCCGCAAGCCAGCGGTCTCCTACGGTGCACCAGATGGGCGCGTGTCGACAGTGCCAATTCGGAGATACATTCCACCGGCTGATCAACGGCGTACCAGGCGGAGCCTCGTCTAGACGAGGTCGATGCGACGTTCCACCACCAACCGGCTGACCAGCGGTGTGTCAGACAGAGCCTCGTCACGACGGCGCCGACGCGGTGTTCCATCCGACCAACCGTCCACGGAGTCCTCAGTCACCTGTGCACGCGGCACAACGCGCACAGGGAGTAACCGCCCTCACCTGGTTTAGCCCGCCAGTCGAGACGGTTGCCCGGGATGTGGCCGCTGAGCAGAGCCCAGCTACGTGGAGTCACAGGTGAGAGTTGAGTGCCAGCAAGTGGACGCTAGGCGTAGTCTCACCTGCAAGCAAGTGAGCGACCACTACGACCTTCACGTGAACCCACCGCTGACACCCCTACACCCCGGTCTTTAATAATAATAAATACACCTCAGGCTGTTGACTGAGTCCGTGTGTAGCCGCTTTGCGTCATAATGCTGGCAAGTAAAATGATATGAGGGAAGAAATACGTTTTTTTTACTAGAAACGAACTTCATCTCGTTTAGATGGTCTGCCTACTCTCCGGAATATCTAAAAGTTCTTACTTGCAATTTCTGATATTACATTTATGCTATTTTATGGTAAGTAAGCAATATCCCATGTGACTAAAGGCTTCATGACTGTAATTCTCACGAAATAGAATACTAAAATATATAGAGACCAAAGGAATCAAATACAAAATCGAGGACGCGGTAAGGCGGAGATTTTTACGATACTTTTTGCACAAACAGACGGGGCCACTGGGTATACAATCCGAGACACGCTTCTAACGCTAGTTGATGGAAAAGTGAAAACATTGGGTAATAAAAATTCCATAGACAGGAGTGCAGATTAATGGTGGAAGATATAGTCGAAGATAAACGTGTTTGGTTTGAATGGGCTTTTCTCTTTTTACACCCAAAAATGACTTACCAGCTCTTAATGAATATGAGATACGAATAATAGCTTAAAATTGTTTAACGCTTGATTTACTGACTTCTTTCGACGAGAAAAAAATATGCATTTGTCAACGACAACACCCACCTACGGGAAACACCAAAAATAGATTGACGGAGTCGTATGACCCATAGTAGTACCTGTAATAGGCATAAGATGTTGCTTGCTTGCATCGGCATGCAGATATAAAAGGTCGCATTGTTTAAAAGTACATTAAAAAGAAAGCACATTTATAACCGAAAGGACTTATTTTTCAACCCCAAAACACCCTCTCACACGCAAACATGTATTCAGCGCCGTGTCGATACGCATGAACTCAGAAGGAATTTACGACGAATTGCACATGTATACCTAAAAATTATACATTATGGAGCAAACGATGGTGGCATGCTTTCATTTTCAGTTTATTTTAGGTCGCAGAATGCTCCACAGTTGCATAAAATATATCATTAAAAAACTGCCGAAACACGTATTAATTTTGTTGGCCTGAAGGGCATTGAGAAGGCCCTGCATCAATTGGTAAGGAGATCCTGCCTGGACACACAGCTTCCTGTAGCAGAATTAGTAAATGCCACTAGTTGTCATAGGCTTGGGGAACTTGATTTACATTTATTTTTTCATACGGCCCCCGGCGTGCTTTGTAATGTAGCTATTTAGTGTATTGATAGCCTTCAAGAACTCACAAGGAATTTACGACGAATTAAATATTAATACCCAAAAATTATACATTATGGAGCAAACGATGGTGGCAGGGTTTTAGTTTCAGTTCATTTTAGCGAACGTAGGTGTTGAAACTGTGAGCTCCTTGTTTTTACAATGTAGTAAATTATATCAAAAATGTAATAATGTAAACAATAAATATAAAAACCAGCCTGATAAACGAATTGCTCCAAATTTTTAAAATATTTGCATTAATAACTGTTCTGTGCAGTAGTCTGTCTATGGATACTTGGTGCAATCTCAGTTTCTGGGGGAGACAAATTAAATGCCAACTTGAAAAGTCAAGTTTGCGAACACGTGTTTTCGGTAATTCTTCGTGAGGCCAATACAATTACATAAAGGAATGAAAAATTACAAAATCAACAGGGCTTATAGATGTCTCAAGGGCTATTAAGTCATTAAAATTCATCATCCCAACGCCGCCCGCATGACAAGGTCGGCGGGTTTTGGCCCGCAGAGCTAGGGGAGAGGGGTAAAAGAGTCTTTGAGCGATGTTCTTGGATTGAGTACACGGAGTACCCATCACTGTAATTCGGGATTTGAGGTGGCAAGGCGTCATCACTTGGGGTTGGCGATGACCACGGCAGAGAGCGCTTGTGTCAGGGTTTTCTGACAGAATAACACCGGATTCGCTAACCATATTGCCACTGCCTCAGCCGTTGCTACTATCCGTTGGCGTAGGCCTTTAGAGAAGCATGTAGACCACCTGAAATGCTTCCTTGGCATCGACTCGGCGATTCGTATC
Source organism: Spirometra erinaceieuropaei (assembly GCA_902702965.1). Classification (NCBI taxonomy): domain Eukaryota; kingdom Metazoa; phylum Platyhelminthes; class Cestoda; order Diphyllobothriidea; family Diphyllobothriidae; genus Spirometra; species Spirometra erinaceieuropaei. Next base: position 162,320 of record CACRXP010000014.1, read on the forward strand.
GATTAAATGTGCGAGAATAGAACTCGAAATCGACTGGGTCTCCCCTCTGTCTAGCCAGGCTGGCATTTGCTCCCGAACCCTTTTTACCAGGCGTCTTGTTTTGCGGCCGATGTATCCTGCTCCACAGGAGCAAGTGAAGGAATAAATGCACATTGATGTGTCCTCCAACGGTAGTCTGTCTTTACCCCCCAAACGTAGGAGGGGAGAGTTTGTGAAGCATACGCGTAAATTCGCCGCGGGGAATGCCCTCGTGATAGCTGTAGTTAAGCGCCGTCGGACAAGTTCTCTCTCTGCGTCTCCTGCAAAAGGCAATCTTATGAATGCATCTTTCTTTTCCGCAGTCGCAACAGTAGGCTTTTCGGCGCGTTCCCTAATATTTCGAAGGATAAATATATCTGGGTATCCGTTCTCGCGAGATGTTTTCCGCAGCTGTTGCCGTTCTTCTTCAATAGCTTCAGATGAACAGATGCGTCTCACCCTCGACGCCAATCCCTGGACAAAATTCCAACTACCTCTCACATTCAACTAAGTCGGGAAAATCATAAAAAAACAAACGCTACTGATATAAGACAGTAATATAATAACATTGATAAACTGTTCAAATTAGATGATAAGGCAATATCCAGCGTTCTAAAGAATAAAGTAGGTTTGTCGCGCATGATCTGTGTCTATGAAATCTGTACTGGACATCGCATACCAGATTATGCTGTTTTAGGAAGCGCATTATTTTTCGCCTAATTTTTTGCATAATTTTGCAGCAAATTGAACTAAGGCTTATTGGTCTGTAATTGTTTGCTAACTCCTTACTGTCACCTTTATAAATGGGTGTGATCTGTGTAGATTTTTAATTGGCGTACAAATAACCTGCTTTGAACATAGCTTGAAAAGTCATGGACAACGGTTTAAATAGTTCTCCAGCGAGCTCTTTCAACAATTTCGGTGGTATGTCATCCGGCGCAGGGGGATTATACATATTCATCATCGCCAGTTCTTTGTGAGCAATAGCTTCGGGAAAATAGACAAACGCGATTGTTGGCCCGCCACTATGTCGCAGTCGGACGGAAGAAATTTGCTTTTCTTCGCAAAGATGGATTTCAAAAAATTGTTAAAATGGTGCTAGCTTTGCTCCGTCTTCACTGAGTTCTAGGTCGTCACTGGCTTTCAATAATGGACATGGGTCTCTGTTTTTGTGGAGTTCTTCTTATATAACCAAAAAATAACTCCGTATTTTCTACGGCCTGCTTCAGTAGGTTACTCTCCGCATGCAGAGGATTAGCCTCTTATCTAGCGTCCTATGTGCCTTTTATGCATTTATCGACACAAAGATCCTTTCCGAGAGGAATTTCCTCAATAACCACATATTTTTATGTTCACCGCATTTTAAAGCTTTTGCTATCCACGGAGGTCTGCTGTTCAATTTCTTCCGGGAAATGCAAAAGTGGTCTCTGAGAAAAATGTAAAAGAACTCCCTAAACCAGTTCTAATCCTTCATTATGTCACTGGAAAAAGCCGGTTCCCAGTTTATGCTGTGTAGTTCAGCTTTCATTTGGGCAAAGTGACCATATAAAATGTTCTATCTAACCCTGGTGGCTTGTCCGGACACAGAAAATATGGAATACTCCCACAACAGAACGAGGTGGTCGCCTAGACCTAGGGGAGGTAGACATTGCTCACCATCTGTGCTGTCCAGCGACTTATTCAGGAGCAGACCTAGGCAGTTTGACTGCTGCCCTTCGCGCACTCTCGTCGGAAACGAGACGTGCTAAGTGAGGAATAACCTGAGCGTCATGTCCAGCAAAGGTCGGTCGAAAGCATTATCTGGACCAGATGCATAAGCTGAACTCCAGTCGATAAGGGGTGTATGCAGTATTCCATAATTAAGACTTCGGACCGCATAGGCAATCTCTCCAATCGGACGGGCGTCCGCCGTGGAATAATTCTTAGGCGGTCGGTAGACATTCAGGATCTCAAGGCTCAGTGAACCCGGTGCTTATATAGTTAGCCAAATTGCCTCGGTTTATCTGTTTTGTTTTAAATACATGAGTACACCTTCGCCCTGACATCCTCGCCTGTCTCTTTTTAAACAGCTGGTATCCTGGTATAGTAAACTCACGGTTGTCCACTTGCTGGTTCAACCAAATTTCTGTAAGTAAGATTGTGTGTGGTAGTAGTTCAGATAGATGGATCATTAGCTCGGCGACATTCGATAACATGCTCTGCACATTTGTATATCGAAATTTCAGTTTGCGATTTATGGTCGTCAGAGAAGTATTTAGGTGCGTTCAGGACTTTCGCCTACTATGTCAGCTGCGCGGTCATACGGATTGGGACCGTCCAAAGAAAAATGTTGGACGCTGGGTGATAACCAAATTCTGTTCTCCTTTGCTCAGTCTCTTCTTTAGCTCTGGAAGTAGAAGACGACATTTTGGCCTCTCTGATGGCGCGAAATCCATTAGCAAAAAACGCCGGGGGTGGTGCCTTACCTTCTAAAGCGCCGAGAGAGAGAATCAACCCAGCTTGTTCCTTACAAGCCAGCACAACTTAAAGGCATTTTTGTGTTGGGTGGTTGTTTGTCCGTTTTACGAGACGAAAGACTTTCAGTACTTCAATTGCCTCAGGGGTTCTAGAATATTGCTGGAATAGACTTGGAAAAACCTTAGATCTTCCGTAACCCGCTCTTTATGATCGTTGGCACTTAATTCATCGAGCCCTGGAATAACGAGACATTGGTCTCTGGCGATATCTTTCGTATATTTTGTTAATGTATCGCTTTCTGCGGGATGTGATGCTTTAAGGATATTAGACGGTGATTAAAGAACACATTTTCTAGCGCGGTTTTGATGATCAATACCAATTATGTCTGATTTGGACGGGGTCGTTGACACGGACTGTAGAGTTTTAGAGTTTTCTGGTTCGGGTGGTGTGGGGATATTAGTCAGCAGCGGCTCTTCCTTTTGTTGGGTCATCCTCATTATTTCTCATTTCCTTATTAACTGCTGTCAATTTTATTTTTCGCTCTTCGTTTCTGCGCAGCCGTATCTGTTTAGGAGAAATTTATATGGAGACTTTCAAGTGAGGTACTTTTGATTTTCCCCTTGTTATTCTTCAAGTGGGGGCATTTTTATCTTCAGGTGTACCTAATTATATTGTAGAAGAGCCTATATCTGTTCAATCTCTTCCTCGATATGGCTGACCCTGAGGGCTAACAGCTGACATCCACTACAAACCCTTTTTGCGTGTGTCACGCCTGTACAATCAATATAATTTTGTATGAGGAGCTGCAACTGCGTTGAGGTGGCCGATTGGTCTGGGCTGTCGGACTGCTTTGCGAGGATAGTGAGATCGACGCCGGAATTTAGGCAGCAGCGCATATGCTCTTAGTGCTTTCTTAAATTTGGAAAAAATGAAAATCTTTGGGAACAAATTTAAGGAATAAGAGTTTCATATCCGTCGCTCGAAAAACTCGAAAGTGGAATGTCTGATTGGCGTTTGAACTAAGTCTAGATTTGACATTTGTTTAGGACCTAAATATAAACAGTGCGACAAGCACACCTAGTAATAATACAAATTACTCGACTCTACCTTTGTAGAAGTTGCACGGAAACACTAAGCACTTTGAAACAGTGTTTGTGAACGGTAGGTGGCGTAGGTCAAGGCGAAGTTCCAGCGGCAAATGAAGTTTGGGAATGAGTCTTCCATGATCGTAAGATAAAATGGCGATATGGTGTTCTATTATCCAATATTTTTGAAAAAAGTTAAAAAATTTAAACAGCGCGGACGAAATTCGATTAAATAAGCAAAACTTGATTTACGAGCAATCCTCTATAGGCAAAACTTAAAGCGTCTGGTTAAGTTTACAAACCGTTGTGGCTATTCCGAATCACCGCGATTTATCAGGCATTTAACTTTTAAAGAACGCAAGTGATATTACCGCATGACGTTTTGCTCATATGCTATTATTCCGTAATTTCACCGCCTGTGCTAACATGACTTTTGTTGCCTATCTTTAATAATTTTGTGGACTGTTGTTGAAACATGACCATACTTATGCAGGATGACTGGAAAATGCCTCGAGGGCAGCATCTCAAATACTGACAGGCATTTTTTGATTGCACCGTAACCTTCTTAGCATAGCTGTCCTCTACCCGAAAGCCACAAGGCAAAAACATGTATCTTTTATTTTATTTTCAAAACCAGTAGTTTATGATTTTGTTTAAAATGAGAAGCAAATTTATCAACATGCATAATATAAATTTTTGCCTACAGCATTTTACGCTGGTACTCAGAACTTATTTGTGTTAAGGGTGTGCAGATGGTCATGCAAAATGCAAATTCGGTAGGATCCCTGATGGTAGCCGTACCCACTGAAACCACCATTGTACCTACTGGTTCGATTTCAGTAGGTGTGATTACGTCCTCATTATGTGCAGTGTTCCTCCTGGACCAACATGCTGGAGAGGGAAGAGGGACGGCAACCCCCTCAAGTTCGTTGTAGTGCCAAAAATTGAGGAAGGTATAGTGAGTCTGTGTGAGTAATTTTTCAATTAGCTGCATATGCCCAGACTCTTCTACTTAGTATAATGTGGCCTCACTCGCCTACTCAAAAATTCTACCGGCTAATTCGCTTATCATTGGCAGACAGTCAGCCAATCCAAAGTCGTGCTCTACTCCTAAATACACGTGCAAGTAATAGCACGAGACGAGAATTTGGGTGTCTAGAAAATTTTAAAGGAAACTGGAAAGATATATTAACAATTATGAGAAGTGGTGAAAGGCGCATTGTATAAGCAATCAACATTTCTGATTCGAATACATAAGAGCTGATGCACTTAGTATGTATGCAAATCCCTATTTAGTTCATACAAATGCGGAGTTACGTATAAAGTAACAATTTTCGGCTATTGTTTTAGTCATTTTGGCAGGGTTAAAATTTTCGTCGATAAACTTTTACTTAGTTTAACACGCCCAAATAATTGCAGGGATTTCCGCATACGAGAAATATAATTTGTTATTTCTAACGCGTAGCTTGATGCTTGACAGTGGTCTAAAAACAGAGGGCACATAGTTACCTGAATTAAATGCACGCTCGATTTTATTCATCGAAAGTGCAGTTGCAGGAGATTTACGGCGAACTGTTTCACTTTAACACGTCTGTTTATAATAGGACACATCTGATTGCAGGACCAGTTAAAATGCATAGCCGTCGTTCACTTCGGATTACCAGCGTAGCTCACAAAATCAGTTTCCAAATGCAGTTGTCAAAATGGTCTACTGCTGCCTGCAGAGTCACCGCATCCAGAAACATAAAAAAATTGTTGTATATTATAGGTTGATTTGTGTTCAAGAATTTCTGAAATAGATGTGGAAATCCAAATAAATAAACTTCAAAGATAGTGTGCATTATCGTATTTTTCAACGTAATAACAAACTAGTCCATTATATCCCAAGATTGTAGTTTAAAACACTTCCAAATATTCCTCGGAAACTTTTGAAATGCTTCAGCATTAATTGTTCGTCTTAGTTGGAAACCACCGACGTTACTCGCATTTGCTTCGCGAAACAATTTTATTTGTTGGTATGCATCTTAGGTAAAGGCAATTTATGCTGCACTTCAAAGTCGCCGAAAGAACGATCGGCAATGAAAACGTAAAATTAATTACCATTCATTTGCGCTTATGACATTTTGGTTTAGTTAGGGTGTATGTGAATAAACATGCCATGGAAATCTCCGCCGATTAGGGTGTCTGTGTGGTAAAAAGGCGTTTACGGCTATTGCGTGCATTAGGAAACAATCTATGTTATACTGTCACAAAACCGGTGAATTGTAAACGAACTCTCAGTCAGTTAGCGTTTGCTTAATAAATCGCAGGGTTAAAACCATGGCAATTTAATCTTCGTTTTATACATTTAGATGCTCTCCCTGCTGTGCGCAATTACACTTCTCCGTATATCACAAAGGCATCCGGTCCGCTTAACATAACCGTATTAACTGCAAAAGAGCCAAATGTAAGTTTTAACTTGTTTTTGAGAAAATATGTCGGTCAATAAATACCTATTATTGTGACTAATGCGAAACCGTTAGCTAAGCTCAGTTTGTTTCGTACAATATTCCTCAAAAAAACTACGGGTTAAATCATAAGATGTAATAACCTTTATGACTCAGGCGGTGCCTAGCTCATGCGTCACGGCATGTTGAACAAAGAATCAAATTAGCAAAATAAACTCCGTCTAACGTTGTTGAAATGTGCGCTATCTCTCGGTACCTAATAAAACAGGTTTTAGAAATACCATTGTCTCTTTTCAAAATAAGTTCCAGATTTGACGTTTTCTGTAGCATATCAATGGTAATCTGGAACTAGATGGGCAAAAGTAAGTCGATATCTAAGTAAATACATTCTGGCAACGCACAAATTGACACTTCTTATGTATGGCCTTGGTAGCTCGAATTAGTATGGGGATGTTTCTAACGTGTGAAAGCATCAACAAACGCTTTGCTGTGTGCCTGCTTGGAATAAGTATAGTTTCTCACTTAGACTTTTTTCAAACAGTTTTTATAGATTGAGCTTAACATTATAAAAGTGTTTAACATCTGCCACAATACCCTTGAATAAATGCGTTACATTGCGTTTTGTATTCAGGAAATATGTATTACTCAAATAAATGAATCGTATTTGATCAAAAATGAGATGTATGTTGACAAGCTTGGCGTGAAGCTCTCGTTTCCTTTTCCCTACGTGTGCGGTAAGAAAATTCTAATGCGTACTATATTTTACTATTTATCCTAATCACGCTCTTTTCAAATGCATTTTGTAAGCGTACTTGTTTGATAGCAAAACAAACCGGCAGACTGTAAGAAGTTTAAAAACTGTGATTGCCTGTTACTGAGATTTTGTGCTGTGCATATCTGCCTGGTAAGGCGGACTGACTGTTATGCTTGGTATATGCGACAAGGTCGGTTGTCCAAACAATAACGTCCGATTCATACGTCCATATGTAATAACCGTACCTTACTTATGCATTATCTGAGCATCTGTAAGAGGGAGCAGGTTAAGCCTCTTGTGATAATTCATAAACACGTTGAAGAATTGTGGTCTAATGTCTCATTTGCTTTAAATAACGTTACTAATAACACCGTAACTTCAAATGCTTACAGTAATAAAACGCACAAATTCTGAGTTTCATATTTTATCTACAGTGTGAAGTACAATATTTCAGTTCATTGTAGACCACGCACGACAAATGCGTTTTTTCAATCATTGCATTACGAAGGACTCGTTGGCCTTGAAACAAATACCCATGACGGTTTCACAACACACTTTAATTTTTAATGAAAGAACATGTTGGTGCGTAGTCAAAATGGACAATGAGCTAAAATAGCAAATCTGCACTTCACCTTAATCTATACAATTAAAAAATAACCTGAGAAATTTCACTGAATTCACATTCTTCCATCAGTATTCCGACAGACTGTAAAACCAAAAACGCCTCTGAGTACTCCAAAAGTCCTCTGTCAAAAACGCATATTGTAAATTATTTATTAGTTATGTATTAGTGTTGTAGCGTAGTTTTGGCTGTCCAAACAAAAACGTCTTGCTTATCCGTTCATATATATTCACTGAACCTTACTTATGCATTCTCTGGGCATTTATAAGACGGAGCCGGTTTAGCCTCTTGTGCTAAATCATATACCTCTTAAGCCTAAACACATTGAACAAGTGTGATCTAATGTCTCCTTGGCTCCAAACAGCGTAATAACTAATTCAGTGACTTCAAATGCCTGTGGTAATAAAGCGTATATATTTTGTCTTACATATTTTGTCTACAGTGTGAAATATATTACCTCAGTTTTTGGAGAACACGCAATAAAAATGCGCTTTTTAACCGTTACGTTATGCATGACTAGTTGCGTCTTGGAAAAAAATACCATTGACGGTTTCGTAAAATATTTTAAAGTTCAAGTAAGAAAAAAATGATGCGTAGTCCAATTGAAAACAAAGGTAATATATCACTTCTGCGCTTCACCGTAATCTATACAGTTAAAAATATAACCCGAAGAATTGCAATAAATTCACATTCCTCCATCAGTATTCAGCCTCGGAAAAAAAACAAAAAACCTCTCTGAATACCCAAAACGTCGCCTGCCATAAGCAATATTGTAAATTTATAATTTGTTTCGGCGTTCACCCGGGAGACAGAAAAAACGATAACAACGACAACGCATGCAATAAAGAGACTACTTACGTCGACATGAATTCAGACAGATGCACCTAGGATGCGACTACTGTATTTCAGTCTTTAATGACCTTAACCACCAGCAGGAGCAGATGCGCATGCGAGTGAATACGTATAAAACGAGCACAACAATCACCATAAATGCAACCTCAAAAGACTAACTTTTAATTAATCTTGTTTACACTAAAGCTTTTTGGTACATTTAATTATTTACTTTAATTAGTTGTTTGCAGACCTAAATCAAATAAATTGTTCTAATATTTGACTGTAAGGTTTTGGAAATAAAAGTGTGTTTTACAGTATAATTTCAAAATGGATAATGACACCGATCACCGTGCAATACACTCATAAAAAACTGGCTATGGTGGAGCTCTTATCTCTACTTTCATGGATCACAGCTGATAAAAAATGTTGCTCAATCGGCAGATATGCTTGTATTTCTCTTCAATGTCTGCGCAAATTACGAACGCTTTTTACACAGTTCTTTTATAATAACACGCCAACCTCCACTGAAGCCGCCGAATTTGATTAAAATATCCGGTTTATCTAAGACGTCCTAAATTTACCTTAAATTTAGCTATCCTGCGAAAATTACGGCTTCTGCATTTTGAAGGATGTCGCCGTGGCAAATACATAGTACTTTTTATATAAAAACATCATCACCGTAGCATATAATATCCTATATGTCGCCAAATTACCAATACAAAATTTTCGGCAGGCTTCACGTTTGATTTGTGGAACACGTCACTGATGCCTTACCGACTTGAGACCGACCGAAGTCGGTTGACGCTCGCGCTTATCATATTGCTAACCACTATCCTTATATAGTGTATTTCCTTCACTTTTTAGTTGGCACTAATGTATTCACCAACTTCCATTATATAGCAGGCCGGATTTAATGGTAAATGCAGACAGAATGCGGCCTTTTATTATGTGCTGGTAATGACGTTTGCTGCTTCAACTAAAATGTACGTAGAAACGAGAAAAACGTAATCAAAAGGACCTCCTGACACCAGGACACAAGCCCTTATCGCATCTATAGGCATGCCATTGTGCAGTATTTGCAAACCACAGATTGACTTGCATTGTTTGAGCACTGATACGTGGCTACTAAAATCCGTTTTTGAAAAATCAGACTACGCACTGCTTTTTCAAGACCGTCGCGACTATTTACGTCCGCAGGTTGACAGCGCAAACCAACGCACCTAATTAGAAAAGATAGCTCGACATTAAATATTGTTCTGCAGTTGTCTGGCAGCTATCTGTTTGGTTAAAAAGGGATATACGATTACGACATCATCTCTATGTATGCTACCTGTTTCGGTGTTAACTTATTCGCATTACGGGTTGGGGAATAACACAAAAATGCATATGCGGAAGATGTGGGAAAAGGTGCCTGCATATGTCTCCTGCAAAGGATGCCAATGACGGTGCATAAGACGGCTGACTTGCCATTTCTCTTTTCGCAGAACTACATTTTTGCTTCCTGACCATCCAGATGGCCGAGATAAGCGGAGTGGACGCAATCTTCTTTTACTGTCACTCATATGAGCACATAGGAGGCGTGTACAGAGAAAGGGGAATTTACGCAAGAGAAAGTGAGTGTATTGGCTATGTCGTCTTTAACAAGACCGTTCTTTTATTAAATGTCTCTTCATGAGGACTTGGGCCTTTAACTTTACACAATTGAATTTCCAAGTAGTTTAAATGAGACCCCTGAATTCATAAGTGTATCGACGTTTATTTTAGGCAAAGTGGTGCAGATTTAAAAGCAAATTCATATGCAAGTTTTCCATGTAGTGCAAATTGTGACTAGATTGTTGTTGCTACGTTAACTAAAAATGAAAATAGCGTCAATTTTAATTTGATTAGACGCGTAAGCTTGCGAACCATCATGTGTTCACTTTAACATTAACATGTATTCCACATTTCCTTGTAGGTCAAATTGATCTGCAAGGGCCCGTTGTGCACTGCGTAAACGTACATAATTTCGAGATTACCTGGAGAGTAAGAAAACCAGCAGGCGTTGATGTGGTATGCAACTTTTAAATTTGCCTATGTTGAAGCGATAAACACGATAAACGATAAGGAATTTTTTTCAGTTACGTCCACACTAAGAGCTCATTCTCATTATAACATGTTGTAATGTCTTTGTCCGCCATTAACCACATGCCACGTGCTCTTTTTTGACCAAAAGCTGGATTTGCCCAAAGTTGTCATGCGCATACCAAGGATCATTTGCTTTGCATTATGTGAATTTAGAAGGTAATGATTTTTTGCCTACCAGACCATTTACCGTTTTTAGTTTATTTATAAAGCATAGGGGTCTCATTTATGTCCTTTAATAACTTTGTGTACCTAAGAGTTCAGCCTGAGGTCAACAAATTTTAAAAAAAACAAGCAGCCAAACAATTTTTTCAAACCCCCGATACCATCGTGCATACATATATTGACTTAGCAGTAGCTATCGGATCTTACTGCAGTCTGATCGGAACTTTGCGAATTCGTAACGTTGTTAGAAATTCTGTCCGGAATGAGTCAAAGACAGGTAGTCAGCTGAACATAAAGAAATGCAATGAATAAATTAAAGCAACTCTCCGGTAGTCATTATCGCATATAACTCTTTCTTTCTGGAATGGATTTCGAAAGTTTTTTGACGCATTCGCCTCTTGCGGAAGTGAAGACAGTGTTTAAATCATTGGGATCATCTTATGTACATATCTAGAGAATTTGGTATTTATTTGCTCTGGCTAAGTCAGGGCAGTAAAATGTTAGCTTGCCTCACACCAAGTCAGAACAGCAATCACGGTCCACATAACGGATGCACTTTTCAAATTTGCGTTAAACAGACACATGGCATATAAAGCACATAACAACGCCGGGGTCAAGGTGTTATTTATGCATTTGCGTCCAACAGCAGCGTTGGTGCGAAGCAGTACGTCTCTCTTGTTGCATTGCTTCCAAAAAGTCGCTTGACGTGCTTATGTTTATGACATTGGCCTTTACTTACCAATTCACAATTAGAAGAAGACATCTTAGTTTTGTTTGGGATGAGGTAAATTCCCCGCATTATAATGGGACAATGTTGATATGGGTGTAAAATAAACCACACATAATTAGAATGCATAGATCTTTATATGAGTGATTACAAGCGGATTCTGAGACGTCCTGCACATACCTGCAGACAGGCTTTGCTTGTCGTGGACGTTTAAAATTGCTTTAGCTCACTAAACTCCATCCTTGTAAATGGATAGCACGACTGCCAGATACATTTTTCGGCCACTATTTGCTCTAAATGTAACATATATGTGCTTACCAAGTTCGTTATATATAAAGAGACTAAATTATCAGTATGTGTTAAGCTTTAGCTCCAAATTACCAGTGTATCAACTACTGTCAGGTCCATTACAAATATAGGCCATCGTATCATTTTAATGTCTTCTGACAATAGCCAGCTTGTTTTAAAATATCCACGAGATTTGTTTTTAAAACTATTGCATGTATGAATATTTTAGAAACCATGGAACTTCAGACCGCTACTGTAACCGCGTCTTTCAGTAATAAAGTATTCAAGGGATTTACCTGCTGGATAAATGTGAACAACATATCCGTGGCCGTGGAACACTTCGTATTATAGCTAGGTACATTTACAATCCAAATATTTGCGTGCATAATTTTTACATTTTCTAACATTTAGAGTACGTTAGGAGCTGTGTGTGTTGACTGTCACAGAATGTTATCTAAACGCACACCAGTTACGTCTTGTAAGAAAAATGTTCTAAAAGGCACTCGAAATAATGCAACCACTCTTTATGTTCGCACAATATTCTTGTTGTTAACTATCCGGTATTGATTTATTCTATTAAAATTATTCTAAACATGCATATGCTGCGTCTGCAGCGCTTTTACACTTAATCAATTGCAGACACGACATTCACATCTGAAGGCTGTGATATTAAAATGAAGCCCACGTAGACAGTTTAGGTTGACAGTATGTTAGCTAAAAATTTGCCTACGCGTTTGACGGTAACGTTTTTTAATCTCGGTGCAGATGTCGCATATTTTGAGAAATTTGACGGCCAACAAAGACTATTAGTAGGTCCTGAAGAGGCTGAAACGGAATTGTCTTGGAATGTTGTGATTTCCACACCGGATCAGGCGCATGTAAGAAATGTGTTTTATCTTAAATCGTTATGCAATTAATGAAGCTTCCTTCTTTGCCCATGAAAAAATTAATAATTGTACAGTAAATCTAATGTTCTCACCAAAGCCTGCAATAATACATTCCTATTGACCAGCAACACAAATGCGGCATGCCAAATACCAGATTGCTGTTTATGAGCTAACGCGGTACTGTTTACCGACCAACTGTTTCTAATTAAGAAACTAATTCTTCACATTATTGCTAGTTGCCCCATTTTTTCGTAAATACTCTGTGCGATTCAATACTTTCGGAGCACATTGAGCAAGGGTGATCTTTAAGTTTCAAGGTGATAAATTGATAAGCAAAGATGTACACGTTCGTAAATGAAAGCAGAACCTATTCAAACTTATTTTATCTTCATTTGTAGAACTTCACATGTCTGAGCCACAACGGAGTGAAATGTATTGGTGTCACAGAAGTTCCTGAGCCGGAAAAGTGTGGTATGTCACCTAGACGTAGTAATGATATCGTAATAAAATAGACTAATTCAGCTATAAGAATGAGGTCCAGTAGCTGCAAAATATTTTGTGATTTGATTAGTGTGGATTCGCACATATACCGTGCGGATTCTAAGAGCGTCTGGCTTTTGTCATAACTCTTGCTAATAGTGTAACGATATCCGTAATAAAATTCCTGCAACCCAAATGAAGATATTCAAATGTGCGTCTATTGCCAAATGTGGATTACCAGTGCGATCAAAATTCTTTTTACTAGAAATTGAAAATACCGAGACCGGGATGAAGTATGCGGTAAGGACGAGCATCGACGTGGACGACTTTGCCGCCTATGTCTGCTACATTGGCAAAGAGGCATCTGCCCAATCTGTGTACAAGCTCGGTGGGTGTTCCAGATTCATTTGGATATGCACCTTTATCATGTAAAAGGTATTTGTATTGAAATTTTATTTGCTCGGGTAAAGACATCTTGATAGTAATTTTGAAGGATTACAAAGTATGATAACTCCTACGAATAATGAACACCTCATTAACATTATAGAAGTTTTATGCAGGATGTATTAATGGAAAACGTGAATAAGGACTATCCATAGTAAGGCAGCAGAAGGGCTATTGGGTAGACAACTATTTATCTACTGAATACGTTAACTACTCTTGGCCGCGGATCCAAAAAAGGTTTTAATTTCACGAAATTATGAAACCGCGAAAATATTTGCGGTAAAATGTGGTTATATAGCCCCACCTTGTTGGGACAGTACTGTTGAGATTGAAGTTAACGGTGAGCGTTAAGATTCAGGGCTATGAAATTATAGTGGGTGTACGTAACCACATCTAACCAAACATGCTTTTAATTTTGTCATCCCAGGTGCATGATTTTTTGTAATCGTTCTGCGCAAAACGGTTATTAATATTTTTCAAGCGATACTGCATGAGATTCCCTGCTGAACGCATAAACAGGCAATCGCCTGACAGCTTGGTTTCTTTTGAAATTTTTCGGTTTCTGTGCTATGCAGATATGTCTTGGCTTAACAAAAGAGAAAAAAGTGGTAACAACGTGTTTACTTATAAAATGTTTTCTTTAAGGTTCGCATGACTCGAATGGCGTAACCGCTCAGCTTATTGAAGCAAAAATTGCTATTAGTTTAAACGGGGAACATGTTGGGCTAAATGACTTGGGAACCCATTATCTCTGGCTTCAGAACATTCAGATCGAGGATGTTAAATGTGAGAAATACGATAACAAATCCATTTGTCACCTGTCTCTGGACAACCTGAAAATATACTGGATGGTTCCCGTAAGTCACAAATTGTGTGATACCATGTCCAGCGTTGCCTATTGGATTCCATGTAACATCTCGGATTATCTTGTCAATGCATGTCATGCGTCTCCAAAAGCCTCTACATAACTGGTGGCCAGAAAACACGATATAATTTTATGCGAACTTACTGCCATTGTCTAGTTATGTATTCCGCCAGTTCAAAGACTGTGTTTGATTTGTACCCTGAAGTTACACAAAATCCCCTGCATGTTCTCTAAGATCTAAGCGCTTTATGACACATGCAGACCTATAGAGACAAGACATAAGTATCAACTAGAACGACATGCAAGATATTTTTTTAAGTTCCAAAATAGATGCCCAGCTAGTCAAAGATAGTGATCCTCCTAATTTGGAAATAACGGATCTGCATTTAGTAGCCGTTTTCTTATGAGAACACAGGTAGGTATGACATATATTCAAGCCGGAAACAAGTTCTTAATGATTCAGCAGATAAGCCCTGAAAGAGAGCGTTCTATAAGATTGATGCCTGATCTCAGAAGCAACTTGATCTGGGACTTGCAACAACGAATCTGGCGAAATAGATGATAGAGTTAGACTCTCGCCACGATAGGCATGTTCCGAATGCTACATAGCATTACACGAATCTTACCGTTAACTACAATGAAAAGCACTAATTTTTTTAGGTTCATATTCACTGCATGCCTTGCGTATTTCAGAGAAATTTGAGATGTTAAATAAGTGTTCTTTTAAGATTCTGCAAATAGTCTTAGGCGACACGTAATACCTCAAGTTAACAAACCGACGTTTTCGGTGATTCATCATCCGGCCTACAGGCTAGCATATAAAATGCCTTATGTGAAACTGACGGGTTGTATTAGTGTCTCAAGTTTAACTGGCGCTCATCGTTTCCAAACAGGTTGCATAACTACGTGGGCGAAGTGCAAAAGGCGATATAGATTTGTTGTAATATTTGTAAGTAAGGCACGTGGGGTACGGACCACTGTCATTAGGTAATTAAGGTGGCGTGCGATCTTAATCTGGGTTCGTCTTTAGCCACGGAAGACAGAGTGCTTCCATCGACGTCTTTAGAAAACTTAGCGGCCATTTAGTAACTGCCTTGGCTGTGGCTAAAGCCTGATGTAGGAGGACTCTGGTAAAGTTTGCTAGTGTCAAGTAAAAAACCCGAAAGGTTCCTCTATCATTGACTCGGTGCTTTATATCGGCTTGACGCGCAAAAAATAAGGCACCTCTGTTTGACCAAGCTGATATATTTTCTGATACGATCTTTTGCAAACGTCTTGTTACACGGCCAATATATTCCGATCCACAGGAGCAAACGAATGGGCAAAAGCACATCTATGTGGACTAGAATGGTAATCGGCCTTTTCTTGCCAAACCTAGAATTTTAAATTTTGTAAAACATACGCATGAAGTGGCCGTAGGCAAAATGAAGGGGGTCTTTTTTCCTGGACATCGTCTTACCAGTTTGCTCGCCGCAATATGGGTCTCATGAATAACTGGAAACATAGGATTGCCAATATAACATTTCAAATATCTTCCTGTCTGCCTGATATGTAGCCTAATTTGTAGTAAACCCCGTGTGCTTTTTCAACAAACCTTTGCACTTCAACCAAAACTTAAGTATCCGCTGTGAGATTGGGAACAGTAACTCTTTGTGAAGTTAAGCTTATAGGAATTCAAGAATTGGAACGGAAAGCCTTTGAGCTGGTTAATAGATGTTAACCTGTTGCAGATATTCTCACGACCAGATGACTTACATAAATTTCCTTTGTAAATGTAGGCCTACATGGAAATTTCCTGTGTAGTCTTTGCTAGCTCACCAGCTTAACTAACAAATTTTCTCCTTTCAAATTATGCTAAGGACGGCAATGTGCATTCGATAATTGATGTACTATCCGTCAACGAAACTCTTCGATTCACGGGATCGTTTGGAAGCTGCATTACGAGAGGTTTCTCAATAGAAATAGACCGGGCCGAAAGGGATATCAGATACTTCCACGTCCTACACTACCAGCAAGATCGTCTGGACACTATGGCAATGCTGTGGGATTTTCTGCTGACTGTATTTAGTTACGAATGCTTCGCGTTCCGTGACTTCAAATTTTGAAAAAAACACGTATTCTTGGGTACGCACGGGATAAAGTTCATTTTACAGTCCTGTCCCCTCCTCCATTTATTAAAGCTCATTGTGGTGTTGGTTTGGATTTGGGATTGAAATAAAATGTTTGGTTTTCGGAGCAGCAAAAAATCGTAATTGTTTGCATTTCAAAAATTACGTGGTTGCTTAATAATGCAGCTTATCTCAACACTGCGCATTAAACTCAAATCAAAAAGCGCAATCTGCATAAGAAAACCCCTGTCGAATATCTTTGTTTTCTTTCAAGCATTCGTGTTCCTGCTGGCACATATACAGACGTAGTAATTGTCATCATAAACTATTCAAGGTCGAAAAATTCATGACAATGAATCCCGCGCATTGACTGTAGTTACCTGGAATAAATAGTGGGAGTCTCCATGTTACTGGGTTAGCATTACTGAAAAAAACTGTCCACCTCTACATTAAGGCAGCTTTTAAGTGGCCTAAATCCACAGCTCAACCTGTTTAGGACTGTTTACCTAGGGCCGAATGCCAAAATACCTGTATGGCATAGATAATAAATTTAAGCGAACCAATTTCCATTTTATTAATCTACGAAAGTCCTTTACAGTCGACTCACGTAAATTACGGTTTGATAACTAATAGGTTGAAAGTGAATAAATACAGTGTCATGAAGTTGCATTAATATACCAATATGCGAAATTTTGAGGAAGCGCTCAATTATTTTTCAGCAAGTGCAAAACGCGACAACGTATTTAGAATGCAGTCCTGCCAAGGTATTACCTAATCTTTAAAGTTTTCACTTTTATTTAGCATGTGGTTTCGCGGAAGAGCATGCCTTATCTTAAACACCTATAGTTTCTGGTCGGGTTCTTTAGGTGTAAATTTCCATACTCTTTTGCACTCGCATTTAGTGAACTCTGAATTTCATCATGTTTTTCCTCGTGAGTTTTGACATAATATCTTTTGGTTCACTACCGAGCCTAATATAACATTATTGCCCGAATGAACATATTAGGATACCTGCGGCTAATATTTCTCTGTTTGTGGAGACGGCGTCGTGAGATCCGGCCCCGAGCATCGTGTGACACATGACCGCATAACTGAATAGACGCACGCCAAAATATTCCGGTACTACCACTTGTTCCTGAAGTCGGCTTAGGGGAGATGATTTTACGAAGAAAACATTCCTTTAAAAGGCCGCGGCAATCTTTGAAGGAGCTTACACACTGTAAGTGTCAGAAAATAACTAGATCTTTCAACTCGAAAGTGTACACAGCTAAGGTTCGGCATTATCAAAATGGCTTTTCATTGAGCATTGAACGGTAATATATAGTGATCTTGAATGCAGGAAATTCATTGGTGTCTGCTCTCATGGCAAATGTCATTGACATTATAACTGCGCTAATCTGAGCTAGACGGGATCACTGCTAAAGTTCTACGTAGGGTTCTTATCTAGTGTTTGGTCGTTTCGACGCATCCGTGCGGCGGGTTCATGCGCCGCGGTTTTGCCAGCACAATAAGGCCACCTAGGTCCCCGAAGGCAGACAAACTGGAATTAATTTGTTCACACTTAAGGAACATATTCTTGCTATCTGTGCAGCACAATATGTGCCGGCTTTGGCGTCAACTATGATAGAAATAAAAGATGAGCGACCGCTCAGACTAAGTCATGGACCTAACAGGTCATTATTAACAGATGCGTCATGGGCTAGTACGCTGGTGGGGCAGGGTTTGTAGGGCAGACTGTGTGTGATACGCAATAACAAAATATGAAGACTTCTCCATGGGCGAACTCTCTAGCAGCCCTCAGTAGTGTGCCCTCAGTAGAGTGTGCGAAGTTTAAGATAAATTAAATTTAACCCGAGTCGCCTAGTTCTTGACAGTCTAATTTGTACGCAATCACTGCTCGCAAAGCACGTGGTGTGGTACTCGCATAGTTTGCAGGACATACCTTACTGGGGAGCACAGGAATACACAGAAAGCCGAAACACGCGTTGAGCCGAGATTTCGCCGCTGAATGACAGAACTGTGAGGAGTTCGATTGATCAGTGTGCCCCAAGAGTTGTTTGTGTGCTTTCTGATACATATTCAATTTTTGACATTAAAGGTGTAACCGATGCATGGATCTATAGCTAACTATTGGTAGTTTCCGACTATCACACGGTCATTTCACCATAGCTGGTGGACCTCGGTTCAAATATACACATCAAATAACCGTCTGAGCCTCTAGGCCGTTATGCATAAAGCAAGCAACATTACCTACTTATATCATGCGACCATTACTGCTACTATGCCAAAAATGCGTAAAATCTATACAGAACGCCTACGCAAAATGGAATGAATTAGGATCAGTGCGCGGTTAGATAAATAATGTAACAGCAAATTAAAGGCCTGTCAGATAATTTTAAATATTAAATGTTGACCGTAAAGGCTAAAAAAAGAAGAACGATGCAGATTGAAAATAAACGGTCAGAACAGCTGAACGACCCCTCAGCCTAGGTCATGGCACTCCCCATCGCCGGTGATAAACATGCGTTATGTGCTAGCACGCTGAGGTTTGCAGGGTGGCAATGCTGTCGTATTTTCTGCTGTCTGTCTTCATTTACGAATGCTTCACGTTCCGTGACTTCAAATTTTGAAAAAAAAACATTTTCTTGGGAACACACGGGATAAAGTTCATATTACAGTCCTGTCCACTTCTCCATTTTTTAAAGCTCATTGTGGTGTTGGATTGGATTTGGGATTGAAATAGAGTGATTGGTTTTCGGTGCAGCAAAAAATCGTGATTGTTTGTATTTCAAAAAATTACGTGGTTGCTTAATAATGTAGCTTATCTCAACATTGCGTATTAAACTCAAAACAAAAAGCGCTATCTGCATTAGAAATCCACTGTCGAATATATTTGCTTTCTTTCAGGCATTTGTGTTCTTGTTGTCACATATGCATACAATACTTTTAGCATACACTATTCAGGGTCAGAAAATGCAGGACTATGATGTCCACACTTTGACTGTAACTATCTCGAATAAATGGTGGAAGGCCATGTGTTACTGACAAACCTGTCTGCGTCTATACTTAGGCAGCTAATAAGTGGCTTGAATCTACAGTCCAAACTGTTTACGACAGTTTACCTTGGACCGAATGCCAAAATACCTGTTTAGTATAACTAATAAATTTTAGCAGACAAAATATTCTATTATTAATCTATGAAAGTCCGTTACAATTAATTTACTTAAATTGTGCCCTAATAGTTAAGAACCTGACATTTTTATGAGCGTCAAAGTGAAGAACTTTATTCCCATACAGGTGCATTTACATACAAATTGGCGATAGTTACAGAAAGTGCTCAATTATTGTTCAGCAATTGCGATTTGCGACAACGCATTTTGAATGGTCTGTGGTTCACTGCCGCCATGGTATTATCTAATCCTTAAAGTTTGCGCTGTAATTAAGCATCGAAGCATTCAATTTCGCGGAAAAGTATGCTGTATTTTGGACCCCCTTCTAGTCCCTGGTCGGGATCTTTAGGTGTGTATGTGCGTGATCGCTTGCTCTCGGATTAAATCAACTCTGAATCGCACTATGTTTTTTTCTCCTGAATCACGACATACCATTTTTTTGTCTCACTGCACAACCCTATATAACATTATTGCTCTGTTTTCATCCACACAATTTATTTTACTTCTAAAAGGCATTAGGGTTTTTCCAGAATTCACAATTATTTTAACGAACTGCATTACATTAAATTTGTAGACGTTTTTAAAAATGTGTTATACATGCAATGCATAATTCCGTGTGATGTGGCGTCCAGTATTCTACGACTAATAGAGGCGACGGAAAAAGGAAAAATTTAATTGACGAAAAAGATGCTACTAAGGGTGCATTATGATATTCTCCCCTCTAAGTAATTCGGTGTTCGTCAATCTATTTAAATGTCCCGATATCTGTCAGCATGAGCTGCTTTCACTGAGCGCAGATCGTCGAAAATGCCCACATATTTGTTTTCTCTGTGAGATGTATACATATTTAAATTCTGAAGTTACTAAGTTTTTAACTATTTCGTTAGGTGACGATTATATGAGATTTTTTTATATTTTGTTCTCTGAGACTTTGATGTCATATGTGTGTTTTCTTAAACGTATAGTCTTTTATATATCAACGAATTATTAAACATTTATGAATATTTTCAATTCGGCGAATGCCGAACTAGCCTCTATGGGATGGAAAAACCAGCGATCTTGTGTAGTGTGCATTATGGCGAACGGTCGTTTGAACTAAAATTGACATAACTATCGTTTCTTCTGATCTAAGAAGAGTCTGGTGACTATACCATTAGAACTAGAGGATATGAAATTGTCCGTGGATTGCCTATATAACATTGTTCCAATCCAAACGGTTGGAATGAATCTGTTTGCGTAGTCGTCGTATGATCCAATCTAGAGTATCCTGTAACACATAACTGCATATACACATGTGAAAATATTCCGGTACTGCCGCTTGTTCTTGGAGTAAGCTTAATACAGCGTGTATTATTCAAAAAAGTCATTCTTTGCAGAAACCCCTGGATGTCTTAGAAGGAGCCGACGTACTAAGTATCAGCATGCAATTAGAACTTTCCCCTCAAAAGTGTGTACAGGTACGGATCGGCCGTATCCCACTGGGTCCCCGCTGAACATTGGAGTGCGATCCATAGTTATCTGTGTTACAAGAAATTAACGGGTGTCAGCTCTTCTTAGAAATTCCATTAACCTTCGATTTCCGCTTATCGAGGGTGGACAGGGTCATTGCTAACGTACTATGTATGGCTCTTTTCGTCTAGTCTTTTAGACGCATCCATGCAGCGGGGCCATGCACCGTGGATTCGCCATCAAAATAAGGCTACCTTGGTCCGCGGAAAGAATTAAACAAGCGTTATTTTGCTCACGCGAAATAAACATGCTCTTGCTATGTATGCTGTATAGTATTTGCAGTTTTGCCATCAACTGTGATAGATTAAAAGGCGGAACTACCTCCCAGACTAGGTAATGACTCTCTCCATCACCGGAATTAAACGTGTGTTATGTGCTAACACGCTGATATGTGCAGGATATGCGGTGTAGATTGTGTGTGCCACGCATCAACCTTCTCGATCAGCGTAATCTCGTCCTCAGTAGTGTTATGGATTTGAAGAGCGTACAAAGGTTATAGTGTAAAAATTATTATCCAAGTCGCCTAATTCATGAATAACTAGTGCATACGCCATCATTGCACACAAATAAGACAGTGTGGTATTTAAATGAGATGCAAGCCATACCTTACTCGGCAGCATAGGTACTAGCAGAAAGCCCAGACACGCGCTCAACCGATAGTTTGCCGATGAACGACGGAACTGTGAGGGGCCCGACTTCTCAGTGTGTCCCCAGAATTCTCATAGTACTCCAATTTTGCCAATGCAGGTGCAACTTATTCATATACCTTTGACAACTTGTGAATATTACTTGGTTATTTCACCGCGGATATCGGACTTCTGCTCAAATATGAAATTTTAATCTAAGCCCAATTCTCTTTAAACATAAAGCGATCAAACATACCTACTTATTTCATAAAACTATCAACATTGCAATGCAAAATATTTGCGGAAACTCTCAACAGCCGCCCTACGCGGATAGGAATTAATAAAGCAACAGCAATTTAAGGGCTTCTCGGATCAGTAAAATTAATGAATGACAAACTTGAAGGCGCCAAAGTGCAGATAGAAAGTAAACAGCCAAAATTTGTCAATTAATACTTTAAAGACCGACAAAGTGGCGTGCAGCATGTAGACTACAGCCCATCTTCGTTCATACCTGCACTCTTTAATTAAAGATATCTGAAAAACTGGGATACATATAGGGAAGGGAAATGGGAAACACCATTCCGAATTTGGGCAGCATCAGTGGAACTCGGATGCAGTGTAACGAATGTGTTGTTCGATATGACGTCTGAAATATTAATTACGGTTCTAATTGTTTGACAGTAGGTACATAGTACATGTCATAGCGATAAAACGAGGTTGTTTGGCTTGTGCTCAGATTTGAAAGAGCAGGAACATATATTATGTGAGAGCCATACAAATCTCTGAATCAAAACACTTGCATGACGTGAACCGTGTGTAAACAGATCCACGCGCGTCCGAACGGCCGACAAATACCTCAAAATAAGTTACTGTCCCAAAACAGAAAACACTTTGAAAAAGCGTTCATATATAACACATTTAATGCAGTGCAGAGTAAACCGTATGGTAAATATAGAAGGGAATTACTGCACGTGTACCGAACATTATCGAAAACGAAATATGCAAATGCCTTCATCAACGTCTGAAATACCTCTTTATGACAACTTTTGCTATACAGATATCTGAATTTAGAACAAAGGAGTTATGTCGTAAAAACAAAATCGTTCGGCGAATGTGGTGACCGGCATAGCCTCCATCCAGATAGTGTCAAGCATGGCATAACTGATGGTTCATCTAAATGACAACAGAAGCGACTGTAAACGTGACGAGACATGAGGAACCCAAATTCGATTGGTCAAGGTCCGCTCAGAGTCCTGTCAGGGATTAGACATTAACGGCCGCGGCCAATCAAAAACTGGGGTTGTAAACGCATAAGTAAGGATCTCTTTCGAGAGAAAGCACAAAAATAGGATTCACTCTTACATTTTTCGGCCAACTGCTTTTCAGTGTACAACAATTATACGGCCAGTTGCGACGATATTCTTTCCAAAGCTGCGTGCTTATATAAATGCGATTTGTATTGCGTTAAAATAGGTAATATTCTAAGTACCAATAAAAGATATTTTAAAAGTCGAACATAACTTCATGCGAAAGAGCGGTGACATGGAGCAAAGTGGCAGCGAACTCACAATGCAAGAATCATGCGTGCACAATATCGTCAATGCGCGGAAGATGGGAGCTAGAGTTAGCATGAAACGGTTTGCAAACGTCACCGTC
The DNA here is from genome assembly GCA_902702965.1 of Spirometra erinaceieuropaei. NCBI lineage: Eukaryota > Metazoa > Platyhelminthes > Cestoda > Diphyllobothriidea > Diphyllobothriidae > Spirometra > Spirometra erinaceieuropaei. The sequence goes on from CACRXP010000014.1 coordinate 185,583, forward strand.
AAGTCTTTCAGCCCAAAAATCTAAATCCTCGCAGTTGACACCCATCAGTATAAGGAATCACAGAAATAGTTTCGAAGATGAATTTGAGAAAAAATTCCGTAAACACGTTCGACGTTGCTTCGACCACAGACGTCTTTTAAGCCAAGGAAATGGTAGCAGAACTGAAAACGTGGACCGCACACACTTTATATAATGTGAGCCTAATTTTCGAAAGACACTTTATGTGATATGAACCCACACAAATCCATGAAATGTAAACCGAAATTCTAAAGTGCATTTTCGACTGAAACGGATTAATTGAGTAAAGTTACGGTATAATTATCACGCAACATAATTCTCAGATTTGGCAATTACTTTAGGCTGCCACCTTTTAACGAATATTTTTCTAATCGCACATAAAAAAACAACACTGTTTATTAAAGAACTGTTTAATCATTGCGGTTTTCCATTATTATGCTTATTCGGAAACGCATTACGTCTCTTTCAAATTATTTGCTTAAAAGAAGCATATAACGTAGTTTCAACAAATCTTCTAATAATGAGATTTTTTCAAGTTGTAAAATTCCCGTTTACAATATGTCATATTTCAGCAACTACTAATGTCGCTAGCCAAAATTACTGAACCCCATGGTTACCCCTTTATACCATGATAGTGGAAAATAATTAGGTAGCTTTTTGAAAACCCTATAGGCATGTGTAACTTTGGAGCAAATTCAAAATTATTCGGGAATTGTGAAGGGATTTATACGGTTTCTTCAATTATAACATTCGTATAAGACTAATTCCCTAGGAATTTTGTCTGAGTTCATCAAAAATCAGTTAGACACTTCATACTAATAATGCAGTTCTTTTTACAGTGTACTTTTTGCGGGTAGCTGCCATTTAAACTAAGGAATTGGTATTATGACATTTGGATAGTTGCCGAAGTGTAGGAAATCATTAATTTTTAAAGCATAATTAAAGATGGTGGAAATGTCTGCACTAACTTTTTCATTTAAAGAAAGAATGTGGAGACTGTCTGCAGATTCATCCAGTTAAAAAACAAAATATCCACACAGCATTGGCCACACTTAATTCACTACAGCATTTACATATGAAATAAAATAAAAATATGGTTTAGCTTAAATACCTCATGTATGAAAAAGAAAATTAATGACATCGCATTGATAGAATGAGGCGGGCATATTTACCAGTTAAACATATCTAAGTGGAAATGCGTATATAAATCTTCTGTGTAAAAAACGGTCGCGCATAAAAAAATATGAATAGCTGTTACCGACTTTTGAATTCTTTGCCACAAACTTACGCGTAGTAGGATATTCAAGTTATGCATTGTGCGACTAGTTGTAGATAATTATTTTTTCTCATTGTCCGAAATAAAAATTCTAAATCATTATTGAAGAAACCAATAACACTATTTGGAATTCGCAGGAATATAACATATCATTATGTATCGCAAACATAGTAAAAACGATAAAATCGAGTATTAATATAGTAGTGCATTTAACACCCAATCTTATGCATTTAAGACAACATAATCTTATAAATGTAAATAAAAATTATATCTACCCCATATAAAGATGTCAGCTGTGTTTGACGGCATAGAATCTATGCACGGCGGTAAGTTTCGAGACAATGTTCTCGAATCGCTCTTAATTAATCTATTTTCCACGAATTTCGACGTGGTTCAAATTAGCAAAGCCTTTTATTATCCCACAATGACACCTATCGATACAGGCAGACAGAACGTGGCTTTAATTCTGGCGGCATGCAATGGGACCTACAAGCGTAAGCACGCCGCCGTTCCACATCGAGCCATCAACACGCCTGGCATCAATCTCAGGAAGTGATTCTTTTCGCTTCATCCTGTTACCACCGTCTCATTAACTTTTTCCACACATGTTTGGAAACAATAGAAAAGTGCAGTTTCATATTCTGATCCTTGTGACGTCCTGGTAGATAGGCATTCTCCCGAACATCCAACCCGTCTCACACCGTTTATACTAATGCAAAATGAATGTCACATCTGCGTCTTTGCATCGACAACAGAGGTAGTTTTTTCTGCCCTTACATTGCGGTCTTCACGTGAGTTGTGCAGTCCCAAAACTCATATCAATTAACTAACTTTTAAATTTACTATCTGTCGATGTGTCGGAATAGGTAAAAAACTCAACTTCAGAATCTAATGTATAAAAGGACGACAGTTCTTCATTGATAACACGCGTGCATCAAGAATAATTAGACTCATGGTGTGTGTGTGTGGGGGTCGACAGCGTCTAGTGGAGAGCGTCTAGTGGCAGAGCGTTCTTTGGTCAAGCAGTTATGCCACTCACTCATTAGCACACGCCAAGTGCTTAAGGTCAATAGGCCGAGATTGAATGGAAGGCAGGCGTGCAGCTTAACGTGATATTGGACTACTACGAAACAGAGCGGGTCCAAATAGTTTGAATTTATGTACACGATTCAACTTCATACTGGGAAGTAAACCAACCGGACACATTTACCTGCAGCAAGATCTTTTATGCATTTTCCGAGGACTCAAATGTCGACGAAGGGTGAGCAAAGTTTGCTACCTTGAACTAAACAGAGGTCATGCGAAGTTTTGCCGTATACCCTTATTTGGTCTTTCATAGACCGAGATAAGTTTGTCAAGGATAAGGCAAAAATGGGCATCTGTCGGGCGTAAAGTCTGCGGGAGATGGCGATTGTAGTGGTTTTAGTGGGACTAGTAGTGGTGGCGTTTATAGCTGCTGTGGTGATTATTTTTCGCCATTTGAACTTAAATGCCACGATTGCTGTCTGCATAAACTGTGCTCCCTTGACGGGAAATCAGAGACAATACGCAAATATGTATTTTTTGAGGAAAATGTAGGAATGAGTCACAGATATTCGAAAAGTTGATACATGCATAACCAAGTAAGAAGGGAGTTGTCTCATGTCTCTAAGTAACAACTGCTGAGCAATTTTTTCTGTAGTTATCTCTGCGGAACTTTCATATTCAAAGTCGGTTAGCTTGACAGCCACCAACGTAGCGAACCTTGCTTTTTTAAAGTAGCCATTCTTTTAAAATGACAGAACTACTTTCATAAGAGGAAATAAACTCGAAGCATCTGTATGGATCTAATACGTTATACATCAGTGTTTACCCGGGTACAAAAAGTTCCTGTGTCTTGAAAGAAAACCTGGACGAGACAATACGTTAATTTCCAAAGTTTTATTCTCCCAGAAATCAAACTAAATTTATTTTAGGGATTGGCGGCGAGAGTGAGACGCATCTGCTCACCTGAAGCTATTTAGGCAGAGCTCCAACAGCTGAGGAACACACTTCGCAAAAACGATGCCCAGATAGATTTGTCCTCCGAAATATTGGGGAACACGACCCAAATCCCAATGTGGCGAAAGCGGAAAGGAAAGTTGTATTCATAAGATTGCCTTTTGGAGGAGATACAGAGAACGAACTAGTCAGACGGCACTTAAATATCGCTATCACCAGGGCATTTTCCGCGAAGAATTAACGCGCATGCTTCACAAACTCTTTTCTCCTACGTTTGGGAGGTAAAGACGGACTACCGTTGGAGGCCACATCAATGTGCATCTACTCATTCGCTTGCTCCTTTGGAGCGGGATACATCGGCTGCACAACGAGACGCCTGGTAAAAAGGGTGCGTGAACATATGCCCGCCTGGCTAGACAGATGTAAGACCCGATAGATTTCGTGTGCTATTCCCGCGCATTTGATCGATACGAATCACCGAGTCAATACCAAGAAAGTATTTCAGGGTGTCTGCCGGACACCAACATGCCTCTCTAAAGGCCTACGCCAACGTATACTAGCAACGGCCGAGACAGTGGCTATGCGGCTAGCGAATCTGGTGTTAGACTGTCAAAAAACTCTCACACGAGCGCTTATTCTCTGCCATGGCCAACGTTAAGCTCAAGTGTTGACAACATGCCGCCTCAAATCCCTAATTACACTGATAGGCAGTCCGTGTATTCAACTCAAACAACCTCTTACAATCTCCCCTAGCTCTGAGGACCAAAACCTGCCGACCTGGTCATGCGAACGCCGTGGGGAAGGTGACTGTTCATGATTTGATTGCCCTTGAGACACCTATAAACACTGTTCATTTTCATTCCTTTATGTAACTGTATTGGCCTTACAAATAATTACACCAAACAACACGTGTTTTTCAACTTGACTTTTCAATTAGAAAACATTTTGAAACCTAAATAGACCCTACCTTCAAGCATAAAATATAAAGGCAATGCGATTTGCTAAAAGTTAGTAGAAAAAAGCTCATGCTTGTGCATGTTTTTTTCTAAAAATAATTGTGAATGCATATGACCATCGAAAATCAATGCGAGAAATGTATGCTACCTAAGTAATCATTTTTAACCGAGTGTGATTTTTGCAGGAGAACGGAAGGATGTGCATTCAAAAGCTAAAATGTTACTGAATTATGACGCACATAAATCAATATTACAACCTTGTCCCGGGAATTCTTCTAAATAAAAAAATACATTTCAGAATTGCGGCCAAGATTTCATGAGATCGGTCACTCGCTGTATGTTATGAGGCAACAAGGCTCAGCTTACGAGCCGTCGCATGATTTTTGGTAAAATTAAATCCTGCCGGGCTTTTCTGTTTCACAATTAGTGCTTTCCCCATGATGTTTTGATAATGTTTTCTGTTCTACTACTTACTCGATAACATGAACAAACTACTTAAATGTTATAAATAGCAAAACACGTTTTTTTAGATATGGAGTCATTCCGAACTTCAGAAAAGTAGTTTGACTGAACCATTAGGCATTTCAGAATGGTTTCTATGGGTACGTTCATAACTGCGGGTGTCAAGAGGCCACAGACTATTGCTTCATATGCAATTTAAATAACTGTTATAAATTCGTTCTCTTAAGACAGCAGTGAGAATAAAATGCCCGATGTGATGCTGTACACCGATGCAATGCTGGAGTCAAGAACTCAAAAGATATCCGCGCAAATATGAAGGGAAAATTCAATATTCAACGGACATTCCATCGACAGCTGGACGTTGTGTTCTGTTCAATGTCGACGCATTCATGAATGTCTGTGCAATTTACCACCGCTTCCTTCATTCCTCATTACCTACTACGTTAAGGACTTGCCGTACAACATTTTGTACTTGGCACTCCTGCATCTTGTTTGGCAGTGTCCCCAACAATGGTTATGTGCGCTAATCGATTACTCGATCGTAAAGGTTCCGAAGTTGGTGTCAGGACAATACACGTTAAACTTTAGTGTTCTCATCCCCTTCACCTGCATTGTACAATAATTAACAGAATCCCCTGTGATGAAGTTGATGGATTCCACAGAATGCTGCAACACGGATAAGCAACATACGAGTGACGACTAAAGATGCTCTCTCCTGTTTAAGTTTCAGCGAATGATTTTGTGCCAGAAACCGTGCTAGCTAGACAGAAAGCGTATAAATTACCGATAGATGGACCGTCGTTTCCGACGATGGCTTCCATTCACAAAGACGAAAGACAATAAATTTATTGACTCGACGTTTCTGATTCTTACTCGAATTTATCATCAACTCGGTCGCGAATAAGAGTGATGGTGGCACACGGAGCGCAGCATTTATAGCACGAGGCTTCTTTTGGACCATATGCGTAATGTAATTAGCAGCCTTTGCGAGCACACCTAGGGTTGTAATTGATAATATGATGGACTGTCAGCCCGCGTTCAATTCAATAATTGATACGATGTACACCGTGTGCCCTGCGGCAGGGTGATCCAGCGACGGTGACTTGCGCGTGATTTAGTGATAAAAGACTTGCGCAGCATCCGCGTAGTACCTCATCTCCCAACCTTGGCTTGCTGTCAATACAACGTCATTAAGAACGGAGGCGATGGAGGGCGCAACAGCATGGCAAGGTCAAACCCGCACCCTGGCGCTACACTCCATACCCCTTAGTCCATAAATCAAAAGACTCGGCTTTTGACCAACGGCATCGGAGAGAGGGTTGGCACAACCGCGCCGCACCTAGGCGTGCCGTCACACCCGGCAAGATCCCACGCAGTGGGGGTCCCATAAAGGCCATATTAGGAAGGAGCCATTGCAGCTTGACTCTTAGACCGCCAGCCGTCCGCTTCGGTTGACAACGTTCCAAGCCACGGCTTTTAGCGCACCACGATAGCTTAAATCGCGCCAGATTGTTTGTAGTGAGGAAAATGCGCTGAGTCTTCGACCTTACCCCCCCTTCCCATTCCCAGCACCCAGCCACTGTCCGAGCCATCCAGTTTACAAGTGCGGGAATGGCCTCGGTGACTGACATATCTAGTGTCCTTGTTTGCGCGCGCCAGGTGCACGACCTGCCCCCCTCCCCTCCCATTAAACACTAGCACTATTACATAATATATGCATGAGAGTGCCGTTGGTCACACTAAGTAGGAGCCGTTTTAACCCGGATTTCAGTCCACACGTGCGCCAATCCTTTCTTCCACGTACACAACTGGGAAGACAGCAGAAGAGCCGCATTGAGACGTAGCCCAGACACACACATCCCACTTGCGTTAGAGGTGGCAATTGGTTGCCTGTGGTTGATGATGATGTTGCGTAATGCAGGGTTTGGTGGCTTGGTCTCGCGCACGGTCGTCTTCCGCATGGGTTTCATGAATGTGCATATGATTTAATATGCCCATGAGGTAAGTAAATGCGCATGTGTATTGAGGTCAGTTGAGGCGGACGCGTCCAGTATAAGTAGGTGTTCCAGGCACTGGTTCGTCTGTCTCTGTCGATGCATTCTCAAGGGATTGACAAGGCCGATGTATGAGATGAATGTACGGGAGCAGTATGATGAGCTTCTTTAAGCACCAAAAAACTGGCAAGCATGGACAGCGGTCAAGGCCTGGAAATAGGGAATGTAAGTGAAGTTAACGGATTTTCTTCAATTAAAACAATCCATAATTTTAAGGAGCAATGGCAAATAACGGATGATTCAGAGTTCTAAGTCGGTCCACTGTGTGTTTTTGGTTAAGGGAGAGAGTCAGGCTGCAATGCATTTTTCCTAATGTGGTCTTTGTGGCAGTTCTATCTAGTGAAATCAAAACTGCATCGTTTTTGGAGATGGTGGCGGCTGTGTTGTTGTTGGTGACGGACTAGATGGAAGACAGGGTGTGGGTTATGCAAGATTAGCTAAGTATACTGGGGCTGATGGCGTTGGCTGAGCTGTGCGTCAGGGTATAGGTTAAGCTAGGTATGATATATGTTCAATAGGTGTTGGGTGTGCGGAACTGCAGTTTATTTAACACTCGTGCATACGCATATGACCAGGAAGACCAATGCGGTGTGGACGGTAGAAAATTGACACATTTGCATGGACTGTTAGAAGTCGAAAACATTAATTATGTATTATTGAAGGCTGCACAACATGATATTGTAAAATACTGGTCTTAGCTCAGAAGATGAAGATGCGATCACTGGGACAAGAAATTTATTTGCCTGACATTTCGGATCCTCACTTGAATCCATCATCAGAGACGGTCGCAGAAAAAGGTGATGGTGGCACCAGGAGTTCAGTATTTATAGCACGTGGCTGTCGTGGGACCGTGTGCGCACTGCAATTACCAGTTCTCGCAATCGCCGCTGGGGTCGTAATTGATGCGGTGGTGGCTTGTCGGTCCGAGTCCGAGTCGATAATTGCCGTGATTCCGTCATCCGTGCTGGATGCTGGTGTGACGATTTCTCGGCTAACTGGCTCACTGTCATTGTGATAATTGCTCGCCCGCGCCCTCCCCACGTGACTGATTTTCCTGATCAGAGTCTTAGCCCTATACCAGCTAAAATTCTAACGTAAATTACCTGCTGGGTATCAAACCGTGATCGATATGTAACAACTTGTCCGAGTGTTGACATTTTGGCCGCCAATGAACGGTGACTTCAAATATTGCACTCACACTCACCGCTCATATAGCTGTAAGGCTAACCATCTGCCAAAAACGTCGCACGTGCCATACCCGGATGTGCGAAGACGAGGCGCAGAGATCGCATAGACCGCCCTTTACCGTTCTTCAGCAACATGTTAATAATCACTGGGAATACATGGTCAATGTTGCATAAAGAGTTTGATCTCAGAGCAGTTGCGGATGATATCACAACTACGAAATTTTGAAAATGTTTGTCAAGCCAACTCATCCGCCTTCTGTAAGTGCTACAAACCAGCACAGCATTCAATGGAACATAACACGCGCCAGCAGAGTATGACCTGATAAATAAAATTTTTAAGAGCGGTAGGTGTTCTGTGGAAGAGAAAACGTAAGTGACTAACCAGCTTAGGCTAAAAGGAAACGTAACAACGCACGAAACATTAGACCACGCCGAACGCGAAATGCACAGATAAACTCAAACAACCAATCAACGCGCGACACATTATCGATCATACGCGAATTTTTTGATCACGCATGCGGCCTAATCGATGAGCGATGTTGCAATTAATATTTTCTCCTAGGAGATTATTGGGCAGAAAACGCTGCATCCAAGAGTTCCACGTGACAGTGTTAGTTGATCTAGAACGCCCAGGACACTAAAGAGATAATGTGAAATACTAAGGATTGAAATGAAATGACAATAACCAAACAGCTGCATTATTTTGTAAATTGTTATCTCAAAGAAGAATTTCGTCAACAAATACACAAAAAGAGGTTTATTTATTGCTGACCAAACCCAGAGGAAGCCTTCTTTTCTATAACCGTCTTTATACTATTTAAATAAATGATAAATATTTCGGTGTAAGTTTAAGAATAATAATTTTATTTCACATGTACATGGATCCGTCTTCCACGTTTTCCAAAATAGATTGCTTCTAATTTTAAAGGTTAAGAAAAAAGTCTTTGTTGTTGATTTATACGTTTCTGACAAAACATATCTAGGTGAAGAAAGTTATCTTGCAATCAAAAATATCCATCAGCATTTGAGTTTCTGTCCTCATAGCATGAACAGGTTATTCTCCGAAAATTACTTGCGATTGTTCATATGGTTCTGCTGCGGCAAGAGTTTGCCAACATAGTAAGCATATGCATACAGCCCAGAAAGCTACAGAAGAAAATACATATAGCGCTTATAAGGAAAGTACAGAAATGTGTAACGATTTCATGGTGCCATACAAGCAAAACGACATGCAATAATATCGCTGTTATTTGCTATGTTTCAAAATATCGGGTTGATATCGGTGACCTACACTAATGGTTATGCGTCATTTAAACGTTCTGTGACGTACCTTATTATTAATCGTAAAAACAATAATTCTGGGGAGAACTCGACAAATTAGATGATGTCATCTAACTACATTGCTTTATTAACTTCAGCTGATGCTTAAGCTTATTCTTAAAAAGCCGACGCTAAATCCTGCGCCCAATCTCTTTGCCACTATCGTTAGCTACTTAGTTTTGTCTTTGGGTTTTGGGTAATGCTCTACTCAGATGACAGGATATTTCCTAATTGAAAGAAATTAGGGAATCAAGTGTTAAACATTGTATTTCAGTTTTTCGTATTTTATGTTCACAATCGACTTACAAGTTATTTTTGGACAGAATGCGAGAATGGAATTTCCGTGAATATTACGAAGAAATCTCACTGGTAAATATTGCTTGCGAGATCGCTGATCGACTATTGAAAAACAAATCTAAGCTTCAATTTGACCGAACTGCGAAAAACTCGGCACCTCGTGGGCATTCGAACACACGACAGTAGCGAGGAGGCTTCAGTACAGCCAACGCTCTAAACACCTGACCTACGAGGCCCTGCCGGACGACGCGAGTTAAATCCCATTTGGGCCAAGTTACCTGCCAGACCTACTGCGACGTCTGGATTCAACCAAATCTGATACAGTAAGTTGACTGTCCAAGCAGGATTTCCTTAGTAATTCACCTAGAACCCACCAGATGACCACTAGGCTCGCCTATTTCATAGGTATTTTGGCAGACTTTGAATAATTCATATTGACTTAATTGTGAAAAATTTGGCGCCTCGGTTTATCATCATATGGGCATTGAATCCAGCAGATGAGTACCAGACTTACGTAATGCAGAGGTGTTTCAGCAGATTTCAAATAATTTACTTTGAGACTTACCGTCGTGCGTTCGACTTCCACCGAGGGGACCTAGAGTTTCAGTTTTGAGTGTGTTTGTTTACGGCACTTACAGACGGCAGATGAGTTGGCTTGAAAACCATTTTCAATTTTTATTTCTTATAACATAATCTGCAACTGCGCTGAGATCAAAATCTTCATGCAACTTTGACCAATCAATCCCAGTTATGATTAACATGTTGCTAAGGAACGGTAAAGGACGGCCCATGCGATCTCCGCGCCTCGTCTTCCCACATCCGGTTATAGCATGGGCGATACTTTTGGCAGATTGTTAGCTTCACATGTACAGTAGATGTCCTAGCTCATGAAATGTCAACCAAAATTTCGAAATGCGTTCTCGTTTCGAAAAGATAAATTAAGTAGTGTTGTTAAACCAACCACGATGCAGCATACATCTATAATGATCCGGTAACCTCAGGTGGTCGGGTTTTGAAAAAACTTATTTTCGGCTGCATGCAAGATCTATACTCTGCAAAAATGACTACTTCAGTAGTATGCGATTTTTTCATTGATTTTCGATGCCCTTAAAAATTCAATTATATTTCATAGAAAAAATGCATAAAAATATTCATTATTTTACGTATTCAAAAAAATCACGTCTTCTTCCAATATCATACACAAAAGAAGTGTATAATTCGGTTTTAACAAAGTTTCTAATTGTGAGATTTTTAATACCGTTAAATGGCCGTTCGTGGAACGTCGTGTATCTGCATTTACGAAAGTAACTTGTAAATTTAACAATATTGCTCAAATCCACTGCGTAATTTTTGAACCTCATATGGTCTCCTCTTAACGCCGTAGATAAATGCATAGTTTTCCGTACATGGAAAATATACAGCTTTTAGATTTGTACTCCTGAATGCAAGTGTAACAGCAGGTCGGGTTCAAAATTATTCTGGAATTAGAAAAGTTTTTGAAACCGAATCATACTTTTTTTGAGAATTAAATTAGAAGTAAACGTGATGTTCTGCCGAATACGTAAAAGAATGTATATTTTTATGCATGTTTTCCATGAAATATAATTGAATTTTTAAGGGCATCGAAAATCAATGAGAAAATTGCATGCTAATTAAGTGGTCATTTTTTGCAGTGTATGGATTTTACATACTGCCAAAAATACGTTCTTTCAAAAGCCGACACGCTGGGGTAACTGGATCATTATATATTTATGCTGCATCCTGAGCAGTTTAACAACACTACTTAATTTATGTTTTTGAAACGAGAACGCATTTGGAAAGTTTGGTTGGCATTTCATGATTTAGCACATCATCTGTGTATAAGCTGTAAGTGTGAGCGCACTATTTCACATCGCCATCCATTGGCCGCCAAAATGCCAACAATAAAAAAGTTGCTACATGTCGACCATGCTTTGATGCCTATCAGGTTATTTACTTTAGAATTATAGCTGTTGTAGGGCTAAGATCAGTATTTTACAATACCATGTTTTGCAGCCCTAAATAATACATAATTAATACTTTAAACTTCTAAAAGACCATGCAGATATGTTTCAATTTTCCACCGTCCACACCGCATTGGTCAACCTGGTCATATGCGTATGCACGAGTGCGGAATAAACTGCAGTTTAGCACACCCTATACCATTGAATGCTGAAGAAATCTTACCAATCGAACAATTATCGCAAACACATAATCTGTAATAGTGCTTAAAGCATCGACAGTTTGGAGCACATCTAAAGTCGCGCTTCTTAACCGATATTTAATTAATGTGTTTAGACATGTGACGGCGAACGTTCGTTATAGACACAAGTAATAAGAAGTCCGATGAAGCGCCGGGATATTTTGCTTGTAATTCTGAGATTGCGAACCACCACTGTCGTTCATTGTCACAGATTTTGCAATAAAAGAACGTTGGAGATGTTCGGAGCACTGACCAATCAAGGTTCAATAAATGGCCTCTTTCTACGTGACTTTACTACTTCCGTCTATTCCACCAAAACCCGATTCTGAATGTCTTGTTGAAGAGACTCAAAAAGGATCACGACGAATCCTAGAGTCCACTTATGATTGTGCACATCATAATGCTGTTTGAATTTTGCCAGATTTAAGATTTCACCTTTGCTGAAGGAACATGTGAGCAAGTGAAGAAATATCAATTGTTTTAACTTGTCTACCGGTAAATGACAGAAACGATCTGGAAGAAAGCAAAGTAAGGTGCTTTCATCCAGCTTAGTTACCCTTTGATACAGTTAACCTGACGGCACGCACAAACTGCTCTATTCGGTTCAGTCCTCGTCTGATGAAGTAGCAACGTTAAACTGAAGCGGCAGTTTATAGGAATAGAGTAAACACCATGCAGCTGCTCACTCTTCGCTTGAATCTTCCACTGGCTCATAAATAAAGATTTAGATTTATCCAGACCCATTCCAACAAACGAGAAAAAAAGAGCCATAAGGCCCGTTTCCTTGTTGACAAATTAGTGCGGAATACGCTTTCGTAAGTTGATATAGGTTCGTTTAAAATTGTCCAAAGTTTTCATGAAGCTCTACCTATACAATAACCCGGGGAACCCAAACATCAGCACTACCAAGGATTCGACTTTGTCTGTCATGCATTATGGACGGCTCAGGATCTAAAGTGCTCATTCCCTCGGTATCGGAATTTCACATTATGCGCAGCAGTCTCATGAAACTTCGAAACCAGGTAACTTACGAGAAGCAGCTTATGCAATGTATCGCATCTCTTGCCTAAACTGTCCTGTCAAATACCCAGGTCAAACTGACCGCATGCTCTGATCGCAAATGCACGAATATGAGCTAGCTGTGGAAGAGTGCGATAAACTATCGTGAGTAATTGTCAACAATTACAAAACGCGTTACGGCGTCATATTTGTAGGCACTGGAAACAATTTAGACCGAAAATTTATTAACAACTGAGATCTTGATTAAAACAAACCCAGCTGATGCATTAATCTAGCGCTGACCCACAGATCAGTTTGCATTCACTTCCACACCTATGCCATTGATCATAGAATTACTAGTACATCCCAGGCCTGTCGCTTGTTGTTTTGGTGCTACAGTCTCTGAAAATCGATTCATGCATCAGCTCCGAAGCTCAAATTTTGACAGAATAAAAATTTTAAACTTCTATTCCGTGTTGGTTGTTTAAGGTAATTGTTTGCCTCCTGTCATTAACACGTCATGATTTATACAGCATGAGCTCTTGCGTGACGCATTAATCAACGCGTAGCAACGCCAATATTTTGACAGTATGACAGATTAAAAAACAATAGCCTTGGCTTCCTCGTCATAATTCTCACCCAGTTTAGCTATAACAATTGCATAGCATATACCTTGAAATAATGAGGCGCAAGAATTGAGCAAACATGCTGAGCTAGCTGCTGACTGCAATCTTAGCCGGTGGATGGCGGACCGCAGTTAAAACATTGGCCAACGAATGCTAGTTGCTAACAAGTGCTCAACCCTGAGACTTAGAAATACGTCGACGAGCAACAGCATTCACACCGCAACCAGTTCACGAACGCCTGATATCTTGCACATTGACTTCTTTATACGGCGACGCAATGCCATGGTTTTTTGACTTTGTATACATAGTTTATGTAGTCAAAGATCCTTGCAAACATTTGACTTGCGCAGTAGAGGTTCTTACCGAATCCAATTTACACTTTTTACACGCAGTGCTTTGGTCTTGAATGTACTGTTATACTAACAGAAGAGAACAGATTGGCTTACTGGTCTTCATATGCTGACGCGAAAATAAGAGCAGGATACTATAAAAGCATCCGCCTAATTCAAATTGGTAATTTTAAATTTCACGGTAGGCCATGAATGTGGCTAAACCGTAAATTTTTTTCCTTTATTAATAAAGTTATAAAGACCGAATTTAATCTCACCTTCAGTGTCCCAGACCGGAGGTATAAAAATATTTATTTGTTATATATATGGCTAGTCAGCTGTTTACAATGTTATTAATCTTCTACATCCTTGAATATTTTGGCCCCTTATCTTGTGACAGTGTTTAGTCCAAGTTCACTTAAGAGTCCCTGAGTCTTCTGAACTTCTGTTACAAACGTGGCCAGGACATTTGTTCCCCACTTAGACTTCCTACTTCCAAATGAGGGATATAGGAATAACATGCCGACTTCACATGTTCGGTCAAGTGGCCATGTGCAAATATTAGTTCTAAAACTTTGTGCCTATGCGGTGTCCTCGATTTATATTTGGCTAGCATGATGTTTCGTTGGCTCACTATAAAAAGGTCTACGCAGACGATGCGACCAGGCTAATCTAGATTCCATAGAAAAAGCCCTATGACGAGCTTAAAGTGCTTGATCAATTCCGTTTCATCGGCCTCAAGACGGTAGGGACAATATAGATGCAGGCAATTGTTGTAAACAGCTATTCACTAGTTACATTGTCAAACACGAACCTGCGCTTTAGAAGCATCGATACTGTTTCCCGTTTTGTACCCTGGTCCTTATTTCGTTTTACTGTATCCTTAAGAATCGTTGTAGGACAATCACTTCATCAATGCCCATCTGCTCTCTCTATGCGTGCTCTTAGGTTTGTATTTAATTTGTTAAACCAAACAAACACTATCCTCCCGTTAAGAGTATGTGGGACTAAAATCAAATTAGAAAGGGCATAAAGTAGGTGCCACTCGCAAAGATATTTATGTGCTCTGTGAGCAAGTAAACAGAAGTATGCATATGATAAATATTTGGGCATTCCTGGGGTGGAAATTTAAGAAAAACAATGGCAGTACTTTTAGAAACTACCACATACGACACTTAAACACTCTGAGCTGCTATGGTTTACATCGTAATTTGATTAAGTTTTTCTCTTTGGGTCTTCTTTGCTGTCGTATGAACGTCAGCGGAATATTTGATGTGAGTATTTTCAGGGCAACCTTCAAATATTAATCAAATTTTGTCTTCAGTGTTCCCCGAGGAAGAACTGATGATCGTAGATTTCGCAATCACCGACGCTTGCTGCGGATACGAAACCAATACGACAGTCCGTTGGTGGCTTATGCACGTCCGTCCATCCAAACACGTTAAAGCTTGCTGTAATTTTACCGAGTTTAAATGCCAAACTATAAGACGGATGCAGGGGCTCGACCTACTCAAAACATTGATTTTTGAATTTAACTCATAAAACATACAACAAATGCATTAACGCAATGTTGCCATTCGGTAGTAGGTTTGAAATCATACCGTACCCCGGTTATGTACAAATATGCTGGGAGAAGTAGATTTCGACAGTTATATCTGAGTAAATCCAGACTTTGAATGACACGACAACCAGTTACCCATTGCATACTTCTTACCTCAGCGAACAGAGAATATCTGTGATCATCGAATGTAAATAAATTATTTTGTCTTTTAGTTGGGATTAAACTCCGCCAAAGCAAATTATATTTGATCTTGCTCACCTTATCAAGAACGAAATTTTGGGTATTTGTCTAAGAAATATTGTAACATAGAGCATATACGTGGAACAGTTAATCAACCATTTCAGATGGTCTCGACTTATCGAAATCAATTTAAATGTAGCTCTTAACAAATATACTAAAAACTAGGCTGTTAAGCATGTCGGAAAGGTTTCAGCAAAAACAGGCAATACGGCGACTATTTATTGTAAACCAAATGAGAACCAATAAAGAAAGGTTGACTTTGTCCTGGAATAGTACTTCCGTTCCTAACATTGCCTTGAACGATACAATGCATTTCGTTTCACTTAAATGCTGCAACGCATTGCAGACTAGTACGGCTGCCACTAATGTCCGCCTTTAATGATGAAACGCAGCCGCTTAGATCTGGAAGGCCACAAAAATGCCAAATTTTCCCGAAATATTTCCAACTGTCTTATCTATGCACTACGCATATCATCTAGCTAAAACTATTTTTTAAACTAAAATCTCGTATGTCCGACGGCAGTCCAGCTAAAGACTACAAAAGCATTATAGGAAAACAACATTAAATTTGCAAGTTAACAAAGGTGTCTTATAGTGTGGAACATTCGCTAAACGCGCTTTGCTGATGTTTTCGCGTGAAATATTTTACTGATGAGAACAGAAAATGGCTGCAGATAACGCTGGGAGTCTACATAACACAGGTAAGAAAAAAGGATATCCTACTGTTTTAATGAAAACTGTTATTTTTCCAGTCTAAATGTGGACATTATTAATCGTAGGTGGGTTTTATTGAAAAACAGTAAGACAAATGCCGGCCAGTTGAAATAAAAGCTATTATTTTGTTTAAATCTTATGTGTGACACTTCGGAAATACCAAGTTCAGCAAATGGAAATGTGACTACTAAAGGATTAACTACTGTGTTTTAATGTTAAAAAGCTACTTACGCTTGCACTTCTGCATGTTATAAGTGATTGTGTAAGGGCTAGAATGACTAAAAATAATGTAAAATTCCTCATCGCTCAACAACGTCCTCTGACAATTGAGAGATGTTTGCTGTTACAATACACTGTAGTCACTGCGCCCAATGGCTCACGTGTTTCTAAAATTAACACGCAAAGTGTTTCGAATTGCCTTAACCAATGAATTTGTCAGTAGTGCTAATGAAATAACTTTTCATCGCCTAACATACACGGATTGGATTGTGTTTGCCTGATTCTTCCGTGTGGACAATAATAAAACACAAATTTTATCATTACTTATGTGTAGACGTACCATGAAGAAGATGACGTAAGACAGGCTTTTAATATTTTACCCTAGTGCCTAAAGCTTTTTGTTAGAAAGTAAAAAGTCGCAGTTGCTGACTAAGAGTATGCCAAGGGGTCTTTGGCACTGACTATAGAATTCATTGCATGGCTTGCTGAATTCAATACGACCTCTAACATATATAAAAGTCGATAAATCCCTTAAAACCTGCGAGTAATATTGTTAATATAAATAAATACTTTCAGATTTAGTAAACCCACTGTTTTCACAGAAGTCTGGTAAGTCTGAAACATAGCAACTATTCATGCGCCGAAATTAATCCCTCGGATTATCTTAGTAATGTTAAAGCATAAAAGGGCTAGGTCTACAGGCAGCGCCAATCAACATTCACATACTGTCTAATTCTTTCCTCAATGTAAACGGCAAACCGAATTGTTCGCAGTTTTGCTCATCCATCGCCCCTAATATCGCATTTTGTACCGAATTTCCGTTGTCCGTTTTTTACCACTTTAGATGATTCATTTTAACACACTTTAACATGCGACAAAAAATCAACAGCGCAAAACTACCAAATATTTATTATGTATAAGTGCGCTGAGGCAGCTGCCTTCAATTTATTTAATTTTATGCATTCTCGCATAGGTTGGCCGTTCATCTTGTAACATGTTTTTTGACTATGCGCACTTAGGCATCAGTGGATCCTCCAAGCATATATTTCAAACCCGACGAGGACACTTGTTCTCACTTAGATTCCCAGCTTTAAAACAAGTGATTAAGGAAGAACGTCTGCGAATTTTACATTGAGTGTCCAGTTCCGTTGAGAAAATATTTGTCGAACAATATTTGACATATGCAGTGTCCTCAAATTTTTCTCGACCCACATCGTGTTATGTTTGGTCACCATAAAAAGTTTTCAGTCAGATAATGCGAGCAGGAAATTCTAGAGTCCGCAGAAAACATCTCAATGACAAGCTAGACTTTTGCATGATCGATTCCATTTCTTCTGCTTCAAGACGGTAGGACCAGGAGAAATTTACTAAATCGTTGGAGGAGTTAATAACAACTGGCACTTTATATGGATCGAGACTGATTCCCCTACTGTACCTCTATCATTAGTTTGTCTTGCTGTACATATATACATTGTTGTAGATCAATCGCATCATGAATGTTCGTCTGCTATTTGTGTGCATACTGTTGGGTTTGTAATTTATTTGGTAGACCGTGATATACATTATTATTCACCTTATCTTAATTGCAACGAAAAAGAAAAAAATGTATGAAGTACGCGCTAGTAGGGGAAATAATTATCTACTTTAGTGAGCAGGTGACCCAAAGTAAGCAAAGGAGAAAGAAGTGCGCACTCCCAGGGGAGACGTGTTAAAAGCCAATGAAAGTAGTTTTACAAACTACAGTATACGACCAAAACACCTTGAGACACTTTGTATCACATCGTGATTTTGTGTAGTTATTTACTTTGAGTATTTATGGCTGCCTTTAGCACGCCATCGGGATATTTAAATTGAAGTTTTTCAGTGCACTCTGCAAATATATATCAAATTTCGCTTTGAGCGTTCCTGCGAGGGAAAAGTTTTGGTCGTGGATTTCGCCATCACCGACGGTTGCTGCGGATACGAAGTCAACGTGACAATCCCTTGCTGGCTTATGCATGTCCGTCCATCCAGACACGTTAAAACTTGCCGTTATTTGACCGACTTTAAATATCAAACCGTAAGATGGATGTAGGTGCTCGATCTACAACAGCAAAATATTATTTTTAATTTAACTTATGAACCTTTCATTAATAAGTGTTAATGCAATGCTACTATTTAGTAGGAGTTTTGAAATCATCCTATACCTTTTCCGTGTACAGATATGCCGGAAGGTGTAGATTTCGACAGTCGTATCTCAGTAGATTCCGATTGTGAAACACACGACAACCAGTCACCCGTAGAAAACTTCCAAGCTCAACGAACAGAGAATCTTCACGATTCCCGAATGTTAATGATTCAATATGTTTCTTAAGAAGGATTAAACTTTGCCAAAGAAAATCATGTCTGAACGTGCTCACCTTATCAAAAAAGATCTCGCAAATTAATGCCAAAAATATCATAATATACAGAATTTACGCGGGACATTTAAACAGTCATTTTGAATAGCCTAAATTTGGTGAAAATAATTTAAATGTAGATCTATACAGCCAAGCTAACAAACAAGTTGCTAAGCATTTTGCAACCGTCTCAATAAAAATAGACTATACAGCGACTAGGTATTATTAACCAGATGAGAATCACTGGCCAAATGTAGACTTTATTGTAGACGAGTACGTCCGTCCCTAACACCTCTCTTAAACGCCGCAACACGTTACGTCACCATGTACAGCTGCAACATATTGCAGACTATTACGACCGCGTCTATCGTCTGGCTTTAACGGTGGAACGCATGTTGTTCCACATCAGATATTCTAGCTAAACCAATGTTTCAAAGCTAAAATATGTCAAAGTCTGGGGGAGTTGGGGTTTAACACTGAAAAATAATTGAAGGTCAACAACATAAATTTTACAAGTTAACGAAGATGTATACAAGTATCAAAAATTCCCAAACCGAAATTGCTGATATTCCAGCACCAAATTATTATTTACACGTGAAGATAATTTTCTGATTATATGACACAATAGTTGCAGATAACGCAACAGCATTACATAGCACAGATATCAAAACATATATTCTCCCGTTTTAATGTAATTTGTTATTCTTCTACTGTAAAGGTCAAACGTATTAGTTTTGATTAGGTTTTATTAAAAGACAAGAAAATCGCCAGCCAAATAACACAAATAATATTATTTTATTCAGATTTTAAATATCACTTTGCAAATGCCGATTAAGGCTTTATTAAGGATGACCCATCTCCACTTTTCTCAAATATGGCCCTTATTAAGGTCATTCACAAAATTTGCAATAAAAGGAATTACAACTAATAAGAGTAGTGTATCTTATCCTTTGATACTAAAAATACTCACGTCTGCCTGTCTGCATGCTAAAAGTGATTGAGTAAAGCCTAAAAGCGCTAAAACTAATGTTACACCTCTCATCAGTCAGCAATGTCCTCTGACAATTGAGAGATGTTTTCCAATATAATACACAGTAGTCGCTGTATCCAATGGCTCGCGTGTTTTTTAAATCAGCAGGCACCACCTTTGAAATCGGCTTAACCAATAGATTGGTTAGTAGGGCTATTCTGATTGGTTTTCATAGGCTAACCGAAACGGCTTGGTGATGTTTGCCTGAGTCCCCCGTGTGGATAACGATTGTGCATAAATTTAATTGTTACCGGTGTGGACGCACGATAAATAAGATGACACAAACAGGTCTCAGCTATTTTGACCTAGTAAATAAAGCTTTTTTGGGGGAAAGTAAATGTTCGCTGACTAAGTGCGTGTCAGGGGTGGCTTCGACACTGACTAAAGAACTCAGTGCCGTGGCCTTTTGAATTTGAAACGGCCCCTGACAAATAGTAAAGTGAATAAATTCCTTAAAACTGAGAATTGGATACTTAATATAAAAAATATACTGTCAGATTTGGTCAGTCGGTTGCCTTCACAGAGGTCTAGTAACTCCGTTTCGCATAAACACATTTGTGCGCCAAAATTGATCCCTCGACTTTACTTAGTAATGCAGAAACGTTTATGCTGCAGATCCTCGGGCAGCGCTAATCATCCATCACATAACGTCAAATACACCTCCAAAGTAAACGCTCTGTAAAATTTTAAGCGATTATACCCACCTTACTTCTCTAATGTGGCAGCTTTTACCAACTTTCCATTTTTCATTTTTACCACATGTTTACCCGCTTAAGCACATTACAGCATGCAACAAAATACAGACAATAAACCTGATAATCGATTTATATTGGCACACGCTAGTAAGCTAAGAAGATTAAGATGGTTTTTAGGCGTCAGCGGAGTACGGCGTTTGCTACATGGAAACAGAAGCAGGTATTCGGTGGCCATAAATGCTCTTAAGTATGACCTGGTATTTTAACATGGTGAGGTCGAAGACGCGCGTGTTATCTAGTGCCTCTAGAGCGGTCGCCCAAAGGCTAACAGTGGCACAGTATGCGGCGCCCTATGTTTCGTTGCGACTGTCCTGACTGCGCAAAATTGGCTGCTTCCGTGATATATATATAAAGTAGGTGAGCTAACTCGTTAAATGTCAACTGAAATTCCGAAATGCGTTTTCGTTTCGGAAAGATTAATTAAGTAGGGTTGTAAAAGTAATCAGTCTGCAACATAAGTCTATACAAATCAGTTAGCTTCATATGCCGGCTTTTAAATAAACTTTTTTCTGGCAGCATGCAGGAAATACATTCCGAAAAAAATGATTACATAAGTAGCATGCATTTTCCTCATTAATTTTTAATGCCCTAAGATAGTTTACTATATATCATAGAAATCAGGCATAAAAAAATTCATCTTTTTCCTCATTTGGTATAAAATTACGTCTGCATTAAATTTTATACTCAAAGAAAGGGTTTAATAAGGTTTTAAAAACCTCTTCCAATGGCAGAGTGATTTTAAAGTCGACTTGCCGTTACACTTGCATTCAGGGTTTTCAAATTACAAACGGTATATTGTCCGCGCACGGAAAACCACGCATTTCTCTACGGTAATACAAGAAGACCATATAGGGTTCATAAAATGTAGCAGAGGATGGGAGCGACAATAGTAAATGTAGAGACATGACGCTTTATTACCGGCCATTTCATGTTATTAGAAAATTTCACAATAAGAAGCTTTTTTAAAACCAAATTATACAATATCGTCGAGTATAAAATTGAAAAAGGACGTAATTTTATACCGAATGAGGGAAAGAATGGATGTCTTTATGCATGTTTTCTATGAAATATTATTAACTTTCTAAGGATATCAAACATCAACGAGGAAAATGCATGCTACTTATGAAGTCATTATTTCGGAGTTAAGTTCCTGCATGCAGCCAAAAAGAAGTTTGTTTGAAAGCCGGCATTTCGAGGTAAATAATTATTATAGACTTATACTGCAGACTGATTCGTTTTACAATCCTGTTTAATCAATCCTTTCGAAACGAAAACGCATTTCGGAATTTAAGTTAACATTTAATGAGTAACCTCACCTATTGCATATTTTTCTAAACGCGTTTTTATTATCCTGAATTGAAAATAACATTAAACTGACTTTAATGTAAATGAGTCCTCAAATATAATCTTTAATTACGTATTTTTGTAAGATTGATTATCTTGCAGTTTAATCTCAAGTCGTTTCAGCCAAGATAAGGTGCCGGTCTTCGACCGAGCTCCATTGCACGCACAACACTTAGCAGAAAATGATACTAGGCAATCACTTATTTGTCTCCTTGACTTTCAACGCCCTGATTTACATGTATTTTAAGGCAGTATGTACAATATTACTCGTTTTTCTTCAAACGTGGTGGAAAACTATATCTTCCTTTTTAGAGGATATGTATAATTTGATTTCAAAAAACGTCTGCTCTTTGCAAATATGTTTGTACTCGACCTGCTTTCTGCACTCATGGCTTCCATTTAAATAGTTTTTTACTTTATGTGAACGAAAAGTCCTCTGTTTGTATGCTTTTGATGAGATATCATACGTAGCTCATATATTGTGCAGTGGGCGCAGATCTGCTACATTTATAAGTGCCCTAATGCAACGTTGCACGATTGTTCACTTTACGACCAACATTTCATATTTAAATCGCTTTAAATTTAGATGATTATATTTGCTGCGACATAAGAGTTTAAAAAATATAAGTTATTACCAACTAAATCAAGCAACCCTATGTTGTGCAAGTTTTCTTTAAATATGTTGGAATGGGGACACCGACACTAAATAGGAATAATTAATTCTGCTTAAATGGCCGCTTTATACAAAGTACAGTGTTTGCCGGCAGTCGTCTAGAACTTGTATTTATAAGCTAGCACCCCATTATATCGCTGTTTCTTAAAATTATGGTGAATAACGGTTGATGAACCGAGTACAATTAAATAGCATTTGCATATTGAAAGCACATTTCTAAATTCCGCAAATTTTCCCATGATACACTTAAAAATTCAAGTTGGCTAACACATGCTTTCGGTAATTCTTCGTGAGGCCAATACAATCACATGAATGTGTGAAAGTATACAACATTAACAGTGTTTATAGGTGTTTCAAGGGCAATTATGCCATTAACATTCATCTTCCACACGCCGCTCGCATGACGAGGTCGGCGGGTTTTGGTCCTTAGGGCTGGGGTAGGGGGGTAAGCGGGTACTCAAGTTATGATCTTGGATTGAGTACACGGAGTACCCATCACTGTAATCAGGGATTTGAGGCGGCATGTCATCATCACGTGAGGTTGGCGTTGACCACGGCAGAGAGAATGCGTGTGTCAGGGTTTTCTGACAGCATACCACCGGATTCGCCAGCCATATTGCCACTGCCTCGGCCGTTGCAAATATCCGTTGGCGTAGGCCTCTAGAGAAGCTTGTTGGTATCCGATAGACAACCTGAAATGCTTCCTTGGCATCGACTCGGTGATCCGTATCGATTAAATTTGCGAGAATAGAACTCGAATCCGATCGGGTCTCATCTTGGCCAAGCCAGGCGGGCAAATGTTCACGCACCCTCTATACCAGGCGTCTCGTTGTAGTCTGTCTTTACCTCTCTATCGTAGGAGGGGAGAGTTTTTGAATCATAGGCGTAAATTTGCGGAATTGAGACAATCCAAAAATCCCACGGTGTTAAAGGAACTCAATGGATTCCTCATGTTTATCACCAGACTTCTGGAGGCACATGTTACGAGCAAATTCTTATCAGGATGTATTGAACGGGGTGAATATCCCAAATACTACTGGAAAACCTTACGGCGAAATCGTATCACCTCAACTTCAACTGCACTAAAACGATAGGCCGAAAGCCGCCATGAGACAGTTATTGCCGGAATTAACGAACTCCACCGGAACTTGTGTCAGAGAGCAGTGACCCTTGACCGTCTTGCAAATCACGAGTGACTGGCATTTAAAGACTATGCGGAGGCAGTCAGAAATGAAAGAATGTAGGCCAGGTTGACTAAGCTCCTACGAAGCGTCCAGTCAGTAAAACCTCAGACCGTCCTTCCGAACAATCCGGAACGGTACGTACATAACTTTTACCCAGTATGTCTTGATAAAACTCTCGTAGAGGTACTAGCTCTTGGTTCTAGGTTTTGTAATGTACGGCTGATGCCGAAAAAATTAGAGTTAGAAATCCAATTTGAGAGTCTCTTAAGTCAGACTTCAGATCTAAAACCTAGCGATCCTAAAGAATTTGATTGCCTTCAGTCGACTCTAGTTAACTGCTGCCAACAGTATCTAAGAAAGGCTCCGATAAACAAGGGTCCCTTGACAAGGGCCTGCATCGATAGCCATAGGGAACTTCGCAAAAACAAAGACATTGTGCTAACCAGACTAGATACGGGTTCAGGAGTAGTACTGATTGATAGAACGGATTATCTGGCGAAACTAGAGGAAATACTGTCGCATCGTTCCAAGTTTCCGAAACCCGAGAAAGAAAAGGATCATACAGAGGCTGTCGAGGGTCATTTGACGAGTATTCTCAAAGATCTCTGCAAAGAAGGCCATTTGTCTAGTAAACAGTATGAACGACTAAGGCCGGTGGGCACGACAATACCAAGAATGTATGGCCTTTCTAAAATCCACAACCAAGGGCTGCCCCTACGTCCAATCTTGGATATGAGGAACTCGCCCTATCACACCGTTGCAAAATGGTTAGTGGATAAACTGAAGCCAATGCAAGGTCATCTGAATCCTCGAAGTCTGAAAGACTAGTTTGAATTCGTTGAAGCTATCAAAAATATGAACGTTGGCGGACGGATGATGTTATCATTGGATGTATCATCGCTGTTTACAAACGTACCTGTGTCAGAAACGATAACTTTTCGTTGTGATATTATTTGTGATACGAACTACCCCATAGGCGTGCCAGTAAAAACGCTAAAAGAACTACTGACGCGCTGCACACAAAATGTCCAGTTTCTGTGCAATTGTCAACTATACAGACAGATAGATGGCGTGGCAATGGGATCACCTCTTGGACCGTTCCCTGCAAATGCTTTTATGGGCAAAGTTGAGAAGACAAGATTACAAGATGTCAGTAATAACCTCGTCTTCTAGGATCAGTACGTGGACGATATCTTCTGTCTGGCGGATGGTACCACCGATATCGACGACCTTGTCCAAATGTTCAACAGTGCGCACCCCTCGCTAAAGTGCACTTCTGAGTCTGAGGCAGATAACGAAATTGCGTTTCTCGATATCCTTCTACACAGGCAGGAGGATGGGTCTATCCAGCGCATGGTGTTCAGAAAGAAAACCTGGACGGTACAGTACATTAATTTCCATAGTTTTGTTCCCCTCAACATCAAACGAAATTTAGTCCAGCGATTGGCAGCTGGAGTGAGGCGCATCTGCTCACCTGAACCTTTTGAAGCAGAGCTCCAACAGTTGCAGAACACACTTTGCGAGGACGGATATCCAGATAGATTTATCCTCCGAAATATTGGGAAACACATTGCAAAGCCCACTGTTGCGACTGCAGAAAAGAAAAATGTATTCAGAAGACTGCCTTTTGCAGGGGACGCAGCGAGCGAACTAGTCAGACGGCGCTTAACTACAGCTGTCACGAGAGCATTCCCCGCGGCGAGTTTACGCGTATGTTTAACTAACTCTCGCCTCCTACGTTAGGGAGGTAAGGACAGACTACCGTTGGAGGCCACATCAATGTGCATCTACTCATTCACTTGCTCCTGTGGAGCGGGATACATCGGCCGTAGAACGAGATCCCTGGAATCGAGGGTGCGTGAACATATGCCCGCCTGGCTTGGCCAAGATGAGACCCGATCGGTTTCGAGTTCTATTCTCGCACATTTAATCGATACGGATCACCGAGTCGATGCCAAGGAAGCATTTCAGGTTGTCTATCGGATACCAACAAGCTTCTCTAGAGGCCTACGCCAACGGATATTTGCAACGGCCGAGGCAGTGGCAATACGGCTGGCGAATCCGGTGCTATGCTGTCAGAAAACCCTGACACACGCATTCTCTCTGCCGTGGTCAACGCCAACCTCACGTGATGACGACATGCCGCCTCAAATCCCTGATTACAGTGATGGGTACCCCGTGTACTCAATTGAAGATCATAACTTGAGTACCCGCTTACCCCCCTACCCCAGCCCTAAGGACCAAAACCCGCCGACCTCGTCATGCGAGCGGCGTGTGGAAGATGAATGTTAATGGCATAATTGCCCTTGAAACACCTATAAACACTGTTAATTTTGTATACTTTCACACATTCATGTGATTGTATTGGCCTCACGAAGAATTACCGAAAACATGTGTTAGCCAACTTGACTCTTCTAAATGTTGGTTAGCATTTCATACGATAACAATATTCTGTATTATGTAGCGCGCATCCGAAATCATGTTTTTCTTTCTATTTATTGAGAAATTGTTTAGTCGTGGGACGGTTCATGTGTGCGTTTAACAGACTTTTATATGAATAGCTGAGTTGAATAGCTTGGTTGGGTGTCATCTCAATTTGCCGTTAGAATTGCATTTTAAAAAAGTCAATTCCACTGCATTGGGTTTTTTAATATTTGTTTAGTATTTTTGATACCTAATAAATAATGGTCGCAGGTGGGCAGACATGATATCATATGAATAGGTATTTTGCGCGTTCAAAATCGTTCATAATTGCAAAATGTAGAACTGAAACTGCCAGCTCTTCGCCTGCAAACTTTAAAGAAGACGTTACTTGCCGTGAGATTAGTGGATAAAGTGTATTTGTGTGCCCTGTTTACGAAATACACTTGCGTCAGATGATATATCAACGTTAAACTAAAAATTGCAATACTGCGTGAACGGTCATTTTACAGATACTGTGGGATTTAACAGGCGGCTAATAAGAGTAAAAACCCAAATATTTCGTGATTGTGCAGTCCGATGGCTAGGCTCACACGCAGCTTAAGTAATCGTCGACAAAAAATGCATTTTAGAGCACACCGTTTGCATGTACCTCAACATGCATATCTCTTCTTTTACGAAGAACCTTGTAGATGAGAAAGTTACTTTCCGCCTTAAGCGCTTTTAAGCGTCTGGCAAGATCCGCATCACAAAACCCCTTTGCATTTGTATGAAGGACATCCGACCATTAAATTATGTATTTCGCATGTTAGGTAAATTACATATTTCAAGGCACTTTTTAACAGATGCCATATTAGCATCATTCGATTTTGCAGAGGTCGTTGAATATTTGTATATTTAATGAGGAACGCGTATAAACGGACAGATGCAATTCTATGCGGGCAGATAGTTCATGTTTATAAAATGACCTATTATAATTTTTTTTGAATAAATTATCTGCCACTTTTTTGTCTGCAAACTAAAGAAAACGCAAATTACATCAGACGAATAGATAAAACCAAATCTTCGTGTTCTGTCTACACAATAAACGTAAACTCGTGGGGGTATCAAAAACGAATGCCACAATATGTATAATGGATGAGCGGTCATTTTGTGACGAGAGTAAATGTTCTTCTTAATGGTGGAGGAATTTTCAAGATATGGTGGGGTTGTACTTTTGAAGTGCATAACAGAGTACATTTGTGCATGTTTTGGATAAAATATATTAATATGTTAGGGGGCGCTCACCGATCGCTCATACGGAACTCACTCGTTCCGTTGTGCCTTAAGGGCTCTCTCTCGAGCCCAACCAGCAGCCGCACAGCGGCGCATGATATATAGGCAGAATGGTATTACCGACAAAGACAAGGGAGACTGGAATGGCCATTTCTGGCTTATAAGCCGTCGTCAGCCAGCCATACCCAAGCCCGAAGTGTGAAACACCCGAGCGTCGAACTCGCAACCTGATCGGTGAGCGCCCCCTAACACTGTATATTCCCGATCGGAAACCGACAGGGCAACGGGCTTGTGGTCCTGTGGGTAGAGGCGTGGACTTCTAAACCAACAGGTCGCGAGTTCGAGACTCGGGTGTTTCACACTTCGGGCTTGGGCATGGGTGGCTGACGATGGCTTATAAGCCAGAAATTGCCATCCGAGTCTCCATTGTCTTTGTCGGTAATTCCATTCTGCCTATGTAGCATGCGCCGCTGTGCGGCTGCTGGTTGGGCTCGAGAGAGAGCCCTTAAGGCACAACGGAACGAGTGATTTCTGTATGAACGATCGGTGAACGTCCCCTAACATTGTATATTCCCGATCGAAAACTGACAGTGCAACGGGCTCGTGGCCCGGTGTGTAGAGGCGTTGTCTTCTAAACCAACAGGTCGCGATTTTGAGCCTCGGATGTTCCACACTTCGGGTTTGGGTATGGCTGGCTGACGACTGCTATTAAGCCAGAAATGGCCATCCCAGTCTCCCTTGTCTTTGTCGGTAATTCCAATATGCCTATATATTAATATTTATAAGGGCGTACAAAAATGCACATAAGGTAAACAGACCTTTGTACTAAGTGCGGGCTGTGCATGCGGCCATGACTACGTGATACGCTCCGACATTTTCACTAATATCCTAGGATTATGCCGCATAATTAGCAACATTAAACGCTCACATTAGTAATCGCTGCTTATTGAAAACACACTTAGGAATCATGGTTTAAATATCTCGTGATGAGCAAACAACTGTGCATTATTTAGGAAAGTCTGAAAAGTGCTCTTTATTATGAGCCAAGTTAATTCTTATACACGACCAAAAGCCTCCTAGTAAATTCAGACTGAGTAATTAAGATGTTAACAACTGCAGTTCATAAATGTCATGCTATGATTCTATGCAAACAAATAATTGCCGACTGCAAAATTTGTCCTTCTGCAACAGACCATATTGGTGCTCTTGTCAGTCCTCAGTGCCTGCACACTATCCGTGACATTTTATTACCAAAATGCCGGTTAATGCATGCGTCATCGACGGGGCTTAAGCATCATCAGCAAGACACAGCTCCCATTTATTTGAGACAGAATTCGGTCGGCCATTTAACAGGATATGTAGGCATTCAAACAGTTAGGACGTCAAGTCAGTCCAAAAAGACCTGACAGCTCTTTGTCGGTTCTCTTGCTTTAGTAAGCGGCACATACAGCGTGGCAAAGGTCCAGTGTTTGTATGTTTCACGTTCAGTTGTGTCTTTTGCTAAAACAATTAAAAACAGTGTATGGATTCATGGCTCGGTTTTACATCATCGCCTGTAGAATTCAACTGCAAGCTTAACTGATGGACTTGCTAAAATGACATGGCAATAAGTATGCCTTGGCTGACCTTTTGAAATTGAAATATATGCTCATGGACAATATATATGATACAGAAACCGAGTATTACAGCTCAAAAGATTTAAGTTGACATCCGTTTCTTCGTGATGGAAGTGCACTGTACTGTGCGTTATTCAACATAAAAGAATGCAAATATGAAACAGCATTTGCGGTTATTTTTATGTCAACTGCTAATTCAAGCGCAGACGCTGGTCATCTACGATAAAAACACACTTAGCAAGGCACAACACGTCAACAGCCTAAGGGTTACTTAGGGTTGTTGCGATCAAACACATCCTCACTGCTGAACAAAACCCATCAAGTTTGCTTTCATTTTAATAGAAACATCTGAACACAAATTTGCTCTCTGGCGAGCCTAAAAAATTAGAGACCCACCAATCATCCGGAAAAAAACCTGCCCTAATGTAAATGTGCACCTATAAACTAGGTGCACTAGAAGGAGGAATATGAAATTTCTGACAGCGAACTGTCGCAGCCCCGCGGTTTAAACATCTGTGCATAAGCAATATGCAAGAAAGAGCTTTAGGTGACTGTGTGTCCAGTTTTTATATCCTTGCTGCTTATGGCTGGTAAACACTTAGTATATATTGTCACTATATTACCTAGACTGCAGACCAATCTATATTATTTCTATTTGGAGGCATATGACGTCAGATCTGATGGAACAGCAGATTCCCTCTCACAATAGTCGACTATTTAGTTTTTCTATATTAAATATTACTGCTTGAAATGCGAATTAGTCCATCGGAATATTTCCACTAAAAACGTCTAATAACATATGGAGAACTCTCTCGTAAAATTGTCGTCATATAATATATCCTAACGACAGTATGTCTGCATCGCAGTAATAATGCTTGCATTTGCAGGTTGACCCTTTTGCGAAATGATAGCTTATAATTAGACTACTTGAGAAAATTAAAACGGTGTCGGCTAGTTTTTCTGCTGCAATGACGCCGTAATATCGGTAGTTAACTCGTATATGGTGACACATATTAACGAATTGAATTTGATATAAAACAGAACGCCGTTCGTTTAAAAGCCGTATTTCTTGGCCTACAATCATCAGATTTCTTTTGACAGCAAAAAGGTTTTTGAAGTCATAAAGTCATCTATATAGAAATGTCAGCATAGGTTGTGCTCAGTGATGTCTTCCATTCTAGCCAACTCAGTAAGAGTTACCTGGGTAAATGACAATAATTTATGGAGCGAGCGTCTAGCATTACTTGCACATACTAGGGCGAAAAACAAATGTGGCAGAGAGCAGGTTTTGACAGACAAAAGCTATTGACCTGTCGCTACGTCTCAACTCCACAGTGACCCAGGCGATGCTCAAAATCTGATAACTGTGTGATGCAAGTGACCTCAACGTCTTTATTTTAGTGGAGAGTAATTAGTGGCATAGTCGCTAATCGTATTTAATTCAGACTATGTGAATCCTACCGATATTGATTTCGACTAAAGTGTTTTGGGATTATTAAGGAAAAAGTGGCTCACATAGTTGTTGGGGTTCCATGTCCCATCCTGCTACAATTTCTGCCGTTATTTGTTGAAGAACTACTAGAAGCTAGGCTTGTTGAGTGTGCGAATCAAGGAATAAGGTTTGATTTAACGAAATAGATAAACTGACGCCGGAATGGTTTACTGCCGTTAGGAGGGGATAACAAGGGGATCAAGTATGCCCGCTCCAGTGTGAATGGGCAGCTTAAAGATTGTCAAGACAACTCGGCCGATGCTAGTGCGAGAAAAATAGGCCAGATATACGTAAAGTGATAAAATAACCACGTTCGACAGAAGATTAAGCGAAAATGAAACACTCATTCTTATGCTACTTAAAATATGTCTGCGAAACGCCCTTACAAAATTATCGGCATGCAGGTGCTGCAGATAATCAGTAATAATAAATAAATAATAGCCGCCTGATCACTCTGACCATTTAAAAGCACAAGAGGATTTTATGGAGATGAATACGTTTAAGGAAGACAAAAGATTTTTTTATATTTGAGTGTGGGAATTCTTTAAAAAGTCATTTTATGTGTCTAGAGTTTCAGTTTTGAAAGTCTGTCTAATTGCTAGACGGCTAATTTTGCCATTGAAAAAAATATTATAAGCGTTTAATCTTTTTTATTTTGAGTTTGGCACTGACGACTTTAGGTATGAGACGCCATGGTTCACAAAACCCCATGCTGCACATATTGACCCAGAACTGGATTACTTACTTCAAATGTATTTCAACCTCTTACCTAGCGAGTAGAAGCCAGGACTCTTTAAGAAACAAATAAAAATGTATCGGGGTAAAAAACATTTCATTGGTCTCGAGTAGAAGGCTAAAATATAAAGCTCTCATGCTGTCAATGAAAATTCCGATAGACGTCCTTTCATTTTAAGATGTTGTGTCAGTCGGCAAATTTCACAACAACAACAGACTAAATCACTGCAATTTGTAAAACCATTTAGCACAAATATTAACACAAAAAGCTATGCTGATAGAAGCAAACAGGCGAGTTCCAGGTAGCAGTTCAGAAGATGAAGATGCGATCACTGGAACAAGAAATTTATTTGTCCGACGTTTCGGATTCTTACTCGAATCCATCATCAGATACATTCGCAGATAAAGGCGATGGTGGCACCAGGAGTGCAGTATTTATAGCACGTGGCTGCCCTGGGATCGTAAGCGCACTGCAATTAACAGTTCTCTCAAGCATACGGTCCCACGGCAACCACGTGCTATAAATGCTGCACTCCTAATGCCACCATCACCTTTATCTGCGAATGTCTCTGATGATGGATTCGAGTGGGAATCCGGAACGTCAGGCAAATAGATTTCTTGTTCCAGTGATCGCATCTTCATCTTCTGAACTGCTACCTGGAACACGCCTGTTCGCTTCTATCAGCAATATGTTTGGGCGCGAAGCGCTCCGATCGGCTTGACGGTGGGAAACCTTTGCCCTTCGAGAGTCGTCAACATATGCGCAGATTCGATTTCTGCAAAGGTGTCTCGACAACAATGTGCTGCCGAAGTGCGTTTCATACAAACCTCCGGTCAACACAGAGCTGGCGAGACGCGCAGTACTTCAGCACGGTCGACGAATGATCCGAGTGCTCCTTCAAGACTGTCACTCACGGATTCGCAAATACCGTCAGAGGATTGACCAAGATAAAGCAAGGCGCTGTTAGTTCATGGGCGACGACGGCACAAAACTGCTTCAGCAGAGGTTGGCCGAACGAACTCGCGAACATAAAGCAACGCGCGAAGCAGTCCTAGAGAGCAAGTTTTGTAAGCCGCCTGCTCCTATGTCATCCAAGAAAGACAAACTGGTGCACAACTTGTCGTCAAAGGAGCTGACGGAGGAACAAATGCAGGTTTTACGGCATGAGGCCTCATTCAACACAGCCGATGCCAAACCTGCCAACATGATCGCAGCAGTGGGTTCAATCCTCAGCCAGACGGGAGCGACAGACGAAACGAAGAACCTCATTCGACACCAAGCGTCCTCCCTCTTTATGCCTCATAGGCCGCGCGACGTGCTTTCCAAGGTCGAGCGTGATGCAATTAAGAAACTCAGGGCCGACAACGACCTCGTTATCGTGCCTGCGGACAAGGGGTGTTCAACGGTCGTATTGGACAGGAGACAATACAATCAAAAAGCCAAAAGCATGTTGGAGGATCGTCAGTCCTATGTCCCATGCGAATCCAACCCCATGAAAACGCTGACACGCGAGATTAACGCGACGCTGTTGGCAATGGAGAACTCAGGTGCAATATCGCGAATCGACCGACGCATGGCGAGAGCACAAGAAACGGCCCTAGCCCGATTCTACGGTCTCCCAAAAGTGCACAAAAGAGGGCGCTCCTCTCCGGCCTATCGTATCACTAAAGGGCACTCCAGCCTACGGACTGGCAAAGTGGCTGTTCCAACGTCTCAAGTTTCTGACCTCCGGTTCGAACACCACAGTCATCTCGTCAACGCAATTCTTGGAGAAATTTAAAGGAGTAAGTCTCCTGCCAAGCGATGTCATGGTTTCCTTTGATGTCGCGTCCCTTTTTACTTCTATCCCCCAGGACCTGGCAGTCGAGACCATCGAACTACCCCTACGAGAGAACTACGACGAAACGGAGAATCGCCTTGGACACGCCCAAATCATCCAGCTCCTGAGGTTCTGTATCAAGACGTACTTTACGTTCGACGAAATAATCTACGAGCAGGTTAAGGGAACGCCAATGGGTTCGTCGATTTTGGGACTCATAACCGAGGCGGTCCTACAACTGTTGGAGTCGCTGGTTTTCCGACACCACAGACCGAAATTCTGGGCTCGGTATGCGGATGACACCGTCGTCATCGAACGGGATCAGGTGCTGACGTTCAAAGAATATCTCAACGCCGTCTTCCCGGACATTTAATTAACGATGGAGGAGGAGGAGGAGGAGGAGGAGGAGGAAAACAATCAGCTGGCCTTCGTGGATGTCCTCGTCTGCTGCAAAGATTGTGGTGGCCTAAAAACCAATATGTTCAGGAAAGCGACAAATACGACGCAAATACTGAACTTCAATAGCAACCATCCGGTCAGTCGCAAACACAGTTGCGTCAGGGCGCTATACCGGCGCGTTGAGACGCACTGCAGACAAGGTTGCTGAATTACAATATCTTCGACGGGTAATGAGAGCCAATGGTTACCCACGCAACTTTGTCAACCAGTGCATACGGAAAGGATACCAAAGACCAAATCCAACTGGCCCCAAATTTTGGCGGGCTCTCCCGTACGTGAAGAACGTCTCGGAAGCCGTCAGTCGTCTTCTCACCCCACTTGGAGTTGGGGTTGCACACAGGCCGGAAGCAAACATCAGGCGCTAAGTCATGAGGCCAAATGACCCGCTGCCAGGGCAGGAAACGTCTGGAGTCGTTTACCGGATCTGATGTAGTTGCGGACAAAGCAATTATGTCGGAGAAACTGGGAAATTACTCCGTACGCGAATTGCCGGGCACGCAGCAGCAGTGAGGCGGGGAGACGCTAATTCTCAGGGGACGGCACACTCGACGGGACCCGGCCATATTTTTACATTTTAAGAGGTCGAAATCCTCGCAAGGGGTGACAACTGCGTGCGCCGCGAGCTGCTCGAGTAATGGTTCTCAGGCCCGCAATCCATCAACAAGCACAATGACCTCCCGGTACCCTATTCCATACTGCGATTTTCCCTGGGCAGGAGCATCAGTCACGTGTGGAGGGCGCGGGCGAGCAATTATCACGGTGACAGTGAGCCAGCTTGCCGAGCAATCGTCACACCAGCATCCAGCGCGAATGACGAAATCGCGGCAATTAATGACTCGGACTCGGAGCGACAAGCCACCACCGCATCAATTACGACCCCAGCGGTGATTGCGATAACTGTCCATTGCAGGGCGCATACGGTCCCACGGCAGCCACGTGCTATAAAAACTGCACTCCTGGTGCCACCATCACCTATATCTGCGAATGTCTTTGATGATGGATTCGGGTGAGAATCCGAAACGTCAGGCCAATAAATTTCTTGTTCCAGTGATTGCATCTTCATCTTCTGAACAAAAAGCTATGTTTCGTTCCCGTTCGTCTAAGACGAAAGACTGCACACGAGTTTGAATGCTCGGGACAATGAGCAAAATGATGCGGTGCTCAAAATGTCTTCTTTTTCACTTATGAATACACCTGAAATTCGACATTTCGTCCTCGCTTTCTATTCTATTTATTACTAGTCTTTAGAGTACGAAGTCACAATGGTTTTTTTAAACGAATCTTTTGATTCAAAACTTATTTTTCATGACGAACGTCTAACAAAGATTAGGTTTAAATGGAAAGTCATCTACAAATTGAAACGCGTGCGATTATATTATTCTTCTCTCGAAACACACATAACAAAATTAAGATGTAAATACACTTAACTATTAACTTAATATGCAGACTCAATCAGGCTCGTAAAAACTACGATGAAAAAGGTGAATGATGCAACGTTTTATTTACCAAAGTAAAGCAGTGTCCTAAAATTTCACCTTTTTATACCGAAGGCCCCCCATAAAACAGCAGCCATATATATCAATATCTGTACACGCCCATTTATCGCATTACTGGATTGTACTCTTAAAGTGCGCCAGTAGTATATAGCAAGATATATGTTGAGGCAGCCTTCTATAAGCTGTATAAGATAACCAAAACAGATAACTCGAATTGGACGTGCGAGGAAATGCTGTTATTCTACATGCCTTGTCAACTGCCTGTTTTATCTGTCCTCGCAATATTCCACAAGGGGAAAATGCTGTGACAAGGTTTCTATCCTAGGAAATATGCCGGAAGATAAACAAAATCTTTATTTTCTACTCCAGGCTTGCCGGAAAGGAAATGTGTATTAGTCATAGTCTGTTAGATTAAGGACATATTTGCCAAGTTTCGCAAAACAGTCAACAGTCTCTCGGCATCTCGATACGTCTGAGTTCAATAACATTATTTTAGCCAACCATTGGGTTGACACCGTATACCATTTAAAGTTGCCCTCTGCTTTTCAAACGTGCGTAGTATTCGCGAGTTTCAGTTCTATATGATAAACGACTGGGTTTGATTCAGCTCATACCTCGTATATAGTTAACGAGAATTGGCATTCAAGGTTGGCATCATTCAACGCTGAACACCACACGGGATTATCACCACGGAAGAGGGTGTGCTGCTTTTGAAATTTCTATGCTATGGTGTTTTTTGACGACAGTATATCAATTATCACCCATGGGAAGCGTTTGTGATCTGGATTGCTGAGAGAAAAACACACCTGTCTACACGGCATTTGAGCAAATTGATCGATTTGCGGGCAATTTAGTTCCACATGTGATGATCGAAAACTTATTCATGGATCCACAGTCCGTTGTTAATCGTTCTACCAAATACCCAACTGAATGTGAAACATGCCAGCACTGGCACTGTACCTAAGTCATTAAACAGATTGGAATAACCCGTGGTCATGCATATAAACGCTTGCAGTTTCTCATTAGCCCTTACATGTACGTTGACAAAAGTGCACAACACATAGGAGTTGGCGAAAACTCCATATACTGTAAGCCATGGCCACAATAGTGCAAATTCAAAAAATACCTTTTTAATATACCGTGTAAAGAAACTTGGAATTGTGCCATGTCTACCGGTTTCATTGTTCTAGTTCTCGAGGTCCATACAGCAAATCAAGAAGTCAAATGACTGCTTTTTCTGACTGCATAACACCTCCTTTCGAGAAACATACTACGATTATTTTGTTTTGCAAATGACTTAAAAGGTTGTCATCGGCATTTCTTTTTATATTTAAGCATGCTAAAATAAAAAAAACACTTTTAGCGTAGACTGCTAAAACATATACGCACTTGATGAATTATACTTAGCAGTCAGTGGCCTCGAAGCACCACAATATATATATAAGTTCAATAACCAAATCTCACCCACCTTTCTCTTGACGCCGCAACAACTGTCAAGACATCCTTGATTACACCACCGTGCGCGATTTTAGCGTATTAACTTTCGAATTAGTCGGTGACTAATTTCAATTTAACTAGCGTATGACGTAAGGTAAACTGGAAATGACTTTTAAAGGAAGCGTGACTCCACGTTGAATACTAAAAGAGAGAATACGGTTCCATCACCGTATAATAGGTGTTAACTGCATTTTTAGAGTGATAATTTTTAGTGGCGGTGTATGGAATATTTTTCGTGGATAATTCGGATTAGCAAGGCATCTAGGCTATTCAATCAACTATATGTGCAATTTTATTTAGCGTGTGATTCTCTTAAACACAGCTAAACACAAACACTCATAGACTCCCACCACGCCACACGGCAAGAGTTCAAACAAAGGCCTCCCCTGCCAGTCTCCTTAAACTGACTAGATTAGCTAGTTATGTAAACAGATCCTGCTTTATTTTTTGCCAGTCAGACACCGTTTTCTCAGAGTTGTGCTAGGGTAATAATCGATGGCTAATGCTTATTCCCCTTCAATGGAACACGCATCAACACACCATAAGACAACTCAATTGTCGGGGTCACCAGGTCAGTCGATGACGTTTGACAGAAGCCTTGTAAGCGTCTGCTGTGTGAGGCCAAATTTTGCGCTGACATTTTGATTTCACATAAAGTAAGACCGGGTTATGCTATTAATAGCTATGGTTATCCTTAATACTTGGTATGCAGTATATGAGACGTTGTATCTGATATGTATAGAAAACTCCTCAGAACATCAAAAGGTGCATTTGCAAAGCCTCACCAGGTGACTGTCTGAGCCTATAGCCGAGTTTAGCATAAGCACGAAAGGAAAGCGTTAGTGTTATTTCGAGTTTAATTTCTTCTTAACAGTTCCCACATATCCACCCAAAAATACCTCGAAGGACTCAGAAAATCCTGCTCATATTTCAACTCTCAATGTTTATGATCGACTTAGGTTGAACAAGCAATAGCATTCAAATTTGACATAAGTTCCTCCCGAATGGCAAAGTGGATAAAACCATTTCATAAGAAGCGTCTTTGTCTGCCTCTAAATAAGTAGAAGATACAGCTGTCATCTCTTATACTCCTGATAGCCTCTAGAACGCACAAAAATCCTCAAATTTTAATTACTTCATACATTAACTACGAACGTGGAGTAGATCAATCTATTCAAAATCCATAAACACCGACCGGGATTTTATATATTTGAGTTGAAATCCATCAGCCACAGTGAGGAACCCGCGTTGTATTCAATTAATGCCGGCGGATACGCATGTTTCGCCTGGCAGCTGCGTCATGCAGCTGCTGTTTAAATGGCATCATCTCACCCTAAAGCACGAACAATTTTTCAACATCAGCTAGGCCGATGTCTTTCCTATTTAAACCGGGTCCTTTGCGTTTAACATTTGAGTCCCCTGTGGCACGGCATCAGAAATGTGTAACCTTAAATCTGAACTGGACTTCAGCTCAAAGCCAAGGTAGCACAATTTCACTAAAACCCCGCAGTCTCAATAATACGCCAAAAAACTTACCTGTCCTCCGTACCGGTTACTTATTAAGCCTTACTATATATCCTGCGAACAGTTCGTACGTAAATCACCCTTATTCACTTGTCCCTCAACCCAGTCCAGGATTTTAACCACTCAAGACCAACTACTTGTACGTAAGCCAACCTTATTCTTCTTAACGTCAAACGTTGACCTAGTCTCCCAACCCTTAATCCATTTAGCTGCCTACCCTCCTCACTAGCCTTTGCCTTCTAGACTCCCCCCTCCTCCCCCTCCTCCACAAATTCACTACCGACGACTATCTTCCTGTTCTAACCCCCTTAGCATTCTAATGGCCAAAAGCAACACACCCACATCTTTTAAAGTCGCCCGCCCAGCCTTCTCTTATTGCTAGGTGTTGGTGCTTGTTCCCGACATAACATTAATTCACAGTTTTCATATCCACCCCCAAATTATTTCAAAATACCGTCGACAATAGGATTGCTGTTTGAAAAGCATAAGATAATATATTTTCGAATGTCAGGTCTGCCATAAACAAGATCGCCCATGTCAGAGCCATTACTGAGGAAAGGATGCCTGATATTATATGAGCAATATAATTTTGGGTGCCTCCTCTAATTCCTAACTCTTTCATGTTTATAGCTGACTTTGGTTTCTACCGACAAGCAGACATAAGTAGGAGGGGTTGTTGTCTTTATCTTAGATCCTGCTTAAAGCACTATCTTTATTACATGATTTCCTTTCATTTCCATAGTTTTTTCTCTGACCGCAAAAATACATAATAATTGGCTGTATCTGAAATACCCCAAGCTCCTTACTCACTTATGATGCACAAATCTGCGAAATCTTTAATTAATTTCGGAAGCTGTTTTTTATGTTAAAATACTCACTATGATGTTACTCTTCATTAAACAGGCTGCGTTCCCATGTCTAGCTAAATGCCAAACCGCCCAAAATGTTGTAAACTTGTGTTTTGGTCTCAGTTTTTGCGCTTTCCAACAAGAGATAATTACGCCAACATACTTCAACGGTTTTGCAATTTCTGCAGTGGGTTGAAGCACCCATGGAATTTTACGTTTACCTCGGGAATAACCGCTCAAAACTAGCATACCTCTCTCATTCTATGCATTCATGAAATAGTGATTCCGCCGTAGTTTAAAACGCCCTGGTAGTGTATGCTTCGTAAAGTTCGTAC
Organism: Spirometra erinaceieuropaei; assembly: GCA_902702965.1. Lineage (NCBI taxonomy): Eukaryota > Metazoa > Platyhelminthes > Cestoda > Diphyllobothriidea > Diphyllobothriidae > Spirometra > Spirometra erinaceieuropaei. The sequence continues at coordinate 224,924 of CACRXP010000014.1, forward strand.
AATCTGTACTGACCTGCACACGTTGATACACGTCAGGATCGCCTCGTTACTTACGCGTACGATATCGTCTTTAAATTAATTTTGTAGGCTAGGCAAATTATGCAAAATACTATTTAAGTAATTTAACTAATTTCGTGAGTTATTCGAAAAACTGCCAATTAAATAGCAATATTTTGAATATTTTCTGTGGGATTGCGATGTAAGACACGGGCAGCTACTATACATTTAGTGCAGTAAATTCATTGAGTATTTATCCCGAAGGATGCAAATGTGTCCATCTCAACCTAATTTATATAGACGATGAAAAACGATAATGGTTATACGAGTATAGAGTATGCTAACCACGGCGTTGATGTTAAATTTCTGTTTGAAATATATCAGCGTGTAGGGATAATTTCTCTAATATTTCAGTCCTAATGGGTATTAAACGTTTTGGAATTTTAGTAAGGAGGCTGCCATACACACAATTTGCGTCTTGCTATTTCACGCTCATTAAATATTATTACGGTGCGTGGCCGATCTCATAAAATGTTGGTCAAAATTCTGAACTGCGTTTCCCATTAGGAAAGATTACTTAAATGGGGTTGTTACACGGATTGCCTTGCAGCATAACCTTATAACATTTCGACTTTTCTAGGATGCCTGCTTTTGAATGCACTTCTTTTGGACTTCATGCGGAAACCACAGTCAGTAAAAAATGATTACTTAAGTAGTGTGCATTTTTCACACTGATATTCAATGGTCTTATAAATTCAAATATATTTTATAGAGAACATGCACAAAATATGCGTTCTTTTGATCATTTTTAGGAAATCACATTGTCTTCATATGTGATGCCCGAAGAAAGTGTATCTTTTGGTCTTAAAGAGTTTTTAATTATGAGATTTTTAAGACCATGTGATGTCCATGCATGCAAGACCGCACATGTCCGTTTACTAATGCTCCTCCTGAAATGTACAACACAATCCGGATCCATTGGAAAATTTCATGAACTCTATGTGTTATCTTCTTAAAGGCATAGAGGAATATATAGATTTTCTTTACGCGGAAAACATGCACCATGTGGACTGAAATTGTTAAACGCTGATGCAGTGGCAGATCAGTCTGAAAATTATTCGGGATTTGGGAAACTCTTTTTTAAATCAAAATATACACTATCTTCGAGCCTTTACTATGAAGACAATGTGATTCCCTACTAAATGAGCAAAATAACGCATATTTTTGTGCATGTTTTCTGTAAAATATATTTAAATATATAAAGCCATCGAAAATCAGTCTGAAAAATGCATGCTATTTAAGTAGTCCTTTTTTACCGAGTGTGGTTTCCGCAGGAGGTCAAAAGGAAATGCATTCAAAAGCCGACATCCTGGCAAAGTCGAAATGTTATAGGGCTATGCTGCATGACAATCAGTACAACAACCTCATTTAAGCAATCCTTCCTAATAGGGAACTCAATTTTAAAATTTTGGCCAACATGTCATGAGTTCGGTCACGCACTGTAGGTGTCAACAATGGAGAGAGCGCCTGGTATAGCTTACTTCTCGATTATTAATTTTGTGGAACCCTTCTTTGAATCTTGAATGTTTCTAGATTCGTATGTAGGCTAGTGTGTTACGGACACTTTTATTGAATGCGTTGAAAGGCGGTCACAAAAATCGACGAAAATGCATTCGCTATCGGCGTTATTTATGTTTGCTTCCTAAGAAAAATAATTCCCTATTCCGTTTTAAAATATAAAAACATCCAAAAGGAATACATTCTTGCATTCTTACTTGGCACATTTAAGTAGGCATTTATAATAGGACACACAGTATAAGATAATTATTTACTGCTGATGATACCACGTCGTATATTGCGTAGCCATCTCTACATAGTTAAAGCAACCAAACATTTGTACTTTGTTGTAATGATGTGGGCAAAAATTTATAATGCACATGTCCATAAATGTGCTTCCTAGTTTTTAAAAATGATTAACTGCCAATTTAAAAAAAAGGCGTTGTTATTGCCTTGCGCTTTTCAGTTAAAAGGCGGATATACGAAAAATGAAGCGTTGCAATAAAAAAAACGTCTATCAGTTTTCGATATGGAACCCTGAAGGCCCTATCAAGTCATCCTGCAAAAATATGGTTATGTCGCAGCAACAGCCTACCAAATTATTGAATATATGCATAGAACCCACAGAGCAGCAAACACGAGTATAGCGCCGGTAGTGCAATTGCAAAATTATATTCCAATCTCATGCTAGAATGTCAACAAAACGACATGCGACAATATCTCTTACTTTCTTTGAACCTCAAAATGTCAGGTAAATCGCGTTGACATAGGATAAAATTTGTTTGCGTTTTAATGTAGGTGGCGTACCTTCCACCATAAAATAAGGCAATAATTGTAGGCAAAACATGACAAATTCTAAAATGATGTTATCCACACTGATTTGTGCACTTCGGACTGCGATTTGAGTTATGCTTACAAAGGACTGTTCCTAAATCCTGCGGTACACTTTCAATAGAATTTCGCTATCGGTTGCTTCCTAGTATATAATTTATCGGCCATAATTTTGCGATGCGTTGTAAACTAAACTTTTATATCGCATCAGTGTGTCGTCTTGAAGCGATCACGTCCTCTGTGTTCTCCTGTTTTCGGTTATATATGCATGCATATATATACGCGTTTGTTAATTATTTTTTTCAACTATGATAAGCACTCACTCTACCTCAGAGCAATACTTCGTATCCTTTCTTTTTGAAGAGCATTCCGATACTTCAACTTTTACTATGTGCATGCCGATGCAGGCAGTTAAAATATTATGCCTATTACAGGTACTACTTCGGGTCTTACGTTCGGTCAATTAAATCCTCCTGGTATGCGTTTTTTATGGGTAAGAGAGCACATTGGAACGTTTGTCTTAAGTGGAAATTTAAATACACAGAGGAACAACTTCTATGCTGTAATGTTTGCTAATT